>OU744316.1:113887666-114033364 GCA_916610145.1 Eristalis arbustorum
TTCAGTTCAACAACTGCCATTCCTATTTACCCACCATCTCCTTGCATACGGTTAATTACTTAAACCATATCGATTTAAGGAAAATCCCTTTGGCAATTTCCTTTTGGAACTGCATTCCTTCCCGGCATCGCCTAAGACCGCTTCCTTTCAGGCGACACTCATTAAAAGTATTCAAAGCCAAATATACAGACGTGTGGAGAAATTGTAGAAAATTGCTTGGGAAAAACTCCCAAGGCTAATTTACGAATAAAAATACGACCCTGCTTATGGCGTCATTTCCGTAGAAGGTCTTAAGTAGATGTTGTCTGTTTCATTAACGTTTAAGGATACGAGGTTCGTATGAGCTCTTTCATGTATTTCGTACACGAAACGTTAGCATTAAGAGAAAATAAAAACGAAAAAAACGAAGACGAAGAATTTATGTTGATGTTTATTTTACGACAGCACATTAACCATTACGATTGCTGCTTCAAATAAAACATCGAATTTCACACCTTTCTGGAGAGAGCGGCAGTTGATAAATTTTCGTCTTTTTTTTTCCTTTTCTTTATATGATCCCACAATGCGTAGATGTGCACACGTTCAGTTGAATATAGGCCGCTTTCATTCGTTCTGAAAATCGACCTGAAGTGACGACATAAAATCGAAAACGTATAAAAAACCAGACCGTGTATCAAAAGACTTTATTTTATGAGTAATTTTTGTCACTCGAACGTCCGAATCGCATCAGCAACGAGGTGACTTTGAAAACATTGACACTTTGCATTTACGGCAAAAGGAACTGTTCGAGGACCGAGGTGACGAATGAATTAAAGTGTTGCACTTGGATAATGTTATGATCCGTCGATTGTTTTCATATCCTTATCGGCATCTTGACATTAAGGTACTTGGCTGTGAAATGCATCTAAGGGACATCAATTCCCCAAGTAGTTACTGCATGATATTTTAAAAATAGCTAAGGGAACTCGGGAGCTTTAGCCGACAGTGTTATTGAAATTTCTATTATAATTATTTAAAACAATCCGGGTGCTTTATTTGACACATTTTTTTAGTGAACTTGAAAACGTCGGTTCCTATATGCAAAGTTAAAATATTTTCCATCAAGGTACGATTTTATTTGTTTAATTATTCTACGAATATTGTAAGTGACTTCTTGCACATTTCTAAAGGATTTAAATGCCAACCGTGTGGCACACCAAACAATAACATTGAAAAAAAGCTTTTCTAGCACAATCAAGTCAAATGTCTTTAGAACAGCCGACATAGTAACTCAATTTCAATTTTGAAGCAATGTCTATCTTTAAATGGAGTTACAACAAGGGTATTGAACATGGCCAAGAGTTTAAGAATTCAAGGCAGGCATAAAGACCAAGCTGTGTGTTGAGTCCACGTGAACCAAATCAGGAGGTTGAGATTCGAAGACCCTCTTAACTGGATCCAGGTGATTAGCAAGGTGATTAACAAGTAATTTCCACGTACTGAAGTCGCAACGGTTAACAACTAGATATAAAATCACATCTCCACTAGGAAGATTGCCAGCCAATGCAATCGGATCAGGTTACACGGACTTGCATTGAATAATGAATGCCGTGCTTTGCGACTTCAAAATCGAAACTTGATTGCCCTTTTCAGGATTTTACTAGCTTCTACTTTGTTTCTGGGGAAGATCTTTGCTTAGCTTAAAGACTCATATACTCCCTCCAATTCACGGATAATATCACTCCTCTATCACTTTCAACTTTTTACACAAACATTTATATAATATTTGTAACAAACGTCAGCAGCTTAGATAGACTAAAGCATCTGAAGTATTTATATAAATTCCTTGAATATTATTTGATCCAGAAAATATATTTTGAATATATTTTGATTCCTGAAAATATTTGATCCAGAAAGGTAGGGTAATTGCTTGGGCTTATTGGCACCCCATTATCCTACATTCATTTTCTCAGTAACAGTTGGTCCAAATAGTAAATTCCTTGTTATTGTGAAGCTGCTGATATTTCTCACATTTCTGCGAAATTAGTTATGAGATATTATAATTTAAGCTCTGTGTTATAAGTGAAAATGAAAACACAAGTCGAAATTAAATCTTCGAAATTTCCATTGTTTTTCCTCCTCTAATATTTTTGACTGATGTATATCTGCTGACAGAATTATATATTCACGAATTTCGTATTTGACATTCTGCGACGTAGGCATTTCCCGCTTTATCAAATAAATAGGCTTCTTAGCGGCGTAAGTGAAATCCAAACGCGAAATTATAGCACTGAAATTAAGCACGGTATTAAAGGAAGATAAAACTTAGTCAGCTTGATCAATAATCTTATTTCTAATAATGGTCAAAGCTTGGTAGTGTCTGGAATTACCTTCATGAGCTTCAAACAAACTTATATAATAATATAAAAATATAAGTGGCGCTACAGCCCATAGAGGGCCAGGGCCTAGCTTCTCAGCAACCACTCGTGTTGTGCGTATTGGTCTCACACGAGTGGAAGGGACCTACAGTTTTATGTCGAATCCGAACGGCCAAGTTTGGGAAGCTTTTTCTAGACAGGAAATACTCTTTGAGCATTGTCAGTGACTCGAAAGAGTTGGGGTCGTGAAAATTATTTTTGTTGCTCAAAGCTCAGTCGAACATACGACGTCGAGGTTGGGGTCGACGCACATACCCACAACGCCACGGGCCACATCCCATCAAACAACTTATAAGCAGTAAAAGCTACTTGACGCCATGAAACATAACCACCACTAAATTCAGGCAATGATTATACAATGTCTAACGATTCCTCACATTGCCTACCTGGTACTTACAACAGGGGAGTATCTAAAGCTTTAAGGTCGTACGGTCAGTTCACCGACTTGATTGCAGTATGATTTGTTGCTGCTTCTACCCCAGCGGTGATCACTGTAGTTAGCTGAGCGTTATCCATTTCAAAGTATTAACTATACCTATTTATTACTTTGTAATTTGTATTGCTATTAACATAAATCTAATTTGATTAATCAACACCAAATTGTTTACAAAAAAAGTCATTTTTTGGGTTGATGTAGGTCATTTTAATAGAGCTATTTTATTCCACAATTTCAACATGACAAGAACTTATTTTTGCTTATTCTAAAGGCCGATGTTGATTTTGAAAAAGACACATATTATTTAGAAATTATTGTCATTTCTTTTTATTATGAAAATATTGGTATGGTTCAATTATGTATGGAACAAAATGTCGGCCACCTCCATCCGATGATCCAAATTTTCGATGACGCTGAAGCATAATTGAGGTTAAATGCCCTTAATGTGCCGAATTATCTCATCCTTTAGCTTTCGAATTGTTGCTAGCTTATAGACGTACACCTTTTCTTTCAAATCACCTCAAAGAAAAAAAATCCAACGGTGTCAAATCACATAGTCTTGGCGGCCAATTGACATCGCCACCACGTGAGCAAACACGGCCATTGAATTGTTCGCGCAAAAGAGCCATTGTTTCGTTAGCTATGTGGCATGTATTTTGATTTGAACGCTCATTTTCAAAACGCGTTACTTGAATGTGTATCTTTCATTGGTTCAAATTGAGTTAGCCTGAAATTGAGAAATGTCGTTTAGGTGTGGTTCACATTCAGCACCGGCCCTTAAAATCTAAACACAGTTTAATTGCTTGATGTCGATGAGCAGGAGCCTTCAAACGATCCACTCCCACGGTGGATAATAGGTGACGCTCACATGGTGGTGTCGGTTCCGCGGCTGAAACGCTGACCTAGCGTCTGGTTGTTTGCACAGCTGGGGTCTGGTTGCTCATGTGATATGAAAGCGTATTAACTTCTATTCTTATTATATGTATAAACATTTAAAATGAAAATGTTACAGTTAATCATAGTTGAAAATTTCGTAGGGGTGCCACTTATAGTAGCCGTTGCGCTATATGGGAACCCAAAAGAAATCGTGGGGTTTCATCAAATTTCTCCAAACCTCCCAGGTTTTACTATACATTTTCGGAGTTTCGAAGCTTGATGAATTGGCTGAAATCTAGTTCGAACCCCCTTGCGTTAGTTTATCTTGCCGAGCGATGTGTCAAACGAAGCAAACTAACAGCTGCAACTGAATGTACTTAACATAACATTTTAGTGCTTTTTGTATATATTAATATATAAATATTTCTGTTCGCTCTTAAAAATTGAAAACACTTCAACTTGGCGGGAATGACCCATTATGGTTTTAAGCCATGGGGTCTCATTTCGTTGGAATCATAAAATTAGATATACCAAATTTAGGAAAATTGGGCCTTCTTTATATGGTCTCAGTTGATAAGTTTGCAATAATCAATACCAACATCAAAACGCTTCATTTTGCATTTTCTTCTATATTTACCCAGCCCAAACATTTATTCTCTTTGGCCGTGCGTCAAATAAAATATTTATTCTCCTCCAAGTTGATGCCCTTTCATCTTGGAATTATTTGGTTGGTTATATTGAATGTTGCCCATTAGACTAGACGCACATGGACTTATCTTCTGCGCTCATGGTCCCACGTGGATCAACAGAAGGATACACACATGGAACATCAGTTAGAGATAGAATGACATACATTAATGATGCTTGAGTGCGTACTTGGGGTCGTACAGATAAGTTGGAAATGAAGCAAGTACAGAGAAGGTCCTGTGACTAAGCTATTTTTTCTTTTATGTTAGTCATAATTTAATTTCGGTGAAGAAAGTTTCGATTTCTTTTAGGCGATTCACAGGACATTTGTTCGACTGTAGGTCTACGATTCCGAAATGCTTATCAACAAATGATGCATACCTCTGCCACCGATTTACAAATTGTTTCCCCATCGATTTACTTTAACACACACAACATCGACGGCTCGATCACAACGTCACCATAGGCACCTACAACTTCGAGGTAGTAAAGGACTTTATTTACCTTGGCTCCCAAGTTAATAGTAAACAACATCAGAACCGAGATTAAAAGCAGAATAACTCTTGCCAAACGCTGTTCCTTTGGGCTCAAGAGGCAATTGAGCAGTAGACCCCTCTCTCGATGGACCAAGCTAACATTATATAAGACCTGGTCATCCCTGTCCTGCTCTATGGCGCGGAAGCCGGGACTATCTTAACAGCCGGATGAAGGCATGCTTGGTCGTTTTGAGGGAAAAGTTCTGCGTTCAATCTTTGATCTTGTTTCCGTTGATGGTGTCTGTAGAAGAAGATTCAACCACGAACTGTGCGGGCTGTACAGCGACATGAGCTAGGCTAGGCCATGTGGAGCGCATGGACATGCTCCAGCCCGAAGAGTCTTCGACTCCGAACCAGAGGGACAACGCAATAGAAAACGACCACGAAGCCGATGGCGCGCTCAAGAGGAGAAGGACCTCAACTAACTTGGTGTGCGAAATTGGAGGCAGCTGGCCATCGTGCCAGCTGGAGAGGCTTGTTGGCTGAGCCCTAGGTTCAGCCCGGACTGTAGCGTCATAAGAAAAAGAAGATTTGGTTTAGCAAATCCCATCACTTTTTCTTTTAATGCCGTAGCTGATAATTGATTCAATTCCGAGTGGTATTATCTGTTTGGCGCCACAGTCAGGGTGATCAATTCACAAGCATCTACAATTGGCAGTAGGTCCGGCTGGCTCCAGTTTCGCACACCGACTTGATTGGGGCCTCTCTTCACTTGATTACGGCAAATTAGCCTAAATTAGTAATAATCTATTATTTCTCCCACCAGATCCATGAGCTCAACGCTCTACACGGTTCGCTTTCGGTTTTAAATTACTAAACCACTGGCTATATTCATGTTGTTGTACAGGCGCATAGTTCGTGGCTAACCTTTTTCTCCAGGTGCCTTGAACGCAAATCGGACCAAAGATCACACGCAGAAGTAGTTTCGAAGAGAACTAGGATTACTTCTCGTACATTTGATAATTGGCCTAAGTCTCTGGCTTTCTGGATTTGTTCACGTTATTTGAAAATTGTTGCGATTTCTTTCAACAGAACGCAATCATCCAAGTCCGCATTGCAAAGCTGTCATACTGACAATCAAAGAACTGTCAAGCTGATGCGCCCAAGTGAACACCACACATGCCAAACATTAGTAGTTTATTTATGGAACGTAGCTCATCATTATCACGTCAAGTTCCCACACAATTCTTATGATTGCGGCAGGGAATGGGAAATGAGAAAAATATAAACTGTTATTATGATTGAGATTGTAACAAATCAAAGTGACTTCAGATGCAAAAAATGTCTGCCGCCCTGCCGGAGGCATCACTTCAAAGGACATCACGTCAATAGCAATTTGATTTTTATCCGACAAAACAAAACGAAAGATGACAAGGGAACAAAGCACAGCTCAAACATGCGTCTCCAACGTTCAATTTAACAAGAGACCGAGGGAGAGATAGAGAGAGAGAAAATACAAACGGATGCAAGGGACACACGAGTATCAATATCATTAAACGCTCCTGACAAGATAATCCCGTCGACCCTCTTCCACCCCGGCCAGCGTCACGAGAAAAGGAATTCAGTCAAGAATTTCCATACTTCCCTGGCAATTTTGTTGACTTTCTTCTTTTTGTTATCGGCTCAGATCTATCCGTCCGTCCTCTAACACACGTACGTACACGACCAAAATGGAGAAATTATATTATCCATGCTAGAAGAAACCTTAATGCAAAAATGACAATCGTTATTCTGATTTATTCACTTGATAACAACACGCAGAGGCGAGGACCCCAAGGATACGGAGGCTCAAAGTGTTTTGGGGTGCGTGTCATCGTCGTCGTCGTCGTCGAACATGGAAATACGGAGCGAACGAAAGAAAAAGTTATGCCCTCTATACCACGTGCGGGTCCTGATCAAAGTCGTTGCTCAGGTTAAGTCAAACAATTCTGGAGTGTTTCCTGTATCGAGACGAGTTGATTCGTTCGATTGTGGATGTGTGAGCCATCTGTCGAAGAACAGGAAGCCCAAAAAAAAACTGAAGAAATGCCTTTTCCGTGTGAGATGAAAGTGATATCCTTTGTTCGTCCTTAATTTGAGAGAGCGTCCTAAGAGCGAGCATATACTTCAGGGAAATGTGCCTTTTTTTCGCCGTGTCGGTTGTTCTTTTCTTTGGACGCTCGCTCTCTTGTGAATATGTGCAAAAGCAGGCCTAAATATGCGGAAGCACGCGACAAAATATCCCATCCCAGTGTGACACAGAACAAGTGAACGTGAAACTTGATGAAATATCAAGGACGCGAGAACCGCAAAGGAAGAAGAAAGTTGGATAAGACGAAGAACCCGTACCATTTGAAACAAGTGAATTTAAATCCCGCCACTTCACTGTGTGGGGAGATCCGGTTTCAAGGCAACACTTCACGTTGAAAGCTCATTCTTTGCCGCTAAAGCGGCCCCTCAAGGGAGCACTCAAAAAGGTAAGGAAACCGACTGAAAAGGGAAGGAACTACCCCATTTGCATATTCCTCGCGAGAAAAAAAGCCTGACCTTTATGTGGGCTGGCTGGGGCTTTGTGTGTCAGTTCTTTGGCACATTTTCCCTTGCAAAATGTTGACAGATGTGTTGGTAAATACTAGCATATTTGTTTGTGTACAAATGTTCCAACGACCAACACACCCACAGTCACACATTCCTTTCTACGAATGAATGCTTACGGGTTATGAGTTTTGCAATGAAAAGAACATCGCTCTATGCGGTCACACGGGAATGTTTGATGGAAAAGAAAATGTTAAGAATGCTGGGCTTCAACATTTTCAAATCGTCTATGTACATGCATGAATATGTGTATAAGTAAGTACCTACTTTGTGGACATTTTAGGGGCGCGTTCAGTAAGCAGTTCTTGGATGGGGGACAGCACGTTTTGTGCATAAATTCGAATAAAGCGTTTTATTAAATCGATAAATCGATTCAGAGAATTGGAAGTGGAAGTCGAGAGTGCTCTGATGTCACTTGTATCACTTGTGCACCTCTTTTTAAAGAGCGCATTCAGAGCATCTGCCAGGTGACGGGATTTTCCTGGAACGCTAGTCATAACTCAGATTTTTTTATTGAAAAGCGCTATCATTCTTTAAGGAGATTTGTAGAATCTATTGTCATTTGACAGGTTTAGAGTTCTTGCTCTATAGCAAGGTTGGCGCCCGTTCAACTCTTCAAATCATGAACTTTAGATATACCTCCAAGCATACGTATGGCGTCCTGAATAATGTTGCATGTACATTCTCGTATTAAGTTATGCAGGGGCTCACGGTCAGCATTCTTCCTGCACGTTGTGCACAATGCTCAACTTGGTCTATTGTTGATGCTGACAATGGACATTTTTTTGAGCATAGGATCGCCCGCTATAATCTGTCGACTTCGATTGCGAACGAAACTGATCTGCAACTTTCACTTCGGTGAACATCTTAAATGAACGCTATATCTGATGGGCCTTGTTACTTTATTGCATCAACCTTCGCCCCGGAGAAGACCATCCATCTATGATTTGTGGGTCAAAAATAACAACACCGGGAACAAATAGTAGGTGCCGAAAGGCAGATCCAACATTGATGACTCAAAACGAGCGAGAGTATAGGCGCAGAGGCAATTCATTTAAGGGCACTTCAAACTAAATGGCTGCAATAACGTGATAGGATTTCAGCACGATCTTTAGCCAGCTGCCTCCAATTTCGCACGACAAGTTGGTTGAGGTCCTTTTCCACTTTGTCCCACTTGTTCGTAGACTCTTCGGGATGGAGCAATGCGCTTGATCTCGGCACTGGTCGTATTGTCCCTGATTACTCCAGAGCGGAAGTAGACGAAGTCCCTGAGTTCCTAAAAGTATCTGCTGTCTATTATGACGCTCTGAAACGTTGATGTTGTGCGTCCTGACAATGACCATGACAACATGTACTTTGCCCTGGATTTCCGCTAGACCCATTCAGCCACTTCCGCTTTAATGCCAGCAAACGGCTCATTGATGGCCGATCTGTTTTCTTTCAGCCTTAGTCCGCGTAAGCAAGCAGTTGAACGGACTTTTGATCTTCTCAAGTGTAATTTTAAAGAAGTCACATATCACCGTGTCGCTTAGCCTAAACTTTTTTTGACATTGAAGGCCTTGGTGAATTCGTTACCGACCTTTATGAAGCAGCGAGAGTTTTCCATCGCCATCCAGCACAGCCTGATGAATTTGGCAAGAATGTCAACGCTAGACATGGTGCGGTATAGCTTGTCTCTATGCAAGCTGTCATATGCTACCATCACGAATAGGTGATGGCTTTCGATCTACATCTCATGTGTCTTTTCCAGGATCGGCCTCAGTGTGAAGATGTGGTCGTTGGTGGACCTACCAGGCTTGAAACCTCACTGATAAGAATTTATCAGACTATTAAAAAATAGCCAGGCAAATTTAGTGGCCACAGAACCGGACGTTCTGACATCAAAACGGGTCAGGTTACGGATACAACGCGTCAGTGAGGTATGTGTAGTCTACAGTGTGACCCTATGCGGAGTACCAGAGCATACCAGGAAACCAAGAAAATGAAAAATGGACGGTCTTGGTAAAAGGAGATCTGAACTGGGGGAATCTCTGCCCGCTTAGCAAAGAACTGGAAGATAATATTCTGAATAGAACGAGAACCCGGCGTTCTAGTCTGGAAGCAGCAGCAAGGACTTAATGGTAGTAGAGGAAGAACAAATCATGATCATTGACCAGTTTTAACCGCAAGAAAGTATATATGCATTAGGCCATACCCAACACTTTAGTTTGTTTCTTGAATATGATCATAACTCAAGCTGTCAAAAGGAAAATACCGAAATATCGAAAAGTGCGGAGATATAAGCGATGTAAGCTGGACTCCTAAATTTGGAGTCAATGCATCCGCTGAAAGAGATACTTACCCAAACCATGACTGAGTCGGTACCATGCCTTACATATTTTTTGCATGACTAAGTATTTTAAATAGCATCTGCTTTCTGGTTCTGGATTTTGTTAACGTGTATTTGCATTTTTCGTATTTATTTAATATGTGTGTGCGGTGTGACATGCTACTTCTTCGTAAAAGACTTGTATTAACCCCTTCCTCAGAGCCTTCTTTGCCATGTCCTTGAATATTGGTTTTGTTATAAATTTACTTGTAAGTCTTCTATGTAATAGAATTCCTAACTGACGAGAGCAGATATTTGTTGGCTTCGATATCAATTATCCGGCCATCGCAACCGTTGCTGTGATATTGAACTTAGTCCCATAGTTGCTTTTGAAAATTCAAGGAATATAGGATAACAATGTTAAAATAAGTCTTCCTCACTGCAGATATTGATAATCCATATCTTTTGGATTGTTCATGAAATTCCTTCCAGAAGTTCTTTCACATCAGACGTATGTGGTTTCATAATTAAATCCATCATTTGAGGCTTGGGAATCCATTATGTTGGACAATAGTGCCTCATGCTCTGCATGACTGTCTGAGAAGATTATTATTCTGCCGCTCTTAATAACTTTAAGGACATTCTGTCCGGCGCAGATTTCGATAGCTTGAATTTCGACTCCAGAGTCCACCTTGAATACATCTGTTTAGTGTGGACCCAGCCTTCTGGGGTCAAATGTTGGAAGACTATTCATCCAGTTCGAACGGTCCAGTATTTCAACTTCAGACAGTCTGCCAAAACAATGCTGCCTGAACATAATATTCGCCAGAAAATATGCCTTCGGTATTAAGTTGAGTATAGCAAGGTGACCTGAAAGTCGTCTGACTTGCACTTAATTTTTAGTTGCAGTTCTATGGCATATTTGGTGGCTGCCTTCCTAATGAACATTCGTAAGGCATTCGGTTTTTTTTATGTACGCGGTGAACCTGGGCCTCAGCCGACAAGCGTCTCAAGCTGGCACGACCCTTAGCTAGCTGCCAATTTCGCACTTCAAGTCAGTTGAGATCTTTCTCCATTTGACTTGACGTTCACTTGTGCACCATCGGCTTCGTGGTCGTCCCCTAGTGCGTTGTCCCACTGGTTCGGAGTCGAAGACTTTTCGGGCTGGAGCAGTGTTGTCCATGAACGTAGAACTTCATCTTGAGCTCTTGAGATACTCAAGGCTTCCGCGCTATAGAGCAGGACAGGGATGATCAAGGTCTTATATAATGTGGGTTCGGTCTTTCGAGAGAGGGCTCTACTCCTCAATTGTCACTTGAGCCCAAAGAAACAGCGGTTGGCAAGAGTTTTTCTGCGTTTAATCTCGGTACTGATATTGTTCCTACTACTAACTTGGGGCCAAGGTAAATGAAATCCTTTACTACCTCGAAGTTGTAGCTGCATATGGTGATGTTTTGACCGGGTCGTCGATGTTGTGAGTCCTTTCTGACAACATGTGTATATTTTGTTTTGCCCTCATTTACCGCTAAAACCATTTTTGCCGCATCCGTTTCAATACCAGCATGTATATTTCTTGTTATTCCAAGACATGCACTTCGTCGCCACATCGCAAGAATCTGTTCGAGGGTAATGAGGGTAGGGTATGTGATAATGCGTCTTTATCAATCAATTGCAAAAGCCATTAATAATTTTAAGGTCATGGAGCTTAATTGCTGCCGTATAGGTGTCTGCTGACCCAGTAGGACTCTATTGCTGACTTCCCAGTTTATCGTTTTGTCTAGGATTACTCCAAGATGTCAACTTTGACTTTGAATAGACTACTGCCCTCCGTTCCTACCTTTTACGTTGATACCGAGAGTAAACGCGAAAAAGTAAAATGTCAATTTTAAAAATTAAAAGTGCACTTAAAACAAAACTGTGTACCTGATGGGAATAGAACACAAGCATGGTATAACGGTAATGATTGGTACAACTGAAAATAAAAAATGTCATCGCATAGTTTCAAAGTTTCTTTCAACAAACATCATTCCAAAAGTGAATCATACGTGCTTGTACTTTATTTTATTAGAGACTGTATATTTGTTCACTACACTATTGACTTATGTATGATTTTATGTATTAATGATTATTTTAAATGATATTGGCGTAGTTTCCTGCAAAGATGTTATTTGCTATAGTGCTTCAGTTGGGTGATACGACAGCATGTATTGGGTGTCTGTATTTGAGTGTAAAACAAACACGTCGTAAATGTAAACGTGAATTAAAAAGTTCTGTTGTACATCACATTCAATGCAAAAGGGAGTAGGTACACAACTCATTTACCTTCGATTCGCAACAGATACAATTCTGTTCTGCCTCGTTTTCACCGATTGTCAAGGACAACAAGCAATTTGAAATTGATTTCCCAATACAAAGCGTCATGCGCCATTCTAACGATGGCGTGCACAACTAAGGGTTTTAGTTCAACCGCAGTCAATAAACGCTCATTAAGCCCTTATTAAAAAATTCATCCCACCCATCACCCGTCTGGTTTTGACCTTGGCCCAGTTTCCAACCACCCACATTGACGCACAAGATAATCTGAAACGAAGAACGAATTCCCATAAAGAATGCCTCAAATAAGAATCTGAACACCGCAAACACCCACACCCACACACAATGGCACATTCCCGTATTTCCGTCAAAAACATGTTTCACCTTTTCCACTTTTCCATCACGAACATGCTTGTCGGCCTATTTCGGTCGGTCTATTTGTTTGTTCTGTGATTATCTCATAACTACGCAACTACTCAAGAAACAAGGATTCACACTCACGTCTTCGTATCCTCTGAAGTTCTTCTTGCATGCTCGCTTGCTGGTGTCTGCATCGTGCTCCGTTTCGCCTTTCACAAAGTTTATCTTTCATCTCGCCTGCTTATCGGTAAAGTGGCACGAGGCAGACCCCACCTTGAAGTGTGTGCTTGTATGGGTCTAACATGGTTGAAAGGATCTGCTTTAAAGGATAAATTATGTACAAGTCAGGGTAACACTTTGAATAATACACACACACATCCACTCGTGCAAATGTGTGAACACACGTAACAAGAACTTGGCACAGACGATGCCAGGACTCTCGAACGCCTTCTACGTGAGGTACATTCGTGAGGCATTTTCTCTTCAGCATCGACGTGTTCTACCATAACGTTGGAGATGCTTAAGATATGATTTAGTACACAAGACATGAGCAAAACCATGCGAGGATGTAGATATATGGCGCAGGCACGCCATCCAAAAGCTTGATTAACTTTTCCTTTATAGAAAAATCTTAAGACTCGCATGCCGAGAAGGCTGGGAATTAATTATACACTAAAGAGCTATTGAGAGATCCTGTGTGCGTTGCTAGATGGATTTCGATTAAACTCCGAAGATATAGCATACGAAATGACTGTGCCGTGGGTGTGCCTTGCTGCCTCGCCTCCAGGAGTGACCTTCAAAATACCCGGCCTTTCGGCAACGCACAGGCAGTGGGCACTGGCTTCGGCCTGGGCTTGGGTGGACATAATGAAACTAAATAAGTCTTACGAATAATACGTTTGTTTACGGTTCGGATTATTATCCTGCCAATCGTATAGACGAAATTAAGCTGTCTTCTATGGTAAGCAGCAAAGCTGTCCATGTAGTGTACTCTACGTGTTCCTCCTGGCGAATGAATGCCTCATTCACTCAATACACACATTGATATCGGTGAAATGGGATTATCCCGACGAAGAAGACAGAGTGCTGATGTCATCACACACTCGGAAATTTGTAAATGCAAATCAATAACGCTCAAATGAAATTTGGAAATCCCTGAACTTGTTATAAATCGAGTGAAGATGGGCGGAATGATTGGGGAATTTCTTTGAAATTGAGGCGATGGTATGCGGACAAAAGTTTGTCGTACTGTGATTCCGGTCAATGGCTCGCTGTATTCTTCTGCAAAACAAATTGATTTAGTTGGGCCTTTGTCTGGGCTCTCTTTTGTGTTTGGATTCTGTTGAAAGGCGGCTGCAAATTGGATCGAAAAAAAAAAGAAATGTTCGCAAGAGCTTGAGCCATGTTTTGTATGAGCTACAGGAATCGTTTGCGAATGTTTATTGCTAAAAATCAATCGTGGCGTGTGTTGTGATGAAGAATCAATACGTGTCCATGTAAGATGGTAGGCTCCCGACCTACAGCGTCTACCACCGTGTAATATGATAGAATGGCCGGAAAACTGAATGTGATATTCCAAACGACTGACGCCAACAACTCATTTAAAATTCAATGAAGCATGTGATTTTCCACACAGGCTAGGGGGTAGCGAGCTAGCAACGTACTGCAGAAGCCCCGTTGGATCTGTTGGTTAGGAAAAATATCCCAAATTCAAGGCTCTATACGTATACTCCGGGTTATGCAATCACATTGTCTCCACGAGAGATACTAGAAGAATTATGCTATAAAGACGTATAATGTGAATGCCTTACAACGTGCCTGATGTCTGAATAAGGCCTCATTAAGGCTGGCAAGCATGACTGGAAAATTAATCCTAAATCGTATTTTTGCTTACTCACTCTCTTGAGATGAACATGTATAGAGCCAATGGTCCCCTCAGAGACTCGGTCTGGAGGAGCAACATTCACCACGTGCATGCGTAATTATTCACTGGTTGGTAGTTATTACTTAGCTTTCGGGCGTTATGCTCCGAACTGATGCCTGTGGTCCTGGTGGAAAGTAAAACAGACATTTTCTGCTCAGGTAGGGTAGCGGATTCAAATGTTGTTTTAGCTTGGGTAAGGGGTGGGATGTCTGGGGTTGTAGCCAACGTTACGGGCCATTGACAGGCGACCGTAATGGATATTGTCCAGTAGCGACAGAGAAGACTTACAGTCGATGGCCACCCAGGCAATGACGAGGAAAAGTGTTTTTTTTTTCGAGCAACCAAAATGGGATCTTTTTCTGAGGGGTGAGAGTAATTATTTATTTAAATTCCATTAGAGGGATTCAACTTTAGTCCGTTGAGTGGGATACTGCAGCGCTAATTGGATCTCTTAAGGTCTTCGTGAAGCACCACCAATAGCCGCGAATAACTGTGTTAGACGCGAAAATGTACACCAAAACAAATATCACCTTGTTGTTTTTATGGTGATCCAACGCAAACTGTATGGTACAACTAAATAACCCACTTACGCTTTCACAACTAAAGAGTCAGTCAGTCAAATGCTCCGAGCACAACAAAGATCTTTATTTGCTATTCATTCACTTCAAATAAACATTTGACAGCATGAAACGGCCCAAGCTACAAAAAGAATTGATAATGCAAAGAATTCCTCCAAAATTATCAAGAAAGATGATGAGCGGGTTCAAGGCAAAATTATCAATTCAAGCCAAAGAGTCAGACGATTTCCACATCAACCATGGGGTAAGGCAAGGTGACGCGCGGTCCGCGTTGCTCTTCAATATAGCTTCCCAACATGCCATATGAAAATGGTGGTGATTTACCAAGTCATACCAACCGATAGAATATTCGGATAATAGCTAACATATTTTAGTATGGTGGGGACCTTCATAAGATTGGACTCGAAAGCAAAGGAATTCGGATTCAAGGTCAATTACAGTAAAACAAGATATATGAGAATGGCTAGGCACACCAGAGTAAGATGTCCCCAAAACATATCCATCGGCGTCTTCAATCTCGAAGGAGTTGAGCATTTTAAGTAATAAGGTATTTAATTGCTAAGAATCGACAATAGCATACATCACTGCATTCAAGACAGAATACTAGCGGGCAATGGCTGCTACTTTGTGTGTAGAGCTTCAACAATCGAAGTTTCTACCTAATACGTCCAATAGGGACGTACGGATGCGAGGCGTGGTCACTAAGTAATCCTGATGTAATGAAATTAAAATCTTTGAAAGAACAGAAGAATATACGGTGCAGGACTAGAAAACGAAATATGTATATGGCATACGTCATACTAAAGAGGTAATTATGGCAATCCTCGAAGAAGAAGATTTAGTATGCTTCGCCTCAGCACAAAAAATCAGATAGCTTGGACATTTAATGAGGATCGATTCAAGAAAAGAAAATAGAAAATTCAAAAGTAACCCTGAAAGTGTAATGGCCAGGGATAGACCGATGATTAGATGGATAGATGGTGCGACTGAGGACATACGAAAAGTAAACGTTCCTAATCATAAGTACATCGCTAGATGGAGGCAGCTAGTTCACAAGGCTAGATCCTGCCCAACGCCACAAGAAGAAAAATTAAAGAAACGGAGAGATGAGAGTATTTTTTGGAAACAAAATTAATTGTAGTTAAACTATGCCTTCTTCTTCTTTGATTGGCGCTACAGTCCGGGGTGGACCTGGGCCTCAACCAACATGCCTCTCCAGCCAGCACGATCTTTCGCCAGCTGCCTCCAGTTGCGCACACCAAGTTGGTTGAGGTCCTTTTCCACTTGTGTGCGCCATCTAGTGCGAGGACGTCCTCTGTTGCGCTGTCCCAATGGCTCGGTGTCGAAGACTCTTCGGGCCGGAGCTGTGGTGTCCATCCGCTCTACATGACCTAGCCATCTTAAGCGTTGGATCCGAAGACGCTTAACTAGGTGCATGCCGCTGTACAGCCCGTATAGTTCGTGGTTGAACCTTCTCCTCCAAACGCCATCAACGCAAACAGGACCAAAGATCGTACGCAGAACTTTTCTCTCAAAACAACCAAGAGCTTCTTCATCCGCTTTCAATAGCGTCCATGTCTCTGCGCCATAGAGCAGGACTGGGATGATCAGGGTTTTATACAAGGCCAATTTGGTGTTTCGAGAGATGGCTCTGTTACTCAATTGCCTCTTGAGCCCAAAGAAACAGCGATTGGCAAGAGTAATTCTGCGCTTGATCTCGGTACTGGTGTTGTTGTCCCTATTTACTCCGGAGCCTAGGTAGACGAAGTCCTTGACTACCTCAAAGTTTCTGCTGCCCAATATGACGCTCTGTGCGAGACGTCGGTGTTGTGCGTACTTTCGTGATGACAGCATGTACTTTGTTTTGCCCTGGTTTACCGCTAGACCCATTTTAGCCGCTTCCGCTTCAATGCCAGCAAACGCCTCATTGACGGCTCGCTGTGTTCGTCCAATCACGTCAATGTCGTCCGCGTATGCAAGCAGTTGAACGGACTTTTGGAAGATCGTGCCTCGGGTGTTGACGTTAGAGTTTCGCACGATCTTCTCAAGTATGATGTTAAAGAAGTCACATGACAGCGTGTCGCCTTGCCTAAAACCTTTTTTGACATTGAAGGTCTCGGTGAGTTCGTTACAGACCTTGATGGAGCAGCGAGAGTTCTCCATCGTCATCCTGCACAGCCTGACGAGTTTGGCAGGAATGTCAAAACTAGACATGGCGCTGTATAGCTCGTCTCTATGCACGCTGTCATATGCGGCCTTGAAATCGACAAATAGGTGGTGGGTGTCGATCTGCATCTCTTGAGTCTTTTCCAGGATCTGCCGGAGTGTAAATATTTGGTCTATTGTGGACTTTCCTGGCCTGAAACCGCACTGATAAGGACCTATCAGGTTGTTGACAAAGGGTTTCAGGCGTTCACACAGAACGGCAGAGAGTATTTTATAAGCGATGTTAAGGAGGCTGATCCCTCTATAGTTGGCGCAGTCAAAGGGGTCTCCTTTCTTGTGGACCGGACAAACGACGCTGAGATTCCACTCATCGGGCATGCTTTCCTCCGACCATATCTTACAGATGAGCTGGTGCATGCGCCCAACCAGGTCATCTCCAGCTGCCTTAAACAATTCCGCGGACAATCCGTCCGCTCCAGCAGCTTTGTTCGACTTCATTCTAGATATCGCTATCTTAACTTCGTCTAAGTCGGGGGACGGAATTCGTGTTCATCATCGTCCAAATTGAGTGAAACATTCTGCCTGACAGCGGAATTTGTGTCGTCATCGCCGTTTAACAGTCTACAGAAATGATTTTTCCAAATTCTCAGCATCGACTGCGATTCTACTACTAGTTGTCCATTTTCGTCCCTGCAGGCTTCGGTCCGAGGTCTATATCTTCCTGATACTTGTTTTACCTTTTGGTAAAACTTTCGGACCTCCTTCCTGTCGTAACACCTCTCCATCTCCACGACCGCGCGCTTCTCATGCTCTTTCTTTTTCTTTCTGAGAAGCCGGTGCTCTTCCCTTCTCTTCTGTTCATAGAGCTCACGAACAGCTCTCGTTGTTCGATGCAGCGTTGGCTTGTAGGCCTCCTGCTTGGCTGCATGTACCTGCCTGCACTCGTCGTCAAACCATGGGTTCCTTCTGGGTGGTGTCGTGAAACCCAGCACATCAGTGGCAGCTTCTTTGATGGCTTTTTGACAACGTTTCCATTCTTCTTCTATTGAATGTGCGGGCAGCGTCGAACTTTCAGAGAGTTTCAGGGAGACTCGGTCGGCAAAGTTCCTAGCGGTCGATTGCGATTGTAGCTTTCCGACGTCAAACCGTAGTGTTCTTTCTCGACTCCGTACTTCTCTCGATATCCTCATCCTTACCTTGGCTACAACAAGGAAATGGTCCGAGTCGATGTTGGCTCCTCGGAACGTTCGGACATCGAGAATATTGGAGGAGTGTCTGACGTCGATCGCAACGTGATCAATCTGGTTGACGGTTGATTGATCAGGAGACAGCCAGGTCCCCTTATGGATGTTGAGGTGTGGGAACCGCGTGCTCATCACAGAGAGGTTACGCCCCGAGGCGAAATCTACCAGCCTGAGTCCGTTTCCGGATGTGTTGTCGTGCAGGCTGTGTTTTCCGATGACTCTAGCAAAGATTTCTTCCTTGCCCAGCTGTGCGTTGAAATCTCCTAGAACGATCTTGGTGTCATAGCTGGGGCATCGATCGTATGTTCTTTCTTGGAGATCATAGAAGTCATCCTTGCTATCGTCATCCTTCTCCTCCGTCGGGGCGTGTGCGCAAATCAGGCTGATGTTCCCGAATTTAGCCTTGATGCGGATTGTTATGAGGCGCTCGCTGATATAATCAAAGCTTAAGACTTTTTGCCTAAGTCTGCCTCGAACAACGAATCCGCATCCAAATAAGCGCTGCCTTCCCTCTTTGTAGCAATCACCGTAGTAGATGTCGCAGTTTCTCATCTTCCTTTTGCCCGGCCCATCCCATCGCATCTCCTGGATGGCGGTGACATCTGCTTTGTAGCAGTCTAGGGCCTCCGCGAGTTCATCGGCTGCACGTGGTCTGTTCAGGGACCTCACATTCCACGTGCAGAACCGAAAATCATTGTCCTTTGATCGTTTGCTGGGGTCGTCAACTTTGAATCCGTCCATATCCGAGGCCTGTTGTCGGTTCGTAACCGTTGGTTTTTTGTGTGGTGAGGGAGTCAACCTCACGCACAACCTACAACTGGTAGGCCAGGCCCATTATTTGACCCTCGGGCAGAGGGGGATCGCTGCATACATTAGTTCACCACACAACGGTTGTTGTGATGGCTATCCAGGGGCGCCACGAGGAGGCTGTATGTCAACTTGACTTATGCACAAACAGGGATCGCGCTGGCATCCTACCAGGTTGGGTGCAGTCAGCAACTTTGCCCTGTGTACATAAGCCCATGCCCCCCAACTATGCCTGGTCACATAAAAAGCACATTAGATTGCTTTGCATCAGAACTATGCACTACCATTCGAGCAACCCTTAAAGTTAATATATTTTTGGAAAACCCTAATTTTCACCAGCCCTGCACATCGCCTTGGAAAGATTTCCACTAAAGCTTGACATTATTTTGGTTTAGACGTTTTTAGAATTCCCAGGGATGAATTCATATGGAATGCAGATCATAACCTTGACGGGACATTTTGATAGCTATAATAAGTCTTCACAAGGCGATAAGCGTGATTATTATCTTTATCACATAAAAAGCACCATTTTAGTAGTACGTTTAGTTCGGGTTCGGTTTAAGTATCATATGTGCCTAATTATAACTTTTGAACACATTTTGATGCCTTTTAGTGAAGATCTTTATAAATGGCCCAAACTTTTCTTTTCACATGCCAAACGATTGTCTGATTTCTGGCATTTGGATGTTGACGATGCATGAAGACGAGAAGTGAAAATATTTGACTTCTTGCAGTAGATTACCATAATTAATGATAAATCCAAATTTCACTGGCTGTGACAATAGTGCGCTAGTTAAGGGTTCAACACCGCATGAGTATATGTTTGCTCTTGCTCATCTCTCCTTAATGTCTATGTTTTTTTAATATATTAATCCGGTAGTTGTCAGTATCATTTTCAGTCAAAATACAAAACAATTTTTATGATCTCTGCAAATGTAATATCCACTTCGTTCAGTTTCGTTAAGTTTCGATCGCTTTTGTTTGGTACCTACTCGGAAAAAGTAACTTCCTGTCAGAAATAAGCTACGTGCATGGTTTAGATAATTGGGCTGCCAGCATAAATTTCAGCACACGTTGACCATTTTTGGCCAATTGGGATACCCAATGCCGTTAATTTGATCTCAAGGACATACAGTGATTGGGGTTAGTTAGGTTTGAAAACCAGCTAAATTTATTTGATCTTTGCTTTCACTGGGATTCGAACCGAGGACCCTTCCAACAAAGGGCAGGCATTCATAAATACTTCATAAATAAAGTACTTAATATAGAGACAGACATATTTTGAGAGTTATATAGTTTAGATTAGGTCTGTTCCCGTACTTAAAATAATCAGTCTTCGAAAGTCTGTTTCAGTACGACAAAAGTGTCTACTATACTCTCGAGAGAGTAAACAATTTACCGACTATGCCCAATTCAGCCCAATAAATTTTTGTAAGTAGTTCTGTTTAGTTTTTTGGTTTATTGTCAAATCAATTCATGTGTTAAAAAGTCTAACATAGTTTTGGCGGTTATTCGAAAGTTTTGAATAAGCTTCTGTTATTTTTTGAATTAGTAGTTCATAAGAATAAGAACCAAATGAAATTGCACGAAAATTCTGTTTTATAATTTACATGTTTTGCTGCTACTTTTTTTAAGAGCTTTTACGTTCTTTGTAACGTGAGTGATGACATATGGCATCACATAAGTTACACATTTGATTTAATTGCGTCCCAGTACTTTCTTCATTGAGAGGAGTGGTGTATCATTAAAAAAATTACAGTATTCGTAATTTGGTGCAGAAAGTACGGAAAAAGACCTATTATTTCCTGAATAAAAGTCAAGAAGTCTTGCTTCATCAGCTGTCACAGTCCTACTTTACTTCTGCTTTTTCTGCTGAGCTTCTGACATAATTTCGTTCAGTTTCAGTACTTTTTAAAATTGATCTCATTTAAAACGGATTGAAATTAATCTAAGCTACTTGCGGTACAGCATTAAGACTGACTAGCCGCACACAAGGCCCGCCATGACATCTCACCTTGGTGATTGTACTCCAAATTTCATGACCATAGGTGAGAGTTCCAAAAAATTAAACATATTATTTTATATATTGCAAGCTGTTTCAAAATTGACCAATATTCGGCAGCGAGATCATCATTACGCATCCAATCAATCGTGAAAATTCCATAACCCGCTTCAGTAGGACACTGACCAAGTGGCAAAATAACCTCTGACTTGACCACGTTATCCTTCATCCCAGCATCAGACAGTTGTTGTAGTCAGTCCCATGAGCACCGAAGCGACGAAAGCGGAATTAAAATACAGAAAGCACGTGAAGTACACTCGACTGCGTCCATTTGCGAATGCTTGACTGTGAAATGAAATGTTTGTTAATTCAAACGAAAAATAAGTAAATTATTTCTATATGAGCTTCTTATTTTCACAGCCCAATCTCTTATTAATTATGTAAAGTACTTGTTCAATCCCAGACGTTGTTACACTGTTTGACCATGAAGAACAATCTTCATGTCTCCAGGACTCAATTTAATTAAATTTCTTTTGTGAAATTCGTCATAGGGAATAATTCAATCTTATCGCATCACGATCTGACGTCAATCGTGCAATGGGGTGAAGTGAAAATGAGAAGAGCAAATACTAGTCGAATCAATACTCATAGTAGACGTCACATGCATGAATCAAGAAACCTTATGCAACGTATGACATGTCAAAGTCTCATAGAAAGTGTTGATATTCCATTGGGCGTCTAGACACTTTCACTTCAAGTCAGCATGCGAGTTCATGCCCCAGAGCCGAGACACAAGAGGTAAAATCCAATGCAGCTCACAGAATTCAGAATTCCTTAAGGATTTGTACGCTCTGACCCCAAGTGGTGTGCTTCACAAAACTCCGTCAGTTCTATTGTTTATCCCACAAAACACACACCGACACTCACCCCAGACGAATGTCGGCGCTGAATAAAGTAACATCCACCAAGAACCAACGAACAAAAGTCTAAACGACAAGGAAACACTGATTCAAGTTTTTGGGGTTGAGAGAATTATGTACGTAGGTCCCATTGTGACCACCGTCATCATGGTCGACCAAAATCATAATGGGGATGGCTTCCATTCAAGCAGCTTATGCTATACATGTGCGCTCCAGTGTTCTCAGATATACACGTCCCTCGGTGGCAAATGCTTTTCATTTCAGTTTGTCTTTTAGACTCGTATTTCTGCTGCTGCTCCTCGGTCGTATTCTCTGAAGCACAACTAGACAACAATGGCTTTCGACCTTCGTGTCCTGCCTTCAGCTCGGCAATCTCTCGGGGAACAGTTATGGGGCAAGGGAAATTGTCGAAAATCTGTTTATGACATTCTCTCGCTTCCGATTTGCAAGACCAAAAACTGTTGGGGCAAAAACTTTCTTACAGCATCCTTTGGACGCAGCCCGAATAGCCAACCTCCACCCGACCACCAATTCAAGTTGCTCCTCCTGGCCACTGAGTCTCCTACTCATCAGCTCACCAAGCCTCCCCACTTTGTGGTAGTGGTGAGTGGAGCAAAATAAAAGAAAAAAAGAATTTCCCAACTAAAATTGGTAGAACACGAATGAGCCACTCCTACCAATTATTCCATTTAAGCCATGTTCATGTTCGTGTCCACCTACTTTCACAACACATCCTCTCTACCGCCGGAAATGTACTCGTGGGCCCCATCGTCGCTGTCGCTGTCGCTGCTTATATTCGCCTCGATGACAAGACATCGTAATTTCGTGCATTAGGAACGATTTGTAAGGAAGCGTTGTAGCTTGATGTTAGAATGTCAGCGTTGGATATGACGTCGGAAGTGTTCTCTCTTTTCCTTCTCACGCCACCGTAGTTCGGTTTTTTGACAGAAGTTTAGTGCTGAGGACATGTGCCTCCTTTTCGTATGCATAAGCAGTCGACTTCACTTCTCTTTCGTATTCCTGTTGTCATGTTGCCGTGTTTTTATCCGTATTTTTTCCCGCTGAAGGCTACCAGCAGTCATGCAGGATGTATGGTAAGGGAGTGGCCAAAGCAGCGGCTTTGTTTTCAGTCTTATTTTCTCGTTCAGGTTTTTGAAAATTGATGCCGAAGAGGGTGCAAAAGTTTTCCTCTGTTACGTGACCTAATTTTTGAGAGGAGATAATCATTTTGTGTTCACGAAAACAAGGACACAAGGAGGAAATCAACAAGCTGCATGTTGCGGTATATTAAAACAGGACAGGGGGACCAGACCAAACACACAAAAAACCAAAAAAAAGTACAACTGTGCACAGGCAAGCAGGAGATTGGTTTTTTGCGAGCAGGTACGTCTCGTATACATGTGTACTATCCGAACACTGTATTTTCTCATTCGAAGTTAAACAAAAAACGTGAGGTTTTGGGACTTATTTTCAACACAGAGCAAAAAAAACAAAATTCAGCCGAGAGTAGGAGAAGGCCGAAGAATTTTAATAAGATGCCACACGATGTCTGAAAAAAAAGAAGAAGCAAAAATGTAAAAGTATCTCTCGTCGGTTGGCTTTGTTTGATTTTTAAAAATATTCAGCGGAGAAACTGTTTGAATGTGAATGTATTCCACATCCATGACGATGTGTACAATGGAAGCCATTCCATTTCTGAAATGTTGAAGTAAATATACTCAAGGACACTCATGGGGGATAAACTTCCACACGACATGCTCGTACGTGTGAATGTAGGCACAGGGCTCGTAAAATGAGTTATTCTGTAGCAAGTAGCTTGACTTAACCATTCGTACGATCTATAAAAAGTTCTTAACTTCTTGGGGACCTTAACGTATCCACTTATGTAACTCTTGCTGGGACGAAAACTGAATCTCATTTCTCTTAATGGCTGGCATTAGGGCTTCTGCGGAGTTGAATGGAAGAATTTATATCTAAATGTCGTTTTGAAGTTGACGTACCGGACGTACCCACCAAACAGGAAATAAACAAATAAAATGCTGGTGGAAATTTACAGAAGCCTGGAAGCTGGGGTACCATTTACGATTATTTCTAAAACAAATTCTCTCAGAACTGGAAGAGCTAAATACTGCTCTGGGGAAGAATTATATGTGGGTATATTTTGCCAGAAGCTATGCACGATGTACGTACCAAAAATACATGAAATTACATTTTGATGCAACCGGTCGGTTCATTGAGTTGATTTCGAATGGCCTTACGAGGCCACCATACTTTTTGGAACATTGTACGTACCAGAAATACACGAGAATCAGACTTGAGGCAACTAAAGACGAATTCTGGTTAGGCAGTAGATTAAGAATAGACATAATTTAGTCCATGAATTACGGAATTTCGTGGAATATCTGGTTTTTATGAATGCCATCTTCTTTCTGGTTCGAGCTACTGCACGTTGGCAGTGCCATTAGTTGCCTTTTTTGCAGTTGATGAGGCAAGCTGGTGCGAGTCATCTACAGTATGCTAGTCACTTCTTTTGCCTTGTCCTGCAAGTCGAGAGTCGAAGAACTTTTTGCCTGATTTTAGGGAGTTCGGGTCTCAGCAAATTTTATCAATAATAAATAATCAAGAAACATTTAATAACAAAAAAATATTAACTACTTCTCAATGCTAAATTTCTGACCCTTGGGGATTGGGGTAGTAAGCCCTACTGATCAAGTTATCAGTCGAAGTCATCGCTCTGGCAGTATGACCTCGAATGTTCTTCACCAGGAATCTGTCCCATCGTATCAATAGCGCCCTCTTGTCAAAGACCTCATTTGAGTAAAAATGTCTGAACCGTGACTCTGGTTCATCAATCTTGCACTCACTTTGAACCGCATGAGGGCCATGTACCAGATTACCTCGCATGGAGTTGGCTGTTGTAAAACTTGAACTTCAACCATGGACTGTGTGATGACTTGTATTTTGCATGTACAGTAATTTGTGTTGTTATTTGTCATTATGGACGAGTAATTGGTGTCCATTATAAGAAATGGGATGTGTTCAGATTCTATAGCCATATATAGCCATTCTTGCGTTGTGACGATACACCAATTTTTGTGGCGCCAAATGAAATTTAATATCACCAGTCTGGCTATAAATCGCCACATCTGACAACCCATCTGGAAAGCATTACCGGCCAAAGCTCTGATCCAATCCAGGAAAGATCCCTTTCGGTCTTAACAATGGCTTTGAAGAGATATGTGTTTTGATTGATTGATGCGTTGTGTGAGACGGACCATAACCCTGTCAAAATGACCACGTTCTGCGAATGAAATGCGCAAAAATCAATTAATGTCAGCAGTTAAGCTGCTCTAACCATTGCTGTCGGTGGTACCTCTCTGAGGTTTCTATGGCTCATTTGGGAACAGTGCCTACTCGGAGAAGACCAGGTTGGTTAATACCTGAACCAGGTCTTTTCTCTTCATACCTCCCTTTTCTGCTTGTGCTGCGGTGCTTTAATCCAAGTCAGTTTTTGAGTTCGTATTGCAATCGTTTACTTGAAGATTGGAGATTTCGTTGATGTTGGGCAATAACCCTTGAATTAGGTCACTTTTTTGACGGCTGTCGGTACTTACAATTACGATGAAGTTCCAATTAGAACGTCTTTGCTGGCCATGACGTTGTGCGGATATACATGGAAGCTTTCGCATAAATAAATAAATCAAAAACTGCAAAAACTGTTTCATAGGTTTGATTCCGATTACGACAAATTAATTTCACGTCCCTTTCTCTTTCCGGCCACTGACAATACCAAGAAAAAGCTTCTCAAACATATGCCTAGTTTCACAGCGAAGGCTTAACTTACATTCAGCTGAACCTTTAACAGAGTTCAAGTTTTTGGTTGATCTCGTTGGGTTTCATAGCCAAATCTGAACTTTAGTTTAGTTAAACATCGTTTGTGTAAGGCGAGCAAAAAAAATTTGTCAGCACGCAGACAGCTGTCGATGTATTCGCTGTGTGTTGTGCTTTCGGTGCATTCCTTTTAAAAGTTGTTGGCTCTTCATTCATCCAAGGAGTGCTCTCGTTCAACTTAAACTACAAATTTAACTAAGTTCAAGGATTGAACGAAACCTTGAAACCAAAAAATATCTGAACTGAAGTTTAAACTAAAAGTGGAAATTAAACGAGCACTAGGCAACTGGCCTTTATTCGTTGGTAGTCTATCGAATTAATTGAACTATCGATAGTTAGTAACTGAATGATTTCAACTACCAAATAGTTTTATTCATTCATTCATTCGCAAACCGGGTCGTAAAAAACGTATGACCAGGATTCTCCACTTGCAAATTAAATAGCTTTGTTTTTTGAGCCAGGAGGCCTCATCCTCGGTATATAAATATCACCAATAAAAAATCACAAAAACTTTTTTCCATCATACAAGTGAATGAATAGTTCATTGGACTCGATGTTCCCTTAACTAAAACCATTCGAACTTTGTACCGACTTGTTTCTAACACCATTCGAACTTTTCCCCAACTGAGTCGAACTATCGACTCGAACCAAACCATATAAG
The DNA here is from genome assembly GCA_916610145.1 of Eristalis arbustorum. Classification (NCBI taxonomy): domain Eukaryota; kingdom Metazoa; phylum Arthropoda; class Insecta; order Diptera; family Syrphidae; genus Eristalis; species Eristalis arbustorum. The sequence goes on from OU744316.1 coordinate 113,914,367, forward strand.
TGAACAATCTGTCATGCATATATTTTGGCAATGTATGTGTGCATACATAAAATTCTCTCTCAGATCTAAATACATACAAATTCTCTCGCAGAACAGCTTCCAAAATCATTTGACTTAGTTTAACCAGTCATACAGGCAAAAACAATCGAAACCATTCGATTAGACTTTCGACTATCAAATAAACCAATAGTTCCCATCACAACTTGTGACGACTATACCAAATTGAATGTTTTGTGCTTGAAACTGACCATTCTGAGCTTTGTAAAGGTGCTTCCCCATCGATGAAGCAGATATCCGTTTTCACTTCACCAATGGTACAGGTAACTTGAAGTTCAGCAGATCAACAAACGTCACAATGCAACCTCCATTGGTGGAGCAAATGCACCCCTACCGTGCACCCAATGAAGCAAAAACACAAGTTCATTAATTATAAAATGTTCATGCACAATAATGGAGATCTTTGCCTGAGGTATCTAAAATTTAAAAAAAAATGAACAGTGCGAGGTCTGCCTTCTCAAATAACTCTCTTAACATAATGGAACCTCCATTGGAAATGGAACCTCCATTGGTGGAGCAAATGCACCCCTACCGTGCACCCAATGAAGCAAAAACACAAGTTCATTAATTATAAAATGTTCATGCACAATAATGGAGATCTTTGCCTTAGGTATCTAAAATTTAAAAAAAAATTAACAGTGCGAGGTCTGCCTTCTCAAATAACTCTCTTAACATCATTTCACATTGCTTGGAAAAGACATTGAATAGCTCTTACCACCCACATATCACATGGCGGTGGGCTTCACGCCATTACTTGCACCCACTCAAATTTCAGACCTACTCCCACAACAAAATTGCTACAACACACACGCCCACGTCCACACATTAAATTGTGTAATAACATATTTAAACCAAGTATTTATTACGCATGTGGTTACCAATGCTCCGTACATTTTCAGTAGATCTGAATAAAAGCGAAATAAATCAATCCTTGTTGGGAATAAATCTTTTCCTTTTCCGCACTATTATCGTTATTCTCATTATCGCCGGCCCCAGTTCGTAGAAAAGTTCCACTGTATCGGATACTGGGTGTCCTTGGTGAAAGTTCCCTCCGGTCATCACTGTTGGACCAACAAAAAAAAACGACACTTCTCACCTGACTTTTTTGCATTTAAATTAAAAATTATCTAAAGGAAATCCGAATAATGGGACAGGAGATGGGCCAAGTGGTGTGCAACAATAATAGTCCCAGAGTAAAGTTAAATTAATTTCATTGTCGGTTTAATTTACGTTTGGAACTTTAAATGAACAAGGCCCTGACCTGCCCTTTCCAGTTTATGAATTCGTCGATACGTTTTGCCAGGTGCATCAGCTTGTGAATAGTCTGCTCTGCGAGTAATTATGACGAGTATCTTGATGCTCTTTACGACGTTATGCAATGAAGGACATGAATGCTCAAGTGGGCAATGAAAATAATGTGGTTGACATTCAGTTAAATGGAGCGTGCTTGACGGAGTGTATGCAGTTATGTACAAGTTTAATGAAAAATCTGACGTTGAAAAACCTCTTCAGAAATGCATGAGGGTCGTCAACTATGCAAATTGAGGCGAATTATTTAATAGAATTTAGTATCATGTTTAAAATGTTTTATTTAAGTGAATATGATTATGGGGCATGGACTTTTAAATAGACGTACAAACAACTGCTGAATGCAAGCTATGCAAATATAGCCTGCTACCCATGTAGGATCAGAGCCTGACCAAAAGCTGATTTTCAAACAGGAGGTTCGGTTTTGGGAGCGGTCCGATCTAGAACTTTTGCTTGGAGGGCCACAAGAATCAACTCTTATGTTGGGTGATCGTCCAGCTTTCTTGTAATATGTTTGCTGAAAATACATGTTTCTAACAAGTTCAATAATGGTTGTCAATTCTTTGTAGAACCCCACCGAGACGTCGTTTGTGGAGTTCACGTTGGCCCGACGTAGATAACTTACCTACTTATCGGACTGGGGACCTATGGAGGCTCCAAGCCTGAGCAGTCATCAAAACCAATTTGTCTTACCACCACGATGACTTGATCTCTATACCGGAGGTTCGGTCTTCCTCTCCTCATCGAACAAGGAATCACAGACTTTAATGCAGCCTGGTTGTCCATGTGCTCGATATAGCCGAGCCAGTGTGCTCGTAAAGTTCGCTATTATGTCTTCTACTCCATTCGCCTTTCTCGCAGATGGAACCATATAGAAAGTAGAATTTTTCCTTCTATTGTATTAAGAATCCAATAATGTGTAATCCATCGAATTAAGCGATGATGGGCAAGGCAACAATCGCCAAACTGAAGTCCAATGAGGCGGCTGGGGCCGATGGACTGCCTGCCGAGCTCTTCAAAGCAGCTGGTGATGATTTGGTAAGGTGCATGCACCAACTTATCTGTAAAATCTCGGATGAAAGTATGCCCGACGGATGGAGTCTCAGAATCCTTTGCCGGAAGGAGATCCTCTTAACCGTGCCAATTACAAAGGGAAAAGTCTCTTAAGTATATCCTATAAGATCTTTTCGGCCATTCTGTGTAAACGCCTGAAACAGCACGTTAACAGCCTACTTGGTCAATATCAGATCGGGTTCTGGGCAGCGAAATCCACTATCGTCAAAATATTCACTTTACTGCAGATCTTGATCTTGAAAAGACCCAGGAGTTTCAAGTTGATACCCACCACCTATCGACTTTAAGGCCTAGTATGAAAGTTGTTATAGAGACGAGTTTTACAGCGCCTTGTCTAGGGATTCTAGATCTAGGGATTCCAACCCTGCAAAACTCTTCCGTCTTTTGCAGAATGACGATGGAGAATGCCTAATGCTCCGTCAAGGTCGGTAAAGGTTTTACCTTGACCTTTGATGTCAGAAAAGGATTTAGACAAGGCGACGCACTGTCATGCGTCTTTTTAACACCATTTTCGAGAAGATCGTGTAGAACTCAAATGTCAACACCAGAGGCACGATCTTCCACACATCTTTGCAACTGCGCACATATGCCCATAGCATTGCCATCATCTGAAGAACTCAACGGGCTGTCAGAGGGGCGTTTCAGAGCATAGAGAAGGAAGTGGCCAAGATGGAGCTTGCGGTTAATGAGAGGAAGACAATTTATATGGTGTCTACGAAAAAGGTCCACCAACACAGACATCTTGGACACAACTATAGACAGCTATAACTTCGAAGTAGTGAAAGACTTTGTCTACCTAGGCTCCGCAGTTAATACAAACAATGACACCACCGTGGAGATGATCACCAAACGCTGTATTTTCGCACTCGGAAAGCCACTGAGGAATATAGCCATCTCTCGAAGAACCAAGATATCCCTATATACGACCTTGTTAGGCCCAGTCCTGCTTTATTTCGCAGATGCATGGGCACTAACTGAAGCGGACGAGGATATTATTGGTCGCTTCGAGACAAAAGTCTTTCGAATTATCATCGGTCGCGTATGCACGGATGATGTTTGGAGGAGGAGACTGACGGGCTGAACAGCTACATCGATCTGGTCAACCGAGTTCGAATGTCTCGTCTCAGATGGCTAGGTCACGTCGAGCGAATAGAGACCAATGCTCCGGCTCGGAAAGTCTTCGACTCCAACGCCGAAGGACAACGCAGTAAAGGAGGATAACGCAGTAAAGGAGGACAACGCAGTAAAGGAGGACAACGCCTACGGTGGCGCACGCAGCTAGATCGAGACCTGCATAAGATGAACGTGGCTGGAAGCAAGTAGCACAAGACAGGCTAGATAGAGATACATTTTTTAGATGAAAGCTTTTCAATTGATATGTTATCCACTCTCCTCCATTATCAATAACTGCTTGGAGTCTTCGAGACATGCTTTCTACTAATCTTGTAGCATAATCTTGAGGCAAATATCTCCAAAAAACGCTTTAGCTTCATGTATGTCCAAGCATTTTTAGAGGGACTTGCACCCGGCGACCGTGATGGCCAATCTAAAACATCGACGTCATTTTCTTGTGCCTACTCACTGCACAAACGAGTGCGATGTTTCGTGTCATTATCTTCTTGCAGTAACCACCTTTGGTCAGATGGTAAAAAAACCTTCTTATAAATGTTGACCAAGTTGGGTGCGTTATTTGTAAACAAGAACAAATTGCCAAATCCTTGTTTTGAGAAGCAGCCCCTGCACCTTTGTCGGGTGTTTGACGGCCCGCTGGATTAATTTATTGTATTAATGTGTGGATTATGTGAAGACGACAAAGCTGAAACACGCAACTCATCAAAGTGCCGTCGTGTTACAGCGCACGTTCGAGTTAAGATTCAATATCAAGTCGCTTTTAAGCATTACTCTTGCCCTCTCCTTTCCGTTAATCTTCAGGTTCAAACACTTCTCGCCCAAGCTTTGTTACAAAAAACAAAATACTTTTTCACCCCATCAGCGGCTTCCAATCCTCTCTTCTAGTGTCCTTGTTTCGGTCACTCGCTCATCCAATTTTACAGCTATCAAGTTGCTTTAAACAAAACACAGGCTCGATGAACTTTCCGTTTCGTTTGCCGTCCATAAGATCCAACCAGCTAAAGTATGACAGGCACAAAGCGTTCCTTTTGCCATGTCAAGGTGCGCTTATTCAGTGGCAATTCTCTGAAGCAAACACCAATTGTCCTTCAGAGGATAGCGGCAATTTTTTATCGTCACAAAGTGAGAGGTAATTTCTTAGCCGCAATTGAAGGATTGTAAACTCCTGAGACCCGGGGGAACCACACCGCACCATCACCGAAGAGTTCGCTGTGCGAAAATTTCAAAATTCACTGCCGAGTCATTAGGGAGTTCTTCTTGACAAAAAACAAAAAATAACCACAGTGACGGCCTAGCTGCTTCCTGTGTTCAAAAACAAACTTTTTGTGCAAAAAACCCCCCGGGAGTGTCCTCTGGAAGAGAGCCACTTTGATTTTTTTCGGCGAGTGTTTTCAAATTAACAAAAAAGTTTCGCTCTTAGGACTGGGTGTGGTTTGCGTGGGACAAATCACACCCTGATGACTTCGGAATTGATTGACGATTCAAAAAGTTTTCCACCGATAAGTGGAGAATTTTTCCGTTATTAATTGCTTGTTAAGGGCCCTTGTGATGTTGCCGGATTTTTTGGCTCGTGCCAGTCCGATTTTATGGGAGTGTGAACTGTTTGAAGTGCCTTGGGGGTGATAAATTTAATATTCATACAATGAGTGACTGTGTTTTTTTCTTGTTTCACTTTTCGCAGATCGCACAATAAGTGACGCGGAATTTCTTCAAACTTTCACCACCACAATCGTCAGCGATTCCAGCAGCAGCCTGCCAACGTCATCGGCGCTACCCACCCATTCGCAGCTTATACCACCCGAGGCGTTACACATGAATCAGGATGAGCTGTATTTGGAATCATCGTATGCGAATACTCCACCGAAGAATTTCACAGTGCAGGAGACAAATGTAACAGTACAAATCGGAAGTCATGCGTATTTACCGTGTCATGTAAGTGTCAATCAAAATATTGCTCCTGGGGCGGGGATAAAAGAATTTGTGAGGATGTCACGGGTATATACAACCAATTTGAAACGCCTAAGCTGCAATTTGTGTTTTTGTGATTCGCCGGCCTCGTGGAAATGATTTACGTCTTTGAGTTAAATTTGATGTTAATAACGCTGATTGTTTGGATTTCTTTCTTTGAGTTGGCGTCCGTTTGCATTTGGTAAGCAATCAGATCGACGTAAATTGCTATCTTCAGTAGTAGGGTAATCTAGAGCGGAATAAGACTCTTTTTTGCGCATATCATGTAAACAAGACGCAAGACAAAAATATTCAATGAACTACAGTGCAGCTATGTTTATTGTGTTTACAAAATTTGCATTCACTTCCGAAATTTGTTTGCCATAGTCGATAGTGGATGAACATTTTCCACTAGCTTAGCAGTCTCTGCTTAATACTTCGCAGACAAATCGTTGGCGTTTTAATAATAATGCTTGCTCATTGTTTGTAAAATGTATGCCATTTAAGAAGCTTTTTCTAGCCATGAAATATTCTAAGATTAATCAAAGATTTGGAGCCCTGAACATTACTTTTGTCGTACAAGTCAGCGATCGAACCTATGACATCGAGGTTCAAACTACTGTGGGTGTTTTATTACACGGCATAAATAGTGCATCATTGTCAAAATTAAAATTCGTTTGTGTTATTTTTTATTTCGTAAAAATATAGCTTATCAAGAGTAAAATATTTGTGAATATTAAATAAACTCATATTCTTTTTAAAAAAACGTTGGTATCCGGAAAAAAAATTATAAATTATATAAATGGTATTATTTAAAGTCTATTAAATTTGCTGTGCTCCGGCTTCAATGCTCTGTTTCCAGTGTCCATGCAAAATTTTCGTTGCAAATGTTGCTTTATGTTTCAAAATATTGATCCATTGAACTATTGGAGTGGACAATGAAACTTGGTGTATGCAGTTTTAGGTATCCAATAGCATACTCCATGCTCAGGGTAATCATTTTCAGTGAGCCTCATGATCCAATAAATGGGTCCAGGGACTGAGGACACGCGAGTTATCTTCAAACCGCTGATCCTTCGCCATGGACTTTAACTCTGACAAAACTAGAGATGTGCTAACCCGAAAATGTCTTAACTTGAGTTGACCCGAGTTAGAATTGAATCAAACCGAGTTGCAACTGGAATTGACTAACTTGATTTCAGTGTATGTGTATTAACTTTCGCAATAGACAAACTGATTGAAACGAAGCCGGGGTTAGCTTGGAGCATTATCAGCTAAATACACAATAACCGAATGTATCCTCATTGTATCATACTATATACTCAATTCAATTTGTTGCAGATCAGTGCTACCGCAAGTTAATTCATTTTTTAATTCCTGAAACCTAAATAAACGTCATTTTGAAAATATGCAAGGTCCCAGCAAAGGTTTTTGATAAAATTGTATAATTTTAAATGGGCACGTCAAATATCTTTCGGACAATTATTTAAACTAGTGTGTGCTCAGACGTTTCAACTAAAATCGTTCATGAAATAAAATAGCTCACACTTAGCAAAGTTATGAAAATTAATATATGAAATATCTATAAATATTTTAGGTGTTTAGGTATACATATGTGTTCCAGAAAAATTAGTCAAATCTTAAAAATATGAGTCAAGCACTACAAAATTACTACATTTTGCAGATTCTATGGTGTTACTCTGCTAACACTGTTTGAGATACATTGGAATTATTGGGTCTATAACTTATAAAAAGTCGGCGCAGTTCTATGAGATGGGATCATAGTCATAGCTTCAGATGGGCAATACTTCGAATACTATTGTACATGTTTTCCTTAAATAAACGTTCGGAAAATAGCACGAAGTTATTAACCTAATAGAAAGAAAAACAGTCGCGTACAAGGTATAAACAAGAAACAACGACAGAAAAGCAGATAGACAATGTGCGATATATCCGTCTAGAACCAAACTGCAAGTGGGTAGTAAATGTGAGGTAGTACAACTCGAAAAAAACCACACCGAGTTAAAAGGTTCGCTAGTATTATTTCCAATATTTAGAGTTGGCCACACCGAGTCAATAAATCGAGTTATCTTAGTTGCGTGGTCACACCATGTGGAATGGTTGGTAGAATTGATGTCCATTCGTCTGCTGCGTTGTAATTTCAGCAACACGGTTTGACATAAATTTAAGTCGAAATTGGACAGATCTCGATTTGACTTGGGTATCAATTAGAGTTGAGCCATCTCGAGACCAAACCATCAAAGCGTAACCCTTTCTGTTCGAACACGCAGATGACCTCATCACGACGAGCAAATTCCACAGCAGGACGAAGAAACCTTATCACTTATCAATCATGACCTTATCAAATTCATGACCATAGCTGAGGTTTGGACAATTATGTTATGTCATTGGGTTGCGAGCAAAATTGCCAGCACACTTTTTCACACATTGATAGTCCATTGTGATACCCAGTGCCGTTCGTTTGATACCAACGTCTAATGATGACGGCACTGGAATTGGAAACCAGATAAAAACTCTTACTGGGATTCGAACCTGGGACCCCTATTACCAAGGGCAGGCACTCAACCAACTACGCCAGAACTAATCCAGATTTTCGAAACTGTTTCCAGCGAGCTCATCCTTATATCCCTTACAAAAGACACGCTTTAACTTATCCGTCTGCTTCAATGAGCCCCATTAGGTTAGGTAAGGTAAATGGGTAGCCACGTAAGCCACGGCTCTGTTTCTTGTTAGATCCTGATGTTATTGGAAGAAGTGTTCTCCAGTAAAAATAGAGGGGAATGACAGGAGAGGTCTATGTGGTCTTCGGCTAGTCCCATATTCATTTTATGGCCAATTAGTGCTTCTTTGCACTATTATACAGGTGCCATCATCCGAGGGATTTCACATCTCAGTTACCTGCAAGCTCATTAACTAGCCACCCACATTCTTCTTGTCGTTTGGAAGAGGTTGTTTGATACAATGGATTGCCAATTATGTCCTTATGACCTGGAACCCAACAACGGGCTCTGGAGCCGGCCACTGGATTGGACTATCACTTCTTGCAGTAGTTATCTGCTTGCAGAAAGCAAGTCGAAGAAGGTGTAGTAAAACATCTTAGTCCGCTGTTGGAGTAGTGGAAATTATATATTAAATTATATACAGTGACCGCCAGGCATGCAATCTCTGCTTTACGAAATACATTGTGTTACAATACCTACTTTGGCCACATCTTGTAATAGTCCTAGCGTCGCTCAAGTTGTTTTTTCTAGTAGAATTGATGTATGTTCGTCAGTCTCCTTGATTCATCATTACTATTAAATATTTTTAATACTTCAATGAATTCGGAGCTGTGAGTAAAACAAAAATAGGTTTTTCAGTCGAAAGCGTCAAGCATGTATTCATTTGAATAATATCCTCCCTACAACTAGACACATGAAATAGCATAATTCTTTTAATCTCTCTCCATCCAGATTGCAACATAACAAACGAACAGCTCCACCATTTTGTCACATGTCTCCATTCAGTATCACGTTCAATGCAATAATAAACTCTGCTGCTTTTCGTATGAACAGAACGAAACTACATCCAGCTATCCTCCATAGCAGCTTAATTTTGATCCATTGTAAATTACAACACAACTTCAATACAAGAATGAATGTCCAATTATATTCAGGATGAGAAAATATTCCTTCCGGAAGAACGAAATGCGATGAGGGAGGAAGAAACGAACGGAAAAATCGACTTCCCCAATCAGAAGCCAATATAATGACCATCTTGCCATCTATTGTGCGTTGGACGGAAATTTGCCCTGACTGCATCCGGTTGGTCCTTTAATTTCATAGCGTGCCCCCGACTCTCGCTACCTTCCGAATGGCGATTCATACGTTGAATTGAAGAAAACATAAATTGAAAACGAATCTCCTCACTCATCCATCCTCGGAGTGTACCTCAATCACACCCATTTGAATGTACTCGTAGTCGTACTTCCTGATCCGCATTTTTTCGTCGCAGTTCGATGGGTAACTCCCTTTGGATTATCCTTTTAAAATGTTCTTTCTTTTCTTTTTTTCCGCCCAAACCTGGGTGTGCTTCGAGTGCCCTCTGTCTAAAGACCTCAAGCCAAGATTGAGTAAAAATGTTATTCCATGAGCTGGCAGCAGACGGCTGCTGGGACTTACGTTTTGTGTGTGTGTATGGCATTGATGAAAACGTACTGACTTTGGTCTGAATAGCCTGAGGGGATATTCTCTGCAACCTCAAAGAAAGTACAGATTTTATGAGGTAAGAGATGTTAGATTTCGGAAATATGGTATGTATTTTTGATGAATATTTGAGCTACGGGTCGGTCAGCTGTGCGTTTCCTTCCGGCACTGGGCAATGTGCAAATACACAGCTCAAGGGGTATTCGAAAGTTTTAAAGGGAAGCTCAAGCAAAAAAAAAAGATTACAGACATATGCTTGTTTGTACGTTCCACTGGGGTATGCTAATTTCCTACATACTTCGAAACTAGGAAGGATGAATAAATGGATGGAAGACCTGTAAAACACTATCAAGCGTATAGATGTACCTGTGGAAGGTGCATATGTGATGTTTTCTTCTTTCACTTGGCCCTAAGTAACGGAAAGGGATTGCATATTCCACAAGGCAGGAGGACTAGTTCGAGGAAGGCAATTTGCAACGATTGAAAGGAGCCCCCTTGCGCCTGAAGGATATTCGAATCATGACCATCCGAAATCTGAATTACGAGGGGATTAGTGGTTATTTTTCGTGGTAAGCAGAGCATTCAGATGGAGTGATTTGAAGAGGGGGCTTAATTTGCAAACTAAATGGATTGGGATCAATGTCGGCATTTATTTGTAGTACAAGGAAAAACGTTGACAGCTAAAGGGATTAAGAATTGAAAGAGCTCCATTGAAGAATATACGTACAAAAAGGTAATGGTCCTAAATGACTGCCCTGGGAAACACCGGATAGTACCTCAACATTTCTCGATTGACAACTGGTTTTCACAAATTTTAATCCTATTCGAGACGTAACTCGGAATCCAGTTAAGAAGTATTGAGTGGTTTAAAAAAGGGACTTAATTTCAAAACTCGTTGGATTGGGATCGATGGCGGCAATGAATATAATTGAATTTCTTAACTGATTCGGATAAATCCGTTGTGGAGCAAGTGCCTAATATGCTTAAGCACCATGTATTAATTTCATGGATATTTTTGTCTTAAAATTGAAACAGTCTAAAATGCTTCCCCAACTGATGCAACTCAGTCTCAATATATTACATTACGTTGCACACTCTGCTTTCTCTCTGCACTCCCAGAGGGAAAACAATTTTCGAAAATTAAATTTCCAATATTTTGGTTCTCGTTAACGCTGAACTCATGCACCATTGAAGTGGCAACGACCGTGCAAGAGGACAAAAAAGTAATTTAACATGGCGTTACCACCGAGCTCATCATTATCCTCATTTAATTTATATATTTTTTTCTCTTCTTCTAATTAGTTTGCTCGGGAACCAAAATCAGCAGCAGGAACCTTTTAATTTAGAAAACCAATCAAATTCTTTTTCTCGCACATTCCCCCGCCCTCCCAACCACCCACCACCCGACAGAGATCTGCTGGACTGGAAAAGATGCCGTCGCAGAACAATCAACACTGATGGCTATGGTAATAAAGTTAAGGCCAACGATGGCAGAGGAAAATGCAAATTCAAGCAAACTAAGAACAGATGTCCTAGTTAAGCTGAAATTAATTTCCATTCTGAGTAGTAAGCAGCTGAAAATTGTGCGCCAGTAATTTGTATCTCTTTATCAATCCTGGATGTTGTTCACCTCGCGTAAACACATTCTTCCGTTCTTCGTTCGGCGCGAATTCAATTTTACTAGGCCCCATTTCAGCGTCTATCTCTATTCGATCCCCCCCTCCTGCCATTACACTTCGGCAAACTTTCGTCAATGATTCCAGAAGGTGGTAGGTATACGGATTTTAAATGAGATTTCCCAGCTAATTTGTCACGAACAGTCAACTATACACAGACACGTACATATTTCCATCCATCTGCGAAATCTCCATATCCTCCTTCAAAGAGCAAACCAGGACAGTTTGACGAAAAAGAAATGTGTCGACGGCGACTGCCGCTGCTACTGCTGCGTCTGTTTGTTCACATTTTCGGTTGTAATCAAATCTTCAATTGAATTTCAGCTTTTCATTGAAAATTCTAAATGAGAATATTTAAATTGTCCTCGCACACTCCGGCTTCTCCATCCACGCCAGTCAGTCAGTCCCTGTCCTTGTTGGAGTTCTTTCAGCGCCCAGATAGACAGATGATATTCATCAGATGGCGCATGCTGCACGAAGGGAATGTATCTCGACGAATGAATGAATGTGCGTGCGTGTGTCGGCGCGTATTTGCAAATAAACCGGAATAATCAGAACATCATCAGTGATGCAAAAGTAAGATGACGCTGACAAAGATGATGGAATCCTCACATCCCTCAAGCACTGGCACTTCATGTGTACTCGCATCAACCAAATTAAAGGCTGCTGGAATGTATCCGGATTCTTTTTTCGAACTTCTGTTCTCGAAAATCACACAATTTTATTGACGGAGGTATGAAAGTGTGATGTATCAAAGTTGAAAAACTTTTGGATGATGAATGAACGGATACAGATGCGGAAGGAATATAATGTATCAAAGGCGCAGGCATTATAAAGCTCATATGTTCTGAATTCCATCATCGTGGTGCTGGTGCTGGTTATCAACCCTAGCTCAAGGGGTGAATTGGAGGATTTATGCTCGATTGGGCGGGCGAAGGCACATCAAATTCGCTTCCTTTATCGATTTTTTATCCTCATATTTATGATCATTATTATCATTTTTTTATTTGCCTCCTGACGGCGTTATTGCTTTTTATCTTCTCGTGCGTGTAGCAATTAGGATATACTTTTTTTTTCAAATTTCCGATTCTGTTCGAGCTGTCGTCGGGCATATCGCATCCGGCTGGCGAAGTTCTGCCACGCCACGATTGGAACTAAGTACCAATAAGTTGTTTTTTATTTCGAACTGAATTTCAATAAGTTACGCGTCATATTTGTGTCTGCAGGAAATCGGATACTTAATCGAATGAAAAATAGATTTAAGCTTCAAAGCGTGGGAAATGGGTGTGAAATTACAAATTTCTCAGCACTCAGATGTACTGCCACGTGTGACTTTGCATAGCAGTTGGAAGAAGGGCATGTATGAGCTGTGATTACGTGGTTTAAATGTTGAGACAATGTTCAAATGAATCACCGATGACGCAACGAAAACATTGACCCATTTAAATTAGTTGAAACCCTAACCTTCTGCACTGATGCGGCGAAATACAAATAGCTGATGCATTAGTTCACAATGGGCAGTAATTCATAAGATGTAAACAACAATGAATACGATGTCAGTCAGTTAATCGCACTAGCTGGATTTTTTACAGCAATCTGCTCCAAGCTTAAGTGCTTGGTGTCTTTATTTACGACCTGCTCCAAGTGTATGTGCTCGGTGCAACACTTCAGGAGAATGCTCCTGAACATCTCCCTTGGAGTTTCTTGGTTACAGCTTTTTCCGGGTCAGTCAAAATGCTCCTATTTTTTTGAATGCGTCACATATCCATCATTTAACCGCAGCTTTGTAGTAATTTTAATATTCTTAACATCGTTCTTGAGAAGGTCGTGCAAAACGCACTCGTCAACACAAGAAGTACGAGCTTCCAAATGTCAGTTTAATTGCTAGTATACGCGCACGAACTTGGTGTGGTTGGTCGAGCCGTCAATTTTTACTGGTATTGAATCGAAGTCGGTTGAGCGTTGAATGAAGGCAAAACTAAATATATGCTGTCATTAAATAGGGTATAAAATATCGAGGACTCGGTCGGAACGTCACCACAGACAGCTGCAACTTCGCGAGGGTTGAAGACTTCATCCACCTACGCTTCCAAGTTGCCGAGGTGTGAACAACCGAGATTTGGGCTCAAGTGGCTATTGACCAGTAAAGCCCTCTTTGGAAGGGCCAGGCCAACACTCTATAAGGCTTTGATCAACCCGGCCCTGCTCTATGGCCCCTTGTTTTTTTGGGGTATTTTCAAAAGAAAAGTTCTTTCTTTGATCATGTTTGGTTAATGGAAAATAAGATTCATCCACAAAAAGTATGGGCTGTACAGCGACATGAGCCTGCCCAGGCATCTACCGATTTAACGCCTAAGATGGCTAGGCCCTATAGAGAGTATGGACAACACTGCTCGAGTCCGAAGAATTTTCGAATCCGTGGAACAACGCAGTAGAGGGCGACCACGAAACCGATAGCGCACACAAGTACCTCAACCAATTTGGCATGCGAAATTGGAGGCAACTAGCTAAGGATCGTGCCAGCTGACTGAGGTGCAGGTTCACGACGAATTGTAGGGTCATGGGAGGGATTTATCAGTAATTTCGCTAGCAGTTCTGATGGAGCAGTTGGAGTTTTCCATCGCCATGGTCCATAACGATCCATATAGAAATGAGTCTGGTAAGTATGTGCGTCGACTCACAACGCACTTTGACATACGTGTCTAAGTTCCATCTCTCGTCGGACTTGACACTTTTCACAGCTCCACCTCTTTTGAGTCATTGGGAATTCTTAAATTTGACCATTCGGAATCGGCATAAAAACTGTAGGTCTCTTCTACTCGTGGCAAAGTAGCACACACAGGACGAGTGGTTGCTGAGAAGCCCTTTACGAGCTTTAGCGTCTTCCACATTTATACATAATCTTAATGTAGGCTTTATCATCACTTTTAGCAAATGTACACCGTTTGTTATCTGACACTAATTTAAGTCCTTTATCTAAAGCACGACTCAGAGAAAATAAATTAGCAGAAATCCTTGGTTCATAGTGTACATTCGAAAGATGCTTCTCAGTCCACGTTTTTCCATCTGAGGCCAAAATATTTATGTCACCGATGCCCAACGCTGAGATTTTCTCGCCGCTTCCAATACGAATTCCTATCGGATCAGAAAAACGTTGATAACGGACAAACCATTCTTTTCTACTGGTCATATGGTCGATCGCGATATCATTCACCATCAATGCCTTACCAGAGACTGACACTTCACTTTGATCTGCACGCTTACAATCGACCGTAACAAGTTTGCAGACAAGAGCATCACCCCTTACCTCATCACTTCTACTTCCAGTCCATTAATCATCGTCACACATTACTGATTTGCTTGTATTTGCATCGTTCCCTGATACCTCACTTACAGTTCCAGTCCATCGTTGATCATTGATCATGAAAGATCTGCAAACAAGTGCATCGCCCCGTGATGCCTTTCTCTTTTGACAATATCTCTTCCAATGACCATACTTATTACATGCAAAACACTTTCCTGGCTTTGATAATTTCTTCTGCTGCTTTCGGGCCTTTTGTTTTGCTATTAATGCTGTTGCTGTATTGGTAGAATTTGATGGTTGTGAAGACATGCGGGTTTCCTTCATTACCAACCGTGACGTCAAATTTTGTTTGTTCTTCTTTGCGAGACGACTTCCTTCCGCAGAAAATATGTTTAAACTCACCTGGAAGAGTCAACAATATTTTCGTTATCACCATACTCTCACATTGCCGAACTATATTCTGCAGTTTGGAGACATGTGTTGCAACATCATCATCTGGATCCTTTTCAAAGCTGTAAAAGCGTTGAAGCAGCATATGAACTTTTGCCTTCGTTGCTTGTTCATATACAGCTTTTAACTTCATCCACATCTCCCGTGCACTACTGCACACAAATTGACGATGTGTCTTAGTGGTCCAATGCTTGAGCGATAATTCTTTGTGCTTTACTTTCCGACTTTAACCAAATCACTAACCGCTTATAAAACGCCCCTGAGTTTCAGTTTCTTCCTTGACTGGCGGTACAGTCATGCCATTAATATGCTCAAATAGCCCTGATGCGTTTTATAAAATATTGTCTTGAAACTTCCACACAGCATACTGTTCGGAAGTCAGCAATTTTTCCACTTTTAAAAGACCACTTTCCATTTTCTTAATATCTCACGCGCAATGCGAATACTATTCTAATATCTAATAAGATTTTACTTGGCCACGTGATCTGGACCCATAACCTGTTAAGTTATAATTTGTTAAAAAGAAATCGGACAACCGTCTGCTTGTAGTAGTAAATGGATACTGTACTTTATTGTATAATAGCGTAAGATTGGATGAATTCAGTTGCACAGTTTAGTTTAGACCAAATAGATAATAGTGGGAAGTGGCATTGCCAAATTCAGTATGTTCATATTAATAGACATTATTCGTTACCTTACAACAGAAATGCACCTGGCAAGTAAGGCATCCCAAACAAAATATTAACCAAATAAACTCCATCTTGCACGAAACACCACATTCTGAAAGATATGTAACGTCTGAAGCTGCATTTTAAAGGCGAGTTGAACAACTTTCTGTTGTAAAAACAAACCGTATTTGCATGTGTCTAATCTAGGTATGTCCACAGACAAACGATTAAGCATGAGTTGTGCGTGCTCTCCAGTACGAGAGGATAAAATAATAGTGCTACTATTTGTCACCTCTCCTGTTATCACAGAATGACAAATTTGATTGTGAGTAAACTTTATTGCCCTTATACACAAATCGTATATTGGTCAGCATTGCACAACGTCTTGTGAAGAGAACAATGGAAGCGAGATGAATAAATGGAAATTCCAAATCAAATATTCAAATACGGCTGAACTGATGAAAATTCATGGCTGGCAGAGAAAATGCCAAGCGAAGGGCACTTGAATCACTTGTTCATGAATATTAGGCTTGTGTCAATAGACCTCTTGATGTTGTCTTTAAGGGTAGCTTTTACATTCAATATTCTATTCCAAAGACATTACAGACAAGAAACTCAACGATTTTTTTTTTCAAATACTTTCAGATCCGTCGCCTGCTAAACAAGCCCGTTTCATGGGTCCGCGTTCGAGACGATCATATCCTGACAGTGGATCAGACAACGTTCATAGCCGATCAAAGATTTCAGTCCATATTCAAAGGCGAGCACGAATACACCTGGTCGTTGCAAATTAAATACGTCGGTGAGAACGACATGGGCTGGTATGAGTGCCAAGTATCCACAGAGCCCAAGATGAGTGCCCGAGTGTACCTAAAAGTTGTTGGTAAGACCGATTCTGCCATTTTAAGGAATTAATCGCTAACAAACGTCTTTCATCTTCAGTTCCAAGAACAGAACTTATTGGGGATCATAACCGCTTCGTTAAAGCCGGCAGTAAAGTCGCTCTCCACTGCATTGTTCGGGGGTCACTGGAGCCACCATCGTACATCATTTGGTTCCAGGGATCCAAACAGATCATGAACGACAACAAACAGGGCTGGTTCATGCAGATTGATCGCAATATCTTTGGCAACCACACGGATCAACAGAATACGGTAAGGGTGTGTATTCAGTTGCCTCTGCCATCCGAATAATGATCACTAAATGGTGTGTATGTTTCCAATCTCTTCCTTCAGATAGGGTCGCTGATCATACCGTATGTCATGAAAAGGGATTCAGGCAACTACACTTGCAGTCCATCAAACAGCGCCCCAGTGACGGTGGACCTCCATGTTCTGAGTGGTAAGACACCAACTGAATCATCCAGGTTGACAAATCTAACCAAATTGTGTCGTTTCAGGAGAGTATTCAGCGTCGGCAATAATGTCATCGGCTGTCATTAACAGGCACAATTTCTTCTATTTGCTACTAATACTGCTACTGCTGGCATTTCAAAAGACGTGACTAGCTTATCGAATGTATTCCAGTTGGAAGAACTAAACATCTTGTACATATACATAATTTAAATGAATATTCATTCTTTTCTAAGTGATTAAACGAAAAAAAAACCAGAGACGAACTAAAAGTTGTGAAAAAATATGATTAACAATAAAACAGACGTAAATCAAAATTAATTACTTATACCACACGAAAATGAACAGAAGAGTAGTTAAATTCAATGAAAAAAAAAACGAAAGAAAAGACAGTAAATACAATTAGGAGCCTAAAATTAATGAAAAAAAAAATATTTGTAAATAGTTAAAAATGTATAAATTAAAATTTAAATTTAAATTAATATATTGAGAATTTCCGATTAAATGAAAATTTAATAAAACACCGTTTCTTTTTTTTTTCGAGTTCTTTTTGAAATGCTTTGAGTGACAGAGGACATGAATGCGTGAAGTTGTGGAAGGAGCGCCTGCTACTGCTTGGTTTGTGTGATGAATGGGTGGATGACCCAATATTTGCATTGTTAAAACACAAAAGCAGTACAATATCAATGGAATGTTCATTTTCCGCCCCGCATTAAACTCCCACTGATTGTCACAACAGCGCTTTCAAATTGCATAACAAAACTAAATTCGACCACGATATGGGCTACGCTCTACACAATAACAGAATTTACTGCGTCCCGCTGAGTTCCGATCGGTATTTGTTCGATGCCATACATCACACAGCAGGACGCTCTATCCAAGCAGACAATAAATACAACTGAATTTAAACAAAATTTAAAGTCTTGCCCGAGTAAAGTTAACCAATTGGAAAATGACGGTATATATCGTGTAGTAGGTATCATTAAATTTTCGAAGTCGTTGGTTCCATGTGCTAATTGCCAGTGCATGAGACACGGAACAGCGCAGCACACTGACGGAGAGATAAGTCTTCCAACAACCGCAACTTTATTCTGTCGAGAGCCGTAAGACACAGTCATAACTCAGGAGCTTTTACTGAGTATCCGCGGATTAATTAGCGGTGATGAAACCAGAATCAATACACACCGCACCACTTAATCGACTTCATGTTTACCGATAGCTTAACATGCTTGGTGGATTATCCTAAGAGAGAACTACGATGGATCTGGTTACAAAACTAAGCTAGAAAATTAGTACAACCGTTCTGGTTGCGTACAAAGTTGCTTAATTGTTTTACTTTTCTTTAAGAAGTGCACTGAAAAATATAAAAATTTAAAAAAATTTAAATTTTATCATGACAAGACTGCACCATATTCCGAACAAAAATGTGACGGTTTTTGAAAAATGTATTGTACTTACGTCTGTAACATTTGTGTGAAAATACATTGCTGTTTGGATGAACAGAGCCCAAAATGACAAGTGCAGTCATTTTGGAAAACTCATCGTCTTCTACTTTTCACTGGAAGCGACAATTTGAAGTCTTCTTTTTTAAAATGTACCATTTTGCTGATTTGTGGATCATAGCGGTCACAACTTGCATGGACGCACGGGATCCAATGTGGTATATTTAAGAGCTCATGTGTGCAGCTGCATTCAATGTCTTATTCTATAATTGCATATCATGCACTTTTGAAATTTGACTCTGCTTTTTTTTCTGGACTTTATTCGTCCGAAAAGAGTTCTCTTCACATTATTAATAATTACTGAAACGAGAAACTAAATCCACCTCGGGGGGCCCAACGCACATACTTATGACGTTTCTTTGAATCAAATTACAATGGTAATCAATATTGTGACGCATGTATGCAAAGATTAAAAACCAAATATATGCTGTCGAGCAAAACACGATCCGAACCACACCACATAGCCCAAAACATTACAATCGACATCTACCTCGGGTCAAACACAAACTCCACGAAGGAAATCGTAGTGGAGATCCGACGTAGAATCGCCCTTGGCAGCCGATGCTACTTCGGTTTGTCAAAACAACTGGGCTCGAAATTCCTGACTCGAAGGACCAGAAATAGAGAGCAGAATAAGAAGGCATGCTTAAAAAAGCTCTTATTCTGCATGCCTTTATGCTCTAAAAAACTTTTATTTTGCTAGTCCTGCTTAATGAAGCCGAAAGATGGACACTAAGCAAGACTGCTGAACTGATTCTTGGTGCATTCGAAAGAATAATTCTACGTCGGATATTTGGTCCCGTCTGCGAGGAAGGCAAATGGAGGAGAAGACACAACCGCTAACTCTACGAACTGTACAAGGATGTGGATGCAATCCGGAAGGCAAAAATCCGTCGACTATAGTGGCTCGGCCACATCGAGCGAGTGACCAACAATGCTCCTTGTTCAAGAAGGAGAGGAGGACCGAACCTCCGGTACAGAGACCAGTCATCGCGGATGTAAGACAGCTTGGCCTTGATGGCTGGAAGCAGCGTGCCGAGGACCGTCACCGATGGAATGCATCAATTACTCAGGCTCAGACCCTTCATGGGTCGTCTGCCTGATAAATACAAATACAGTATGCAAAGAGAAAGACTGACAGCGTCGTCTTTCAACAAAATCAATACAAGTGTTAAGTTTCCTTGTTAAATTTCCATAAGCAACTCGAGCTTACCCTTCTAGAGAGAACACTTCCTCATAATGGACAATCATGATGGTCTTTCAGGTGTACGCTGTACAGATGATATGACATTCACACTAAGTGAAGAACAAAGTTCATAGGAATAAAATCCGCTCCAAAGATCATTGACATTTGTTTGTGGGGTATGTCCATGTCAATGTTTCAAGAATAACCGCCGCACAAAAGGGCAATACATTCTTGGAAATAATTGTTGTAGAGTTTGTCTAATAATTTCATAGATCTTAACTGATTGGGGACCATGTGTAATTCAAAGGAAACCGTTTGTAATGAAAATGCCACTTCCATAAAACAAGATGTCAATGAAACTAATTCATAGCTCTGTAGTGTAGTGTCAATAGAGAGACTTAACACATTGAGGTCTTCCAATAAGGACTTAACAACTTTTTTTTTTATAAGCGTACTTCGCTTGAAATAATCGTTCGGCTTCATTCTTGAGTAAGCTTTATCTTGTATGTGTACAAACCAAGATTTTCAAATGTAGTATGTAGTGGAATTGACTGAATGGCAGCGATATTTCGACACTTCGACCAACCCGTTGTCTCATTGACACTGCAACATAACACAACGAATACGTAGACTCAAAAGTGAACTAAACTTGTTATTGAATGTTTACAAGGGCAAAAATTACGACCGAAAATTGATGTTGTTGCGGCCACGGACTCCGAATTTCGTTGGAAAATGTTCATAATTGGCAGACGTCGCTCGTTCGTGTACCTTAACACGATGAAACAAATAAAATTCAATTTTGTCGAGTCCCTAATTAAAAAAAACCCTAGGCTATAGCGCGAATATGAAAGTTTCCAAACAAAGTTGCACCTGTGCATGTAGTTGTTGGTGGTTCGATCGACTCTGACACATGAACCACAAAAATACAATATTACGGTAGACTCCGTCAGACACTCTGACACATTGAATACTACATCATCTCTTTGACTTACGCCGGCTCGGACAGTCTGGGTACTGCACAACAAAATTCTATGACGCCATCGAGAGACCTCGCATCATCATCAACAGACCGCATGCCCAGAACATTATATACCCAAGGCTTCGAATCTCCAATCCCTGGAAGAATAGAATGACATGACTGGCCGACGGTCGGCTATTGAAGGGGGGTATTGGTGGGCATGATTCCTCTAAATAGCAGATTGCTGTGAATACGGCTGAACTCCATGCAGAACTGTTTGTAAATCCAAGTGCCTCTAGTCAATATATGTACACCCGAGCAGGGGTATTTTGTCACATGCTTTGATATCCAAGAAGTCGACACAGCAATTGCCTCTTTTACTTTGTGCTCAAGACTAGTACAGGAATGTCATGCTAAGGGTGTGTCGTTAGAATGCGAAGTCAAAAGTTTTAATTATTTGGGTTTCAAGCCTCAGTAAGATCACAAAAAATAAGAAGGACCTTCAGTGCTCGGTTGACAATGGTGCAAGTGCCACTAAAATAATCAGAAAGTTGGTAAAGTTGAGAGGTTAAATACACACACACAGCTCGTACATCGTCTCTACTTTAAACATCACAGCACTTGGTTTAGGCCATCTTGTCCTTTACTGACTTGCCTCACAGACACAAAACTGAAATACTACCCAACTGTCTTGACTTCAAAATGGACTCTGCTTGCTCAGAGTACATCAAACTACTCGTAAAAATAAAAGTTCTCTTTTATAACCAATTTACAACCCATATGAGATGCTGTAAAGAAAATAGGACACATCAACAGTCGATTGAGCAATGCGATGATCGGAAAACCATTTGATTTTAAAAATCCCCTGGCACCATGCATCAATTCGTCCTCTTCCATACGAGCACACATGACCGAGATGCGGTTGTATAAAAATCAGCTTTAAGCATCCCCCCAGACATGCAAAGATAAAAATAATACGAAACTGTTGGTGAACTTAGTCTTTTTTCAATCCATTCCAGGCGAGACGCTGTCGGTCTTAAGAGCAGCAGTCCTTTCAGCGTTTCCAGTGCTTTGAGATCAATTTACCAAAACCGAGTATTTACGAACGTAAAATGTTTATTAGTTTGCCGGAAGGAACATAAAAAAATGACTCCCAGCCCAGAGCGTCTAACTTTTTTGTCGCCCGATTTCATATCAAACGCCCCGGGACCCTTTCCCCGGTGGCCCAGCACCCATTAGCGCCACTACCGATGACTAAGTTTTCCAAATAAAATTTAATAACGCTATTTTATTGCGGAATTATTATCTTCAAAATAATAAAGAGAGGGGAACATATTTGCATCTGCACAGACACTGCTTCCCTCCCACCTCTGCGAGGGGCTGGTCCGGGCGCGCCCTTCTCGGCTGAAATGGAGAAAAAGTGGAATTCCTAATTTTACGACTTCCTCTTCTAAGGCGGCGGCGTGCAAAAAAAGGGTTGTCACTCACGTCCAATAAAGCGCCCCCTCCTCCCACAAATGCTTTCAAATGCACACACATACGTGTATACATTATTTCTGGTCATCTGCTGTGTTGGTCTTTTGCAGGCAGACAATGCAGGGAATAGGGGAGAATATAAGAATATAAAAAAAAAGGTCAGGACAGGATCTGATGATGTCTGCTCGTGAAAATAATAAGTTATGTGCGGCCATCTAAGTATAACGAACACGTCCCATTATCCTTTTGTTCGCATATTTTCGGGTCTTTTCAACTTTGCTAGTTGGTGAATGTCAAATACTTTGTGTGAACTTTTATGGAAATTATCCTTTTTTCTACGCGTCACACACATTCGTGGGGAAGTAGTGTGTAACATGAATGGAATGAAATTGAGGAATGATGGGATTTCAGTGGACAAGGAACAATGGAATGTTATAGCCTGGTTATGTTGACCACCGTCCTGCCTGCCAAAGAAGAAAAGGACATTTTCGCATGAATCACAATGGAGGATTTTTACAGACATCTAGTGTTGCAAAATTAAATCAATTTTTTGGTTAGCTTCAATCATAAACTTGGATTAGGGATGAACTTATTTACATAGATCGTATAATCCTGGGCTTTTCGAAACCGCATTTCAGCCTTTCTCCAGTGAAAATTGCCTCGTTTATCATACAGAATCATATTTACTGTCACATCTTTATTTCTTCGGCTTATGCTCTCCGGCATGGATTCCTCCGAGTGTGGTGTATCCACATCGATTGTTGCTCCCGCAAATCCAGAAGAAATAATGACAATTTAAGTCCATTTGGGCTGTCATGAATTCGTAGTGAGTAAACGGTTGAACAATATTTTACATTTTCATCGAAAGCATTCAGTGTTCTTTTGTGTGTACCTTTATCATAGATGTAGACTGCAGACCAACGGAATACATACAATAATCTGCTTGTCTCTTCCGTGTGCGATTTTATCACATCTTGCCAGAGAAACCCTTGCCATTATTGAGTATAGCGCACCTAAAGTGGAAGATAGCGCACCAAGTGTGAACAACTGTGCCATGTTCGGGGTCATACTCCTGGAACTCTCGAAAAAAAGCACACACGCTTCATCGGCCATCGGTATCACATTAATGTAGTTGGCACAAATTATGAATTATCATCATTTGCTGAACCCCATTATCCACTTAAGGAGTCGTGGAGGTAAAGCCCGCCCTCGAGATCTCCAGCCCACTCTTCTTCCGCCGGTGTAGACTCGAACTCATCAGGATTTATGCCCAAGCGCAACTAAGTGAGTTTTTGGACTTGGTCCAATCAAATTGTTCTGGGTCTACCAAGGGGCCGCCTTCCTGATATGCATTTAAGGCACGCGTCGAAAGCCATGGCGATGGGGACATTCGTGCTACGTATCCAAACCATTGAAGCATGTTCCTTTCCGTTCAGAGATGTAGCTGCTCTTCATTGAGTTCCTCGCTTTGTGCCGTGTTTCTCACCCTATTCCGACGAGTAACTTCTACAACAGCATGAAGAAATCTCACCTCGGCAGCTTGTATTCGCGATCATATTCTTTCGGTATGGTAAGTGTTGGAACGAATACTGCGTTGAAAAACGCTAACTATTCCTTGACATCAAAGTCGGCTTTTCTGATTACAGATCTTCCAAGTTGTTTCAATATTGATCGAGTTTGGCAAAGCCTACAGAAAAATTCAGCATTGCTTTCCAGAACACTTGAAAAATACGAGAGATACTTGAACTTCTCCACCTGTTTCAATGGGACTCCACTTACATGTAGAGTGAACTAAAAATAACAATTGTCCAATTACAGATCCTTATGAGACTCCCAAATTAGTAAAATTGATTTCCCTTGATTGCTGGAGAAGATCGTGCAAAACTCACACGCCAACAATAGAGGCACGTTTTTCCAAAAATCCATGCAATTGCTAGCATACACCGACGACATTAACGTGATTGGTCGAAATCAGCGGACCGTCAATGAAGCGTTTGCTGGTATTGAACGCTTTCGGCAAAAATGCGTTTAGCGATGAATGAGGGCAAAACGAAGTAAATCCTGTCATCAAAAAAGGACACACAACATCGACGACTCGATCACAACGTCATCATAGGCAACTACAACTTCGAGGTAGTAAAGGACTTCATTTACCTTGGGTTCCAAGCTAACAGTACGAACAACATCAGTGCCTTGTTTGAACGCAGAAGAACTCCTGCCAACCGCTGTTTCTTTGAACTTAAGAGGCAGTTGAGTAGTAGAGCTATCTCTCTCGAAAGCCCAAGCTCACGTTATCTAAGACTTTGATCATCCCTGTCCTGCTCAATGGCGCGGAAGCCTGGACTGTCTCAAGAACGCATGAGGACGCACTTGGTTTCTTCGAGAGAAGAGTTCTGCGTTCAGTCTTTGGTCCTGTATGCGTTGAGAACGAGATTCAACAACGGAGAAGAAGATTTAACAACGAACTGTACAGGCTAGGCCATTTTTTGAATCGATTACGCACTCAAGTGGAGAAGGACGTCAACCAACTTGAAGTGCGAAATTGGAGGCAGCTGGCTAAGGATCGTGCCAGCTGCAGTGGATTGTTGACCGAGGCCCGAAGAATGTGATTTATGAGTAGAACTCAACACTCAGCTTCCGAAAATCCAAGTGCACGAAACTTAGCGATGGGCGATTGAATAAAAACAATCGAATAATTTGATTGTTCTCGCAATCGCAATTATTCAAATTCAAACTGAGCGGAGTCGATTGTTGACTTTCGATTCTTGCAGGTACGATTCCAATAGTCAACGAATGTGTTCGCCGATTCTTCAAGTCGGAGAGAGGTTGTTGGATTGTATCATGTGTATATTTAGTCAGGTGTATTGCTGAGAGTACAATCCTCTCACTATTTGGTTGAGAAAGGTGAAGAATACAGTCGAAGTTCCAAAATTCAAATAGCCACGGAAACCAATATTATTCAAAAATTTGGTTTGACTTATAGAAAATTCGTTTTAAGGATGTTCCAATTACAGAGTCTTGACTGAATTTCCATTCCCAATGTTCCTATTTTGGTGGCTATAGTTTCATATTGGAGCAACAGCCTTACGCTGATTTTTTGGCATGGAGTGTGAGTGGGAAAATTTGTAATTCGCATCTGTCGATTGTTTTAGTTTGATTTTCATTTTATTCGGTACGTACGTAATTGTTTTTGCATTGTGTCGCTTAGTGAGTTTAGCCCATCAATAGTTTGGAACATTTTCGACAAATTTTGTGATAACAACATCATTTATTTATTTAAAGTAGTTAACAAATTTAGTAGATTCTATTGTATTCATATCTTATTTTAGAGAATTAGGACATTTTTCTCCTTCACAGCTACGATCCAATTTTATTTACAACAATTAACTAATATACTTGTTTTATTTTAAGGGAAAATTACTAACAAAAACCCTTATGTGAAATTTAACCTAGCATTGCATTTGCCCTTTGGTGTTTCATGGATTTACTTTTCCGTGTTAATTTAATGGAAGTTGTTTTATAAGTTCGTTTTCAGATACAGAGCAATTATTGCAGAAAGTTAGTTTAGATCTGCAGAGAGTTCATTAAGTTGACATTGGCTTTTACGTGAAGTCTGGTGGTTGAGAAATGCCAAGGCAGATTTAGAATAATTTTAGAAGTTTATTTTGACATCTTTGCAGTTTTAACTTGTGAGTTTTGGCGCAGTCATCCCGCACTGGTTCCCCATATAATATAATGGCTTGGAAAACTAGTTTGTTGATGAGTATCTTGTTATCGAAACTTAGTTTGGAATTTATACAAATCAATGGGTACAATAATCTCGTTAGTTTATTCACTTTATCTACTGTGGCAGAAATGTGCCCCTGAAAGTTTAGTTTTGGATCCAAAATTTGTCCAAGATACTTGCACTTGTCAGCTCAATCTATTTCCACAGAGCATAACCGGAGCTTAATATTTTTAGGTAGGTAGCACTCTTTTCTACGCCTAATAAACCATATAGCTTGTGTCTCTTGAGGACTTGGTTTTATCTTCCGTTGGAAGCAATATTGTTCAAATTGCGAGGGTTCATTGAAGACATCTATAAATAATGTGCCAGATGCAGATAATGCGGTATTGTCCGCAAACATTCCAACGTTGACACTGCTATTGAAAGTAGACAGATCTGCGACATAGATACTGAAATCAATGGGGAACGCCATGTTCGATATGTTTCGTGTTAGATACGGTGTTTCTGATTTTGACTGCAAACTGTCTAACTTTGAGAAAACTTTGGATCAATTTGATAGTTTGCATTGGGAAGTTGATCTTCAGCAGCTTATGTATAAGGGGTTTGTGCCAAACCGTGTCGAACGCTTTTTCAGTATCCAATAACACTAGTCCCGTTGATTTCATGCAAATAAAATTGTCACTCACGTGATTTTTAATTCTTGCTAGTTGGTGGGATGTGTTTGACTTATTCTGCAAACAAACTGAAAGTTTGGTATAATCTCTCTATCTATTAGATGATTACTAATTTTATCTTTAACAACTTTTTCAAAAAGTTAGCTAATGAAGTTTAGAAAGCTAATTGGCCTATAACTTTTCGGGTTCTCTGGTACGACAGGAGCTGTTTTCCATTGAGCGGGAAAGTAAGACAATTTTAGACATGAATTGAAGATAGTAGGTATATAGTAAGTGCCACTGCAGGGTAAGGCTTTGAGCAACCTGTAATTCATTTTATTTGAGGTTTAAAATGAGATTCGTCTATCAGAACCTGAGAATTTGAACGAATGTACGTGATAACAACATTTTTACAACGAAGTGAACATTGTGTACGTATTCTGCTACGTTCTACAAAACACAACAAATCTAAGAGATCACTTAAAACGGAATCATCCTTTGCAGTTATTGCAGCATGAAAGTGAAACAAGGCCAAAAGAATCCACGTTACTCCTGGTATTCTCTTGGTTGCAGTAGGTACTGAGAATAAATTGTAGAATTCGATTCGATTCAATTGTTTTCTAATGAGGCAGAATAAATCGACAATCGAATTCAATTTTTAACCATTTGAATTTTTCTGGATTGTGAAATTCATTTGCAATCGCCCATCGCATACGAAGATGTGAAATCAAATTGAGTTTGTTTTGTTCAAAAATGTGAAGACTCCGCTTTGTGTGGTCACATTGATGGAAGAAGCGAAATAGGTCTATAATGAGAAACCTCTCTTCAGCCTTTTTCTGATTTTTTTGAAAAGTGGAAATATCAGCGCTGATTATCCCTGACTTAATGTTCGACCAGTATGCAGTTTTTTACCTTTAGATGCAATAATTCCAACCAGGGACTCGATGCATACGAAACTGTTTCCGTGGAAAGTCGCAACAAACTGCGTGTTTGATTTTCAGAGTTTCATTCATGACTCAAACAAGCAAGTCATGGCTACATCGATGTCTAGTGTCTACAACAAGCGTTCTAAACCAAGCAAATATAACGCACACTAGAAATATAGAAGCTAAGCAAAATAACACTTCGGAATGGAACTTTACAAGCTTTATTGTTATTTTGCAAACATAATAAACAACGAACATAATTCCATCATGACTGTTTCATACTCACTGATAGTGCTTTAAGCACTCAGCAAAAAAAAAATCATTTGATTGAATTGCATCGAATTGAGAGAGAAAAAAAAAACTTAAAACTTCTTTAAAGTGCCCTAATCCATTGAATATTTCCAATTACACAAGTCAAAAGTGGCAGTAATGAAACCGAAAACCCCTGACCCAGCTTGGATCATTCTCAATTGCAATATACTCTCTCCCTCTCAGCGCCGGTTCCACCACCCACCCCATGTTGCTAAAGTTTAAACCAGCAAAATCCCATAAAAGTCTCGCACATCCTGGCTGAGTAATACGACATTACTCCGGGGTGGGATCCCACCTCCCCATTTGACATGACTCATATTTTTGTTGCCGCTTTAATTTGCACTTCGAACTTGGACGATTGTGGGTTTATTGAATGATGCTCATTCATAATTCTGGCATTACGCTGTCAAATAAGCTGTCGAATTGAAAAAATTTACATGAAAGCGTTCTTGGAAACACGCAACCCTAAGCGCTGACTTGGCGAATGATTGCGTGATGGGGGCCAGCAATTTAAATGTCATTTGGTGGAGTTATTGTTTGATTTGTAGGACAGTCAGCAAAGTAAACAAGAACTTTTCACGCAAGGCCTGCCTGCAGGTGGGTAGACGGTATCCTTGCATGTAGCCCGAGTTTAATTTGACAAACACCAGGCACGACACTTGAAGTTCCTCCGAGACAGGACCGAAGTGAATTAGATTCAGTTTCCGAAGTGGTCGAGTGCCCTTCTGATTTACATCCGACATCCACCACCCCAGTAATGGAGTTTCTTTGGGAAGCAGATCCACTTCGGGGAAGGAAGGCAAAAACAAAGGAACCTCGTTTCCCCCAGTCTATGCTCTAGTAACCGACTAGTTCGGCTGGCTGGTAATCAACGCATGAATACATATCGGGCAAAGTTCCAGATTTTTGGTCTGCCCTCTTCCCCATGGGATTCATAGCAGTTTTACAAGTTTGTGTACCGTACATTCTGGTCCTTTGTCTATTATATCCTTTGGCCCTTTGGTTACGATGCCGCTGCTTGCGGAGCCCAGTCTCTACGTCATTCGGCAAAATTCACTATGCGAAAGTTGACTCCTGAACCGACACATTGGAGAATAGGTTGTGATATGCGTGGCATCTATGGCTGGCACGAACGGGAAATTACAAATAAAGTGAACTATTTCCGCTTCCACGTAATCCTAGGCGAGGCGAGTGTATGTGCATTTTTCTCCATGGGAATGTAAGTTAGTCTCTGCCTTGAGCGAAGGCGGGAAGAATGGGTATTCAAATTGGTTTGGTGAGTTCTTTTAAATGAAGTTACAGGTCCAGTCCAGTCTGCAGTGAGCGTTATCGGCACTGCAGGCAAGCGAGAGAATTTGAGTCCACTTTGAATGGATGTTTGTGGTCAATTTTGAAGTAAGTGAAATAGCAGAGCAGACCATAACTCGTGCGGCTATTTGATATGTCAGCTGTTCAATTGAGTTACGAGCACGAGAATTGAAAAATCGAGAATTCTTCTCTCGGTTGATTGAACGAAAGAATGTCGAAATTTGGTTCGTCAGTGCCTTAGGTTTTGTAGATCCACTAGTGACGGGCGATGATTCCGTTGAAACATGAATTGGTATGTTTCTTGTGCGGTTAGGAAGAGAGTTGTCCCATCCGGAATCTATATATTCGTAGAAGGACTAGAAATGGAAAATCGCATTTCCATGAGTTGTAAATAAACTTCAAAGGAGTGGTTATGAAATGGCGATGATTGAGTTAGATTTACTTCATAGCCAAGTTATAAGTATACCATATCTTAATCTTCATCTTCACCTATTTTTTCTAGTAGACCCATCATCGTGCCTAATGAGGGGGTGGTATCCCCTTGTAATTACCACTCGAGCCCAATGATGACGATGTTTCTGGTTCCGGCTACTTTAGGTTGAGCCAGCCCGATGTCCGACTGGACCTGTAAAGACATGTTAGTGGCCTATCTTTCAAATCATGATTGTGTTGTAAGAACTATTCTCCCTCTTTTACGCAATCGGCAGAGGCATGGACAGTGACAGAAATAAAGAAGTATCCTCTTCTTTTTCTACGTCTCCATAGCCTCTGCAGATGTAGTCATTGGTAAGGCCCATTTTATTTTTATAAAACTTCTGATGGTTATGTCCCGTAAACGTACCGACTACCATTCTGAGCAGCCTTTTAATGCACGTCAGGCGTTCGTCGGACTTTGCACCGTTGTACTTGGGACGTAGGATCCGGGTAGTCTCATATGTAGTCAGATTCTCTATGGGTAATAATATATAATATAATATGAGTGGCGCCACAGCCCATAGATTGCCAGGGCCCAGATTCTTAGCAGCCACTTGTGTTGTGCATGCTATTGTTCTCTCACGAGTGGAAGGGACCTACAGCTTGTTCTAGACAGGAAATACTCTTTTAGCATTGTCAGTGACTCGAAAAAGGTGGGGTCGTGTACATTATTTGTCTCGCTCAGAGCTGGATTCGAACCTGCGACGTCGAGGTTGGGGTCGACGCACATACCCACAACGCCACGGGCCACCACGGATTCTCTATGGGTCGATTTCGGTAATTTCCGGACAAGTTCATCTGCTGACTCATTGTCGGCTATGTACCTATGACCTGGCACGCAGCATAGAGTATTCGTGTGCTGCGTACTAAGAACCTTTAATTCTTCACGGCAGCTCGCGACCAGCTTGGACTTGATTACTATAGCCGAAATTGCTTGGCCGTTTGGCTGTCTATAAGGTTGGCAATAGCAGCCAGTGGCATTGCCAACAATGATACCATTCTTGCCGATTCTTTGACTGCCAGGACCTCCGCTTGAAAACCACTGTCATATTCAGGATTTCTAATAGAGAAGTGCATGTTTAACAAATCGGAAGAAATGCCCGCGCCTGTTTCTATTTGCATCTTCGAACCATCTGTGTATACATGAATGGTCGAAATGTTGATGGGTCTTATGGCGATCTTCGAAGGAAATTATCCCTGATTCCCACTTAATCTCGCCACATAATATAGCCATATATTGCATTTCTGCATTTCTGTTGGAACGACGCTGACGAGGAACGCATACTTCTTAATTTTCTACAACTTCCTCATCGTCTTCAAAAAATTAAAAATCTATACTAGTGTCTGCAATAAGTGTTTCGATTTCAAAATGGAATGAATCAATTGCAGAACCAACATTTAAAACATAATTCGATACTACGGTACTCATAAAAATAGAGTGCAATGCACCGAGTACTCTAAATGCAATGAATATCTTGATTGTTAATGAGTCCAATGAGAACAATTTCTGAATTAAAATGCCATTGGAGGAAGGTAATAACGCGACGAAAGATTTTGTGTTGGGGTGGGTGGTTGCTAGGGAACAAATGGGAGTGCTTTATTGGGTATATGTACATATGTTTACATGTGTATTAATCTTCATCTTCGTGACGGGTTACAATCCCTCCCTTCTGTTCGGAAAGTGAGCGAAAAATTTTTTTTTTTCGCTGCATCGTGGTCTAAGATTTCATACAATAATTTTGAAATTCGGAATATTTATTTCCACATACCTGCACGATTTTATGCCGCTGTCCATATTAAAGAGCACATTCAAATTTGATGATTCACTATATTTTGTGAATTAAGTGAATGTTTTGCTACCAAGATTAAACTATTTTAGGTACACTGATTGTATTATGGACCCATATTACACGCCACTTTTGAAAATGTTTTGTTTCCAATTATAACGAAACTCTTGCAAATATTTTATGCATCGGAACACTTTTGAACACGCTTTAAAAGAGCAATTAATCCATTTTATCTTAAAAACTTTGCTGAAATAAATAGGGGTACTACGCATTACACAAACTTACACTTAGACGGGGCTAGACGTTAAGAGGTTATTTTGGGATCGAACGTTTGCCTACTGGTACAGTAGGAGCAAATTAAATAGTGTTTATTCAGTCTCCTAAGCTATATATTTCAGCTCTTTGCTATGAGCTCCTGAAACCAATCGTGAGTGGTCTGAAAAGTAATGGTCAGCGAAATGATTAGATTTTGTAGGATGACATTCTTGAATTGTCGCAGCTCCATCAATGTCGTTTATAAACGCACTGGGATCGTCAATCACACGTTTTGACCAAGCCGATGTGAACTACATGCCAGCCAATAAAAGCTTAACCCTAGAAAGGCTGACGGGAGTCATTTCAGCCATTTTGAATTTAGCGTTTTATGTAAAACTCCAAAACTATTAATCTTAACTTAATTTTTCATTAAAAATAAAAACTTACTAGAACAAAATCTATATTTTTATTCTGAAATGACCCTCTCCGTCTTTCTAGGTACGGATATTTTTTCCCGTCTTTCTAGTGTTGACACCTTTATCATCGCTTACGTCCTTAGACCGCGAGGACATCGACAATAACAAAAGCATTAAATTAAGCCCTTGGATTTATTTACCGATAAAATATCTACGTTGAATCATTGGTCCCGCCATTATCGTTTAATCGGAATGTAGTCATTATCCCACTCTCACTTTCCATTAATAACAACTTAACATAATACCTCAAGGTCTCCGCGTCGTAGTGAGTCATCATGCACTGACTCCTTCGCTAAGGGCAGGCCAAGGACAATTTTCATAATTCATAGTTCTCTCTCTTCCCAGCCACTTACTTCACAAGAAAATGAATCTCAAACTTTGCCGATAGTAGTCGGCATGTAAATGTAGGTCTCATGTACTCAATAAACTAGTCGACCTCAGACCGTAGAGCCACTCATAACATTTTATATCAGCTCTCTGAAGACGACAAGTTCAAACACATTCTTAAATTCCTACATTAAAGTCTATCCATCTGCGCACCCACCTTCCAGCTAATCCTTAATTGCTGGATTTTGATAATATCAAATCACGATATGCTCCATTACCGACTAACAGTGCCCCCCTGAAATATGCCCGTGTGGAGCACATGTGAAAGGCCATTCCTTTCCCACACCACCAATGGAGCCATTAAACAGCATGACATTCAGAGTTTAATATAAATCAGACGTACACCCAGGTACCTATCAACTAGACTTACAACTCTCAGTTTGCATCGTTAAATACGAATAAAACCAGAATCTTTGGTATGCCTCACATTCATTTGCAGTTAATTTAGCCAGCATCCCCTGCCACACGGGAAAGAGGAACTACACAGCTATATTGCGAGAGAGAAGAAAACTTTGTTTTTTTATGACATCCTTCTGAAAGTAAGCATCGGCAGCAGAGTTCCCCGGCACTTTCAACATACAATTCGCCCTCTCCACATGATAGTACTCGTTGCTCCTCAGCCAGTAATTACATTTATCAGACGCCAACCGGTGGGATGGGCTAGAAAATGTACCTCTCGCATTCCGAACGACTACATCCTGCTTCACCATCGCCATTGAGTGATCTTTACTGCTTGAAATGAGTTATGTGCATGCAGCCTGGGAGAGGGTCGTTGGCCGAAATGCGCTGCCATATAAGTGAGGCAGATGAGTGCGAGTTCATTAGATGTATGGGGCTCGTTCTCTTTATTACAAGGGCTTTGTTGTGTTAAAAAATTACAGTTTCATTAAAATAGCATCTATTAGACCAAATGAGTGATGCCAAAGACCATCCATCTTATGCAGTTTTTCATGCAAGGTAAATAAAAATTCCAGAACACGTTTGGACGTTTTTTTTTGTGCCATTTATTTGAATTTATGTAACATTGCTTGGGCAGAACGATATCTCTCGTTGTCGACGTTTTGGAGGCTTGTCCCTCGATGGAACTTTCGAACGAGTTACTTTTCTTACTTTTTTGCTACATATCAGTATCGGCATTGATATCCTGGCATCGCCTATTTCATTGGACCAACGATCTTGATGGGCTCAGATCACTGTTACATCGGTTTTCTTACTTCCGGACGACCTCCATCGTGAGGGTGCCTGACCAGCCATGGAACATGCCGTTGTCTGGATGTTTTATACGTAGGCGCTACGCGATTAACCACCCGTACGATCAACCACCACTTCAATCGCGACAATAAGATGGTGGCACCCTTTTTGGGTTTCGTTTACAATCTTTATTTAGTTATTACTTATTAAAACTTTACAAACAAAAAATAACTCAAATGGTCTGTCTCGTACTCGGACCCTAATTCCGCCGATCTGGTGCGAGCTGCTCGCGCGCACCATTTAACATGGCCACCGTCTGCTTAACTTATCGCGCCTACTTATTTTCTCACTACTTTCTCGTTACCGTCTTTTTATACACTCTTATACGCTCTTGAGATAGTCCAAGCTTCCGCGCCATACAGCAGAACAGGGATGATCAAGTTTTATATAACGTGAGCTTGGTCTTTCGACAGAGGGCTCTACTACTCAATTGCCTCTTGAGCCCAAAGAAACAGATGTTGGGAAGAGTTATTCTGCGTTTAATCTCGGTACTGATGTTGTTCGCACTATTTACTTGGGAGCCAAGGTAGACGAAGTCCTTTACTACTTCGAAGTTGTAGTAGAAGTTGGACCTAACATCACTTTACTGAATTAATTGATTGTTCGCCTAGCAACCGGAGCTCTGCGTCCCGTGGCCAACAATCAGGCGACATGACACTCTAGTCCACACTCCCCTTCCTCTCTTGACAAACGAGTGTTTGTAAAGTCATGCCCAAGTCTACAACGAACTGAGGCCAATTTTAATTTACTTCTATCCATATTCCACTCACTTACATTCACTCATAGTGCTCGTCTCCTTAAAGCCTACCAGTTATATTCCCAACTTAGCTCTGGGCCTCCAGTCAGGGATTGAGAATATCTTAAAAGAAATTCGAGTGTGCTATCACATGATGAAGTGCGTAATTTTCATTCAGCTAAATATTGGTACTATACACATGCATGCTTCTCAGCAACAGTGCTGGTCAGTTGTTCAATAACTTAAGCCAACACAGAATATCAAGCATTTTCCGAAAATAAAAAACTAGATTATGATACTCAAACATGCACCCTTAAGTGAATTTACATTAGATGGGTAGAGGTTACCCGACGGCTAGAGGAGAGTGCCGACAACAATCAGAGTGCTAGCTGAAACCAGAAATCGTTTGGGTAGATTGCTTCCTCATAACCACTTTGGGTGGTTGGAAAAGCAAATTCTCGACCACTGTGCAATTTAAATGCAAATTCCTGGTGCTGTTTGGAAAACGAAAAGAAAAAAGACCGAAGAACAAAAATGTCCTGCTCCTGATCTTCCTGTTTTTGGGTTAGGAACAATAACCGCAAAAGAACCACACTAAACCACTGTAAAGCCTTATCTTCTCTCGGTTTTTGTGTATTTAAATACCGCCCCTCATCAGCCAACACACCTCCGCTCACACACAATGCCTGTGAAATGGGGTACGGCGGCACATACATTTTATTGTGTTAGTGGGACGTGAGGGAGAAAAAAAAGAATAATTAAGCCCAGATAGGAATCTCCGAAACAGCATGATAAGGGTATACACAACCGGCATAGCATGGTCTTAATGGCTTCGGATGTGATACCCTCACCAAATCCTAGCACATATGACTTTTATAGATTTTCGTACATGTTCCAAGCAAAGGTTGTGGTTTTCCTGAGTCCATCCGAAAATGCGTTGATGTGATGGAGTCTTGTTGCAAGGCGGACCTGATGTGCACTGAGGATTTCTCGATTTTTTTTCACTTCAATGAATCGATGAGAATTTGAAAGACGACCTCAATGACTAATATGATTTGACGATAAAGTAGACTTCGAGTGCAAGCAATATTATATTTAGACACATGTTTTATTGATCAAAAGTTCGTAATTAGATAAAGGGAGGAACTTGACAACTTTGAATTTCATTTGTGGACGCGTCTTTCATTTATCGTGAAATTGTCACTGTTAAACTCAAAATGTTCATAATGGTAAATTACACGAACGAGCAGCGTCCGCAATTATAAACATTTATACTAAAATTCGGAGTCGGTGACCGCAACTTTAAGAGCGTAAGAACTCCAAATTCGGTTTGCTCATATTTAGCTCAATAGGTTCATCAATAAGAAAAATACGCACTATTGGTTGGGTGAAAATTCACATGTTAAGCACATGAATCACCACCGGGGTTTGCATTCCGGGGCCATATTTGTTCGTCGACGATAGCGATCGTTACGTTGCAGTGAATGGTGGGCGTTATCGCGCCATGTTCACCGAATTTGGAGATATGAACCTGGTCGAGGTGTCACAAGCCACACATCACACGTTACAATCGATTTATTAAAGAGTAAGTATTGTGAGCGTGTTATCTCAAGAAATAGGCCAGTCGATTGCACGACTCATTTCTTTGAGGCAAAGTCAAGTCATTGGCTTATACAAACAAGCCGACGACGTTAGAAGAGCTTAGAGCCAACATTGTACGCGAAATAGAAGCTGATTCGGTCGAAATGTATGGCCGTGTCACTGGAAATCAGGTCCAACGAATCGACCGCTGCAAACATGCCCTAGATGGTCATATGAACGAAGTCGAGTTTCATTCATAAATGTTTTAAAAGTACTTAAAGCCGATTATGAAGTTTTTAAAATAGCTTTACTATTTTGCTTTGTCAAGTCCCAATTGGAAGCCCACTACAACCTGGTAAAATAACATCAAGGTTCGAAAAGACTCTGCCCAGCGTGAACGCCGTCGAACTTTTTTACATAATCAACCCCTAATTTACATACATGAATACCCATAGGAAAATTCTACAGACAGATGGCAGCAGACTTTTCTAGAAATAATGCTGGCAGATATAAATATTAGAACGGCGACCGAAGCAGTGACAGTTTAGTTTTGGATTTGGTATAGTGATCAAAGTGTAAAAAGTGTGAGCCTGAAAGGCAATAAAGAAAAGTGTAATAAAGTAACTGTGGCGATAAAAGTGTAGTAAAGTTCAAGTCGTAATTGTGCAGTAGAAATAAATTAGCGAGTGCTTAGAATTTTTGAACTAATGAGATTAATTTCGTCACAATCCAGTGATCGAACCCTATTGGACAAATCCTCGTAATCGAATACGTAGACACAGTTTTTGTCTAAAACTTAACAATACTAATATGAGTGGGGCTACAGCCCATAGAGGGTCAGTCTAAGGGACCTTTTATAGGACAGTCTTATGCCGAATCCGAACGGCCAAATTCGGGAAGCTTTTTCTAGCCAGGAAATAATCTTTGAGCTCGACTCGAAAGAGGTTGGGCCGTGAAAATTATTTTTTTTATCGCACAGAGCAAGAATCGAACCCCCTTTACGTAGTGGGGGTCGACGCACACACCCAGAAACGGGCCACCACAGCAAAGGCTGCACAACTTACCCCGATTTTCTGGTTAGGTATTATTCGTTAATCTTAACTTCACTCTTTCTAATTTTGTCCCAAGAAGTTCTGATATTGTATCGCCCGGCTCCCATTTCTCTGGATAGCCTTTCGTTTCCAATCACATACTTGTTCGGTTTTCCCCTTGAATCTGTTCCTTGGGCTCTCTAATTGTAGCGTCCACTGATAAACTCTTTTGTCATGGATTCAGCAATAAGCTTTGGACAACTGCTAGTTTCTCATTGTGTTTCCGAACATTATATCAAACTGGGTTTTGTTGGTACTACGTTTCTCAGAACAAGCGCTTCTCAGAGTTTGTTTCCGTGGTTACCACTCATCGAAGCTCTTTTTCCTAATATACTAGATATTTCCATTGTCCCATGGTAAGCTTACAGTAGTGAGGATTTTATATTGCCTTGGTACAAAAATAATGAAAACATTTCGAAGCGAATATCGTTCCTCCTTCCAGACAGGACCAATAGGGAATAGTTCTCAAGGAATATTGGTTTGATGTCTTAACGACCATATAAGTTTAGAGACAGCATCGAATTTTCCGCCGGTTGACAGCATTGAACCTCAACAATTGACATGATCACCACATGTGTGCAAGGGGTAGTACAATGTACCCTTTGTTTTGTCTGAGTGCTCTAGTGTATCGTCTTAAAAACCCCCCTTCCAGGCGTCATCCTAATTATCGCGAGAGCAAAAGCAAATATTTCTTCTTTTCTTTGCTCGACATTATGTGCTGACATGTGTTCACAAATCAAAATGCAATGCTTCGCGAAAGGAATGGGTAGAGGTTAAAGGTTAAAGGATAAGTATTTTGACCTCATCGGGATAACTTGTGCAAGCTTATGCATGAAATACTACACATCTTAATTAAACTCCCTGCGGAGCATTGACTTTTCTGCCTTCAGAGTGATCTAAAGAATTTCTCATCAAAGTCTTCAATATTTTCTCATTAAATGAAATTGCGACAACCCTATCACGTATCAGAGTACTCGTGCACAGCAGCATTTTATTATTGCCAACCACGTGTTGTCTGCGCGCCTTTGTTTTGTCGTCAAGCATATCGCCTGTCGCTCAGATTTCTACGAAATGGATTTCAACAGCTTGTGGTTTGTTGAGTTAAAAATACTTTTCACAAGGAGCAAGGAACCTCTCGCTTACAGGGGTAAAAAATTTTTGAAGATTATACGGATCACGATACTATACAAAGAGGTCATTAAAATCAGACATTGCTTGGATTTGGTACCCATTTAATTGCTCTTTGTAGAATTTAATTGAATATTTTGTTGTAACGTCCTTTTTGAACATTCTAATAAATCGCCATAACTAGATCTGTGTTTTGTGTGTGTTTGTGTAACACTAAACCATAAATTCCGCAGTCGTGGAATACCACTAAGGTAACAATGCACAGGATCGTGACGGGTTAATCCATAGTTTTTGGTCCTGTGCACATATTCGGTGAAATTTTCCGAATATTTGCTAGAGATGGTTTAAATAGGATTTTAAATGCATTTTTTTAAAGTCTGGTGGAATGTCCGATTAGCGGGTGTCGTTTAGCTGAATACCAATGCACAGACGCATTTGTACGTACGCATGGTTGTGTATTTCTGCATAGAGTGGTTTGAATAACAGATTCGGATGAAAAATGAGTTTGAATTTCGATTATTTCAGTTTAAAGACTGGACCGGACAAAAACTGCAAAAGCATTTTAAACGCTTTAAATCAAACATAAGAGTATTAACGATGCGACCAGAGTGGCGTGGCTGGTCTGCCGGACTTTTTGCAGCAGGCCGCAATATCAATTGATGATGATACATTAATTTCACGCGCATTTTGATTGAATTGAATTTGAGATATCAAACTATCTATGGTTGACGAGCTGAGTACTGGCTGTAACGTTTCTTGCATTAGGAAACGCTTTATTTTGTGAAGTATTTAACACGACTGCTATCAACTAGAGTTGGGCTAAGAAGTTCTTATGTAGCGGATGAATAATGTGGCCTCAGTTAATGATGGGATGATTGTGTGGCGTCTGGGGTGAACCAGAGCCTCAACCAACAAGCCTGTAAAACACCTTAAGCCCGGCTATCAGTTGCGTTGCCCCACAGGTTCGGATTCGAAGATTCTCCAATCTTCACTAAGTGCAGACAATTTTACAATTTGATTTCTAACTTTTCACAAGCACTTAAAGTACGTGGACCATTTATTTTGAAATACCGTGGAAGAAGCTCCATTAACTGTGGCGGCAGTAGCATGACAACTCTTTAATTTAATATGATTCCCTTAAATTTTGATAGAAGAAACCTACCCAGCGAGCGACGCGATAAGAGACGAAGACCTCACCACGGACGGAGAAATCATGGATTATTAAATGTATCAAGACAAGGAATGCAGCAGTAGCCGACAAAATATCAAATTTCGTCCTGAAGTGAAAGCCGAAAATGGCGATGATATTTCTCACAATCATCATGAGTATATGAAACAATCAACAATGTCTACTATACTAGCCATGGAAGCATGTCGTGGCCCGTGGCGTTGTGGATATGAGCGTCGATCCAACCTCTTTGTCATGGATTCGATTCCTGCTCTGTGTGACACAAACAACTTTCACGGCCCCACCTCTTTCGAGTCACTGACAATGCTCAAATTTGTCTGTCTAGAAAAAGCTTCTCAAACATGGCCCCTCGAAGTCCGAATAAAACTGTAAATCCATTCCACTCGTGAGAGAACAATAGCGCGCACAACACTAGTGGTTGTTGATAAGCCTTCTACGGGCCGTAACACCACCTATACTATTATATAAGCCAGTAGAAAATGCTATTGTTTCAGAATGTAGGATCCTGGTGTGCCTGGTAGCGCATAAACTAAAGCGATGGTCCACTGATCTGAACATCAGTGCGGGTTCCGGACAAAACCACTCGACACTCAGCAATGAAATTCCACCACGATCTTGCAGCCGTAATTAATAAACATAAAGCCACCGTTGCCTTAACGTGGAAAATCGACACGGACTTGATAGAAGCATGCATTTGAAAACTGAATCAGATAAGATTCCAGTCCAGCCACATCATTAAAATCTATTTATTGCTTTTAGCTTAAAGCAAATGCCACGTTCAATATGAAAGCAGCAAATTTACTGAGCGGAACACCGGGCGTAACAAGGCGTAAGTTGCAAAAGGATCGAACTGGTATAAACAGCCTCTAACCAGCGCTGGACTCTAAACTGTCCGCAGATGAGGACAATGTCAAGGCGGATCGTCGTGAGAAGGTTTGAAGCCCAAATGGCGAACAAATTTGATTACTACAACAAACACGGTAGACTGTCCCATCCCGAAATGGTACGTTTTCAAGAAACTCATTGCATCGTTATGACTAAACGGATACTTGGGGAGAGGTAGCGGAAACCCTATCTGTTCAAGAGGCGAACATTATCATCATCGGGTAATCAGAAGTGATACTTGTATTCACACCACCCAGTAGTAGCCGACGTAATCGGTTGCATAACTTATGCAGTGCTTTGTCTTATATTCACTGGAGCTTGCTACATTCACGAGACTCTACTTTAAAACAAGGCAAAGCTAAGATTTTAATGGTGACTATGAGCATTCATTTTCAATTTAGAATAATCTCAGCTAACTGAGAACTTAACATTTTAATTTTAATTCCCACCATCAAGAGCAGACATTTTTGTTTATTTATTCGCTAATTAGTTTAAATTCAAAGCATTTAACTTACT
Source organism: Eristalis arbustorum (assembly GCA_916610145.1). NCBI lineage: Eukaryota > Metazoa > Arthropoda > Insecta > Diptera > Syrphidae > Eristalis > Eristalis arbustorum. The sequence goes on from OU744316.1 coordinate 113,955,343, forward strand.
TCCCACAAAGCGGATCTCTTTAAAAGATTCTTCGATTCGCTTCCAGACATCGTCATCAACATCAAGATACCCACACAAAGTTTATAAGCAATTCAAAAAGCCTCTGTCCCAAAAATCAGAAAACAATATGTTTTGAATGGCTTTCAAATCCACCCCCGGACAAGTTCAGGTTCACTATTCCTTTAGATTACAAGTGGAATACTAACGATATCCACTCGGTGGCGGTCGGGCATTTGGATTTGTTTTGTTTTTTTCTTTTTCAAATACAGAGCAGGAACATCCCAAACGCTTATAATTTAAATGCTAATTTTTGATGGCATGTTGAAAGCGAAATGCGATAACAAAAGGACATTGTATGGTTGTATGGTCCTTCGAAGTACGATGACCACAAAAACAACGCTAAGCCACTGTTAAGCCTTATCTACCCAATGCCTCGTAAGTACTTTGACCATATTTGTGCATGTGTGCGAGTCTTTTGTTCGGCACGGATACGTTTGTTTTGTGGAAAATAGAGCTACGAATGTGAAGGAAACGACCGAAGCAAAAAAAAAAAATCAATTAAAGAGTCTCCATAGCTATGTGCAGATAAACCGCTTTTATCTCAAGCAAACAACAGTGCTAGTCGTGGTGGTTCAAAGGAAGTTATTCCTGACTTTTCTGTTCAATTAGACTTTTGTTTGTAATTTGTGGTTCTTTTTCGTGTTTTCAAATATTTCCTGCAACGGTCGTTTTAACACAGGATTCAGAGTGAGTGGTGATAGCAATTCGTAGGAGACTGAGATAGGTAAACGGTGTTATAGCGCTCTTTTAGCCGACGGTACTTTGGACGATTTAAGATTGCAGATACGATTATTTTGAATTTAAGTCGTTTAAGAGATTCCAAGTAAACGGCATAATAATCATAATGATATGGATGGCGTTACAGCCCGTAGATGGCTAGAGCATACTTTCTCAGCAACCACTCGTGTCATGTGTGCTATTGTTCTCTCACGAGTGGCAGAAACCTATAGTTTTATGCCGACTCCGAACGGCCAAGTTTGAGAAGCTTTTTTTAGACAGCGAATACACTTTGAGCATTCTCAGTGACTCGAAAGAGGTAGTCCGTGAAACCAGGGAGAGGTGAACAGCGGCCTCAGCCTATCCAGCTAGCACGACCGTAGACGCCTGACTAGACTCATGTCGCTGTACAGGCCATACAGTTTGTGGTTGAATCTTCTTAGCCAGAATCCTTCAACGCAAAAAGGACCAAAGATTGAACGCAAGTCTCTCAAGGAGACGAAGTGCATCTTCATCCGCTTTCGAGATTGTCCAGGCTTCAGCGTCATAGAGCAGTAAGGGGATGATGAATATATAATGTGACTTGGTCCCTCGAGAAAGGACTGTACTAGTGAAATTCCTCCTCGCGTTTAATGTCGATACTGATGTTGTTTGTACTAGTAACGTGGGAGCCACGGTAGATGAAGTCCCTACTACCTAAGAGTTGTAGCTGCCTATGTTGACGTTCTGACTGAGTTGTCGATGTTGTGTGTCCTTTCTTGAGCATATACTTCGTCTTGCCCATTCACCGCGAAGCCCATTTTTGCGCCTCCGTTTCTATACCAGCAAACGCTTCATTGAGTTCGAGTATCACTCAATGTCATCCGCGTATGCTAACAATCTTGCCTCCAGTGTTGGCGTGTGACTTTTGCACGACCTTCTCATGTACAATGTTGCAAAAATAACATGACAACGTGTCGCCTTGCCTAAGACCTTTTTTGACATTGGAACTCTCGGTGAGTTCGTTACAGACCTTGATGGAGCAGCGAGAGTTCTCCATCGTCGTCCTGCACAACCTGACGAGTTCGACAGGAATGTCAAAACTAGACATGTCGTTGTATAGCTCGTCCCTATTCGAGTGCAGAACCGAAAATCGTTGTCCTTGTTTCGTTGTTCATGGTCGTCAGCAGTAGAGTCATCCACATCCGAGGCTTGTTGCTGTCTGTGAGGAATGTATGTATAAATTGTTAGCTACAAGTAGATAGATTTCCTTCAAATTATTGCAGGTGCATACATTGAACAGATAAAGAAGTTGTACGAAAAAATGACACCCCCTATTGATCTTAAGGCACAACTGTAGGTACATCAAGAGCAAAAGAAAATGTGTACGACGGTATGGAATGAAATAGATGTCTCGGAATAGATTAAGTCGAAGATGGGCATAAGACAAGGTTGCTCACTGAGGCCGTATCTCTTTGCATTATTTATAAAGGTAGATAGATCAAATAGATTAACTGATATTCTATTGCATGATCTGGTAACTCACGCTTCTCGCGTGTGCGTAAAGGATTTAAAATAGAAAAGGGCTGTAGAAAGCGTAATGAAGAGTTGAGCACTTATACAAGTCACACATCGACATCGTCGCGTGTTCCTAACGAGCCGTAGTGGAAGCCTTCACGGCAGTGGAAGAAACGGCTAAACGGGCTGATCTTAATGGCAATGAGGATATTAAGAAATATATGCTGTCGAGCCAGAAGCAAAACATCTCAATCGACAATTTTGAGACAGTGAAAGAGTTTTTCTACCTCGGTGCAATCGCGAACTCCATGAATGGCATATTTCTGGTGATCAATGGGGCTCGAAAAATCATGCTCTACAGAACATAAATTCTGTCAACGCTGCTTTCTGAAGTCGAAAGCTGGAGGCTAAGCAAGCTGCTGGGCATATTCTTGGCGCCTTCAAGAGAAACAACTCTACGTTGGATATATTATCCTATCTGAAAAGACACAACCATGAAATCTGGTAGCTCTACAAGGATGTGGATGTAACCCGGAAGGAAAACATACGTAGACTACACTAGCTCGACTACATCCAGCGCATGGACATCAATACTCCAGCGATTAGAGTCTTCGAATCCGAGCATCCTGCATCGAGATGGAGAGGAAGACCGAACTTCCGATTAATTAGTGGAAGCAGCGTGCCCAGGACTGTCAGCAATGGAAGCCAGCGATGTCTCAGGCTCGAAGCTTCCATGAGTCGTAAGCCTGTCAAGTAAGTAAGTAATCAACCATAAACAGATTCCTATACCAACATTACAAAAATAAGGTGACAGCAGGGCTGCTAGTGACCATGGATGGGTTGGATGTTTTCACCATTTTAAAAAAAAAAAACATTTCATCATCTACGAAAAATTGTTGTATACTCTTTTCTGCCATAATATCTGAAGTTATGTCTTCTGACCATTAGGTTATCACGCTATGGAGGTACCACTGTAGAAAAGAATAGTAAATAATTCTCCTGGCCAAACCATCTTCCTCCATAAAACTAATAAAAAATAAGAACTATGAACAAATCAGTCTATGGGGAATCGTTCAATTGCCATGTCTTAGTTTCCGTTTTTGCCTAGTTCTTAACGAAATACACACCTACCTTACATTCAACACCTCGTCATAAGAAAATCATGCGGGTATACTTAACGACCATCCCTGCTGGCTACCGAATAGGTCATCCGTCACAAGGTCAACTTACCATATCACTAACGGCCTTAATCATAAAAGAAAAATAACCAAATTTTTAATATGGCCTGCTGGTCGGGTTGTAAAAAGGAAAAGGGGGAAAGTGCTGCTCGAATTCGCCAGTGCCAGACCTTTAAATAACTCTCAGTCTCACATAGGGATACACTTGGCGTATTTGTTTTTAATTTGCTGCCAGAGGATGTTCCCCACATCCAAGTGGATCAGCATGTATGCATGCACAACTGTGTGGGTGTGGGACATCAGTGAATTCTTCGACTCGTTTACTCTTTCGTTTCTTTTTTTGATTTTCTAGCAAACTTCACGTTCGGTATGGATGTATGTATGCTTGCTATCCGAGAAGTTTTTAGGTCGAACGACGACCATCGAAATTGGGAACCGCCAGAAAGACGAAAACAGAGCGTTCGGCCCTAACTCAACAACAGATGTTGGCCCGGATGAATGGATATGAAATAAACCTTTAATATGTACCTTGGGAAAATATTCTCCATCTCCGCCTCGACATGAGAAAGAAAAAGTGAAGCGAAGAGCGAGCAGGAAAACCCTTCCAGTTCGTTGTTTGGAGTTCTTGGTGTCAGCTTGTGATCCTGATTTTATTGCGATTTGGCTGTCTCTCTTCCATTTTTCCGGTCGTCGCCTCGCACTTGCTGAACTCGAAAGGGGGGGTGGTGGCCAAATTGGTGTGATGGGGAATAATGGGGCTTTATGGAATTTCCGTTTTTTTTCTTCGAGCATGTGTGTGAATGATGTGTGTGCACAGAACTCTGCATGAGTATGAGTCTTCCTCTCGTTCTCTAGAGTTAAATGAATCAAGTTCTGATTAAGCGATATCGTCCGGTGATGGATTGGAGTGTCAAAAGTGTACACATGAAACCCATTTCCACACCTCAAGCGGCACAATTTGAAAAGTTTATCCTTGTCGCCGGCGGCAAGTAGTTGGCATGGGAGACCGGTCCCGGGGAGTCAATCCAGAGAAATTAATAACAATAGCGTTGAGGGGTGGGAGGGTAGCAATGTGAAAAGTGAAAAAGCTGCGAGGAAGGAAAAAGGCGTCACATTGACTTCCGGCCGACAAAGGAGCACGAAGCAATAATAAAAGGCCATTTAATTTTCATTTGGTTGAGGGAAGAAACAATGGAGCAGCCAATTTGGATGCCTTCCACTCACTCGCTCAGAGTTAAGCGCTCAACTGTCAGTCGGGGGTAAACTTAGCAGCCGTTGAAACGTCGAAGATGAGATGACCATTCGCACGAGGCGACCACCGTCATCATTGGACGGGGAAACTCTGTGTTCTCCAGAATATCATTCTTTTTCGCCGTCTGTTTTTTTTTACAGTCAAGGTTTTGCGAAAGGATATTGTTTTCTTTTTTTGTTGTTGTTTGCTTTAAACAGATGGCATGGACTCATTAATTTCCATTTAGATGACTTAATCTTATTTGGGGGAGGTTAAAACAAAAAAAAATGAATGGCCTCGACGAGGGCGAAAAGATGGGCATTCTTCGTGCAAACTGAAGTAGAAAAAGGGACAAAAGTTCCAGTTTACGGCATCGGATTAGCAATTAATCATGGTCGCTCATTAGGTTCGTACAATGGGGCCATTGAACGGGTATGAATCGAACTGTAAATGTGTCTGCGTCCTTCTTGAAATCATCTCCTTGTCCTGAGGTATCCGAAAAGAAGGGGATGATGAAAGATCTTTTAATTTGTTCCATCTTCATTATTCTTTTGTGTGTCAACGTGTCATTAATTTTCTTCGTTTTTTTCTGTTCCGTGGACCTAGTGTAGGAACAATATTTTTGTTACTTTCGGTTGATGATTGAGTTGAGGTGGAATTGTTTTTACAATCACATAACACAGGACTATCTCCTTTATGGAGTCTGTCAGCAGATACACGTGCAATGAGGGCGAGTCCTGAGTGTGGCGCCACGGCAGGTTAGGCAGGAGATGACCGGTACGGAGGATTCCTGATTGATGTCAGTGCTGTCAATGGGACAAATTACTTAACGCCAAGGCTGAAAGGAATATGTCATTTCATATTTCACAGTCACAATGATTTGCACTTATTTGGCAATTTTCGGAGAAAACGAAGCAACTTATTGTCTGAAGAGGAATGTCATCGAACAGAGTGGTCACAGGAATTGTATGCCTCGGCTGGCATTTCTGACAATTCAGTGAACCAAGCGATTGCGAGAAGATGAAACAGGTCAGCATACCGGAAAAAATTAAACGAAAATAAGGTTACTTTTTTTATTCGTTTGCTACACGTGCAAACATATTTTAAGATTCGATTTTGTTTCCTATTTAACTTTTGGCATACAATTATAGGTGAGGATGAAATACGCTGCTTATTCATCTTCTCATGACCATTTAGCCTGAAATTGGAGTTAGTTTTACTTATTTTTCCTTCTTATATGAAGAGCTGTCAATCTTTCGAGACTGTATGTCATACTAAAGACTGATCCTGTAGTAATTCGATTTCCTGCCGTTATGGTTATAACACGAAGTCTTTCTACCTAGAGACCACATCGCTGATCCAATGTCTTGAGGTAGGAATCTAAATACTAATCGAATTCATGCAGACATTTCCGCCACAAGCCACAGTGTAATGTTCCGAAGTGTATTAAACACAAATTGTTTACTTGAAGGTTTCCTTTTTACTTCTTCAATCTTTCTTATGCGACAGTGTCGGGATTAATAATATTTCCAGCCTTCACACGAGCATGGGATTCGATGACCAGACGATCGGAATAGCTGGTTCATCAGAAGCATCAACACAAGCTATTCCCCACGATAGCAGAATCAGATGAAGGCTGATCTTGCTACATTAGTGCGGTTTCGGATGTCCAACTGGTCGCTTTTTCATCGTATATGATATTGCCTAAACCGATAAAGCTGTTAACAAAGCAGGTTTCGTCTTCAATATTTCGAGTCATTCAATGATTACAGTATAGGACTAGACGTTTCCTAAGCCAGTGACCCAGCTCAAGTTATGGGTACTAATTTAATTCGAGCTGTTTTTTTTTTTCAAATTTGAACGTTAATAGTATTACTCAAAGTATTGCCCATCTGAAGCTATGACTTTTTGAATGGCAACTTTGTACAATGACACTAGCTTTCCAACGCATGTTTAATGGAATAAAACAAGTTACGCCATCTCCCAGCAAACCGCACTAATTTGTAGACCTTTTTTTTTATTTCAGTTTATTAGGCGATTGAACACGCGTTGGATGCAATACGTGGCCACAAATCAGCACATTCTTTTGCAACGGGACCGGTGATAGCAGAGCCTTTCATTTCACCTTTATTGTTCACTATCACTCCGGCATTAACTTCAAAATAAATGAAAATTCCGTCTTTCCTTCTGAAATGTTTTCTTTGCCTGATGACTACAGCAGGCATTACCATCCTCCGTTGCTCAGGCTTTCCCTTATAAACTGTAGCGACAAACATGTCAGCCACACCTGCAAGGGAAGGACGATTCAGAAGCCTCGAATTCCATGAACAGCTATACCATACATTTTTTTCAGGGAGACCCAGAGAAATGCGTAATTACCCTCTAGCGGCTCCACCACGTCTTAGACATTTTGCTGCCTTCAGAGCTTACAACGGGAAATCAAAAGGAGGAAGGATGAGGAATTAAGTTGTCGCTGAAGACAAGCATGCATTAGAATTAAGCCATCAAAATCCTTTCTAACCTCTACCCGACGGAGTAATCAAACATGGTCTGTTGGCATTGCCATTTGATCATGGGGCCTTATTCTACTACTAGAACTGCGTAAGTAAAAATATCGATTTTTGTTATTTAGTCAATTAAGAAATGAGTTCCATGAATTAACCGACTACAACTGAAACTGGCAGCTCAACGATAGGTAAAATTAATTCTTGCTCTCTGTTAGGCGCTACAGTCAGGGGTACACCTCGGCCTCACCCTAGAAGTCCCTCCAGCTAGAGCGATCTCTGGCTAGCTGCCTCCAGTTCCCAAGTTCTATGTTTTAATACACAGGCGTCCTCTTTGCTCATTGTTCCACTGGTTCGTAAAATGGGCTCAGAAGGCTCAGAAACCGTCAGCTTGCTTGGTTCAAGTATTTGATCAGTTCGTGGTTGTAACTTGTCCTCGAACAGCATTACTGTTGTACGGCAACACTGGACTGATCAGTGTCACGCATCACACATCAAGCCATAGAAACAGTGCTTAATAAGAGCTGTTCTGCGTTTGATTTTGCTACTTTTGCAGCTTGTACTCTAGATGGACTTTGATGTTGTTTGTACTTCGTTTTCTTGAGCACAGTAAGGCCCATTTTCCTCACCAACACTCCAATGCTATTGTCTGCTCACTGTGTTCTGCAAATAGCGCCAATGTTTCCAGAGTTATAATAAAACTATTGTTATTGGTTATTAATTCAAACTTTATTATAATCGTTCGTTTTATAAAATTACTACGAAAAAAACGAAAACTGAGCTGACTCCTCCTGTCCACTGACATGACTGACACCCTACAACCTAACAACAGACAAACAGGTGATATGATGAAGGCGACATTAGACAAAGGAGACATCGGTACCAAAAGGAGTTTCAAGGACATACGGGCTTGGACATCCCGATGTTAAAGATCTCTATTGATAATTAATAAATCTTACATATTATAATTGACAACATTGTAACCCTTGTAGCCATTGTACTTCCGTTGGGCCCCTATTGTTGAGCCAACTAGATCGGAATGATTTTTAGCATGTAAGACCAATTGTTGGAATAAATTGAAAAATAGAAAAATACGTGGATAGTCACGCAGCATAAGAAACGTGAACAATGGACATAAGCATCACGTGACTGGAGGGCAGATCTTTGCGTAGGGTTGCCATCATGTAGATTACTCCTGCTACACGTACTTGTGCAATGTTGTGCATTTCTTGGTTTTTGTTTTTTTTTTAATATTGTCATATGGGTCTTGTCCGATTTAATGATGATTTGGATTTTAAGGGACTGACTACGATGTCCACCCAAGCAGAACCTCCTGCATTGCAAAGGCCCAGTGATCACGAAAGTGTGACAGTATTAACTAGGTGCAGTGTGCTCCAACCTGCAAGTTTTTTTAACTAGCTGTTAACTATGACCAAGCACGCAAAATAGCTCACTTAGTCAACTTATTCAATTCAAAGTTTGTTTGTTTCATGTTTTCAATAATTTCGCACTGAGATGATTAACAAAATCAATCAACAAGAAATTTATGAAAAAATAAATCGTAAATTGGCATTTTCTCTGTACCTTTCAGTCAGCGCCCATCAGTATCAGCAACAGCACTCTGACAACACAAAGGTCAATGAAAGTAAATACGTAATCTCATATCACGCATTCACAAAAAAAAAAAACACCGGACCATGCACAAAATATTTAATCAAACAATGTTACAGGCCACGGAGCAGCGGCGATTCAGCACAGCGCTCATAACGCCGCCGTACAAGTGATAAACATGAATTCCAATTGATTGGTAATGGCCGATCCGTGCTAAACGAAATGTTTTTGACTAAAAATTCCACTCTTTCTCGCTCCGTCCGCGAAAATAAAATAAAGCGTTGTCTGGAACAGAAATTGTCCAATCTCGTCGATTCGGTCTAATTGCACTGCAACAAAATCGCACCACATGCAGTGTGCGGGGACGTCACGTAGGACTGAGGCCTGAGACAGAGCGTCCTGGTGTGTCGCAGGGCATTGATTTTTCGTTTTTCCTGGACTTCCTGGAGCAATGCCAGAAACGTTAGCGCATTCCGAATGAGTAAGGGCTTCCTCGCAAAAAAAAAATCCCAACTGAGCAAAACCTATGATTTGTGTGTCTAACACTCGCGGATATGTCACCCGGTAGATCTTGTCCCGTTTTTTGTGTGTTCCTTTTTTTCATAAGAATTTCTCTGCGAATAGCGTGCCATTTCGCATGCAGGGCATTTACGGAGAAATGTTCAAATGGGATTTCCCTTTAATGGCTCCATTGAAAGACAACTCTCAGTATTTTAGTTTGGGGTCGTGCGTCGGCTGGAGCTCTGTAGAGGCCGGCAATGATTTCGTAATTTGAGTGGAAATGTGGTAAGAGCCTCTGGGGCATGACCAATTGATGAGGCTTCGATGCACAGCCAGCAGGCATAGAGTGCTTCAAATGTATGGGAAAAAATGTTTGTGGCGAATTGCAAGAACTGAATGCCGGAGAGTGCAGTGTGAGGCTGGCAGGATGGTGGTTTTTGTTGATATTTAGCAGAGAAGCCTTTAGAAATTCAATTGATCGATCTGATTGCGTGCTTTACTTTGGTATGACATGTTCCTTGAGAGTTAATGACTTTTTCTTGCTAGACTTCATCTAACGTTTGTGTGGGGCTGTTTCCATGACAAAAATGATTTTCACGGCCCATCTCTTTCGAGTCACTGACAATGCTGAACGAGTATTCCTGTCGAGAAGAGCTTCTCAAACTTAGCCGTTCGAATTCGGCATAAAACTGTAGGATCCTTCCACACGTTAGAGAACAGTAGCACAACATAAGTGATTGCTGAGAAGCTAGACATTGGTCCTCTTTTAAGTGTAGTTGCAAGTGCATATACCATAAATTAAATATACGCCCCTAGTCCTAAATCTGAACTGGCACCTAATCCGAATGTAGGTGGATAAATTCCTGGCACTGTCAACTGCCACACCTCGTGGAAACTGACAGTCATAGAAATGGGCGACGTTTGGTATAGATGGTAGCGATCTGTAACTCTTATTCGACACCGTGTCATGGATGTATAAGTAAATAAAATCCAAGTATATTATTAAATGTTCAGTTTGTCCGTCTATCTGCCTCTTTCACTTCACATAGAATTAAGTTAGGTGTGGGCTATTTCGCGTGGCTTCGATATACATATATTCTGAATTTTCACTCAACCACATTGAAGGCCGCAATACTAATCGAAGGTTCTAGAGACGTACAAAATTCAAAATCAGACTAAATCACCATGATATTGCTTCGGGAAGTATATTCCAATAAAATTATTGGCGATTCTATTTGTCGTGTGTCGATTTAGAAGACTGTCGTTTTTTGATTCGTTTCGTTATCCATCGACATTCCATCACCTACACGATACTACAAATTCATAGCAGATTTGCACATGATTGTTTCGTATAAAAAAAATTGGCAAAATTATGGTAAAACGAATGGTCTTACTGTCAGAATTTAACAAAACAGAGGTAAAATAGTTCTTAGTATCGCATTGCGGGTTTTTGTGTTTTTCAACTATCTGAGGAAGCTTTTCAATGTGTTCGCGTCGATAGAGAGGCATAAGGAAAAATAAGTGCCCGCAAAAGTAGTCTGGTAGAGACGGTCACTGTCAAGAAAAACGAACAACGTTTGATATCCGTTTGAACCGTATATAATGACCCTTGCAGATCTTATAAATCAACACAAGAAAGCAATCCAGAAAGTATATCCAACACGGTGCATCCAAAAGCAAGAAATCTTTTTCGGCGTTCTCAGAAATCGTTCTTCTTCTTCGTAGCACCACAGTTGTTTTTGGAATCAGGTTTAAATACACATTCCGCCTTGCAAAACATTTTATCCAAGGCAACACCGAACTGGATTCAGATTAGATATAAGATCCTGAAATTTCAAATAAAAAAACTAGATGCATACATAATGAATTTAATATCATCGAGAATGAGAAGTGATTAAAATTTGAATTTTCTGTTTTGGATACTCGCACATTTCTCATCTCTTTTTGTTTTATCTTCATGGGAGGAGGTGCCACTATATATGTTATGGCCTTTACTGAACCTAAACTTACTTACTTAAACTTAATGGTCATTTTCATTTAAAATGTTTATGCAGTAGGTGCGTTCTTCTCAAAGTGATAATTTGTGGGAATGGTTCCTGGACCGTCTTCGAAGTCACCGACCATATTAGGCTTCATATCCAATTATGTCGCAATATTATTATATGTTTCACTGTGCTGCCTTAACACCAACTTTTCAAGCGAAGTGTTCTTTCCTGTGCTGCCCATTGTGCAAATGTGTGTTTTTCAAGGACTGTTAACAAATAATATTGTGGAAACGTTATTTTTAAGCTATTATAAGAATGGGATCCATGATTTTAACAGCAAAAAAAATCGTATATTGATGAAGGTATTTTTGTTCATAGTTTTTCGAGTTAATTGAGTTTCTTGTGCGATGTAAGATAATATGGTAAAAACCATTTGATTTTCACCTTTAACTGCAATTTCTTACACATTCGAGTAATAAACCGAAAATTAATGGCACGTACAATATTTCGTGCTCACATTCTGGTTGTTATCGCTTTCCTATCGTCCACTCAGATGCAAACGAAACAAAGCGTCGGTTATACGGCAGGATGTCGTCTCGAATTGACATACTACCCTGTATTAAAAATCTCTTTTCGTAGAGTAAAGTATGAAGTGGCTCTATAGTCACAATTGAAACAGAGAAGAGATGTTACTCTATGCTGAGTCCATGGGAATTTGATGATGTTTGCAATTAGATATCACAGAAATAGATGGTAAAACAAGGATTACATTTAAAACCCTTCAAAAATACTCGATTAAGAGTCCATGACACACTCTTATATACTAATACATTGGACAGTCCACTTGTTTTAGGATTAGAAATAGTGCACCTTATGGGACCCGCCTGAGTGCAGTCTAATGACCATTGGAAGGGAAATAAGCTCCTTTCTTCCATTATGTTCACTTTTCAGCAATGCTCTTTTGATGAATTAAGCTCACTCTGCTGTCTTTTTCACCTCCAGTTACTTTACCCCCAGAGCACCACCGATAGCCATCTGAGTGCCTTTCTGATCACTTTTTCACTCCGTCTACTCCTTTCCATCCCTAAGTCGCTCCAATTTCAAGCTTCAGCTACATGTTTTTCTATAAATTCAAATGCAAGTCATCATCAACACCCCATCATCACCTAGCCCTGATATTTATCAAGACCATTACACTTCGCTTTTTTCTCTTTTGGCAAGCATAACATGCCAGCTACATTCTTGACGGGCCCGAAGAAGAAGAACGAGAACTTTTCCCACAATCATAAGCAAAACCGTTAAGGGGAGCAAAAAGGAGAGCAAAACAAAACAAAACAAAAAAAGACAGAATAACACTTAAGTTGCAAGGAGAACCAAAAGATGGATATAAATTCTATGGAAGGAAGATTAATGAAATGTCCAACCTTTGATAACGAAAATAACAGTTTCTGTCTTCATTTTAGTTTTTGTTTTTTTTTTTTTTTGTCTTCATACCGTCCACCCGCTTGTTCCTGTTGCTGGATTTTTCTGCTGTATTGCTTCGAAATGGGAAAAGAAAAATAGCCAAAGGACAACAGAAGTGTTGTATAGTGCGCTTTTGTTTTCTTCGAGGATGAGACAGCACAGCCATTTATATTACCTACTTGGGAAGGACGGAAGTTTTATCAGTGGAAGTGTGAAAAATGATGAAAACTTTTGACAAAACGAGAAGTTTCCTCTCTCTCTCTTCCCGGTCTTATGGAAAATTATTTTCCGGCAGAAAATTAGCAAAAAAGAATCTCACCGCAATCGTCAGGAGTTCAGTTGGAATGTATGCAAGGTCAAGGCACCTTGAAACTCACTGAAGTAGACTGAAAAGTTTTTACTGCTTCTACAAAACAAAATAAGCAAAACGAATTAAGGGAATGCATCATCTGGTCAGAAATAAGAATTTGTCATCAGTTCAATGACAGACGTCGTCGTATTTGCCGCTGAATGACACACCTATCCATAGACTTCTAGATATGCAACTACAGAGCTTCAAAATGAAACACTTTTTACCTGGAAACTAACTACTCTAATTAAACCCCCGATGGAATAGCAGAATACTTTGAAACGTCCCATTGGTAACGGTTTGAATTATATCAACTATCAAGTTAGAGGCAGTTAAAGAAGAGTTGCAGAAATACAGTGTATTCGTTTCCATAGAAACACGAAAAATGTATCTCAAATGATCAGAGCAACTTTCATTATTTACGGATGAGAAGAACTGGGACAAAGACACTGCGTTATTTTCAGAAAATGAATCATTTCCAGTTTCAGGCAAGGATGCAACGAAGATTTTGATTGAGGTTCGTGGTCAGCTGGTGGCCGGTGGTCACCTGGAAACACGACAGGCACTATTTTCTTCTAGCCAGTCCGACTGTTGGTGTACGTAGATGACGCAGTAGCACGTTCGCAATGGGGCGACACAATCTCATATTAAGGTTAATCTTAAAGACGAAAGAACAAAATCCATGCTGTCGAGCAAGAACCTTCCGTCACACTCCACCTGGGACAACATATCGCAATCGACTTTTACACTTTTGAAGTGGTTCATATTGAGTTAGACGTGAACTCCACAAATGACGGGCTAGTGGAAGTCCAACGTAGGATCGTCCTTGTCTACCTACCCTTGTCGCAGTTACTTCAATTTGTGAAAAATACTGGGCTCGCCAAAATCATGCACTACGAAGCCCTTGTTTTCCGATAAGCAAAGCAGCAGAGCTGATTCTACGTCGGACATATGGTCCTGTCTGTGAGAAAGGTGTGTGGAGGAGAGGATACAACCCAAAACTCTACGATCTGTAGCAGGATGTGTGTGTAGTACGGTACTCGCTTTGCCACATCGGGCGCATGGTAGGTGTAAAACAATAGATTGGTCAAAGTACCGCGAATATCCCTGTCGTCCATCTTAAACGAACCAAGACACTGCGATCTAAAGAATCGGTCGTCGGTAAGACTTCACTGTGGTCAGTTGTGACAAGGAATCATGGCCCTCAAAGTTTATTTAAAAACGAAAGCTACGCTATCATAATATGAAACAACGTACGTTCTCCAATTAGGCTAGAGAAAGGTTGGCAAAAGTTGACCCATTCATCGCCATCATGTATATTCTTGTGTAACACAATGGAGGCTGCCACATGGACATGATGTATAATTATCTCCTTGATCAATTGCATGAACAACACTAGACACAAAATATAAGTGTTTCAAAAAGACGCCGGCAGAAGCAAGCGGATAAATGTATTCATATTGACAATTCTATGAATGTTTTAATTCACGAAATGTTCCTGTCGTTTGGATGCACAGATCTTTGATTGAACAATTTTTTGGGGGTTACAATAGGAAATAGGTAAGTGCTAACAAGCAGACGTCGTCAGGGGAACCAATATAGAATACAACAAACGTGATCGTTACCAACATCATCTTCTTAACTATATAGCAGAAAGCTTGTGTGTCTAACCGACAAACGCTCCGAAACTACACGTCGCAGAGCTCTGAAATTTTCAACAAAAATCATTCTAAAAATTAGATGCTGAATGTGAAGTCGGTGCGACATACGGTTCGGAAGTTACGAGCACTTTTTAAACGGAAATAATTCTCAAAATTGGGGTGTGTTGTGTTGTAACTTCCATACATACACACACATTTTTCTTTTTTTTTCTACGTATCAATCGAACATATAGGAACGACTGCATCATAGACTAGTTACATAATGTGTTGCCAGATAGGCTAATTTTGTTCATGGATCATGAAGTTTGACTTCAATTTGCACAACAAGTGAACATCGCGCGCAGGTACCTAAATAAGATTTCCAAGAACTTTTTTTATAAATCGCTTGATATCCCTCCACGTTGAGTGTAATGGCTGAGAAAAAACCGTAATTTCCTTCCGTTTTGCTGTATTGATAATTCAAACTTTAACATATATGTACACAGTCAACGAACTCTACTAATGACAAAAGAAAATTCAAATTCTTCTCTGAGTTCTGGTTTAAGCAGTCTTATTATTGTTTTAAATTAAGTGCGGAGTAAACATTTATTCAGAATCGTCTTCAGTGCATCTACAATGGAACACTTTTCTCCAAATTTTTCTTAATAATCGAATTATCGCAAAAATATATTTTCACTACAAGTAAAATCCCGGTTGAAGAAACAAACCCGGGCACAGCCGGTACGAAATCGAGTGAAAATATAAACCACTTGGGATTAATACCCAGCGCATTATCCCAACTCCCACGAACTACAATAAGCCCAGTTCAGACTTCGATAGCTCGACACAAAGCCATCCAGAGAGAACCTGACCAACTACCAACTTATGATCTACACAGATGGATCAAAGCAAGAACACGGTATAGGTGCAGCGGTCTTCTCGGCGGACTTCAATATCTCCAACTCTTACCGCCTTCTAAGTTGAAGTACTAGAGATCAGTGCTTCAACTTCGCAGCTACAGCTGCCTTATGTAAGAACTGCAGCGATCTACAGCCAAACAGCCATCACCTCAGCAACCACTTCCTCTAAATTGGTGCAAAGGTGCTATGAAGAACTCAAACAGGTCAGCAGTGCGTGCAACATAACTCTCCCCTGGGTTTCAGGCCATAGTAACATACAGGGAAACGAAATCGCCGACGAACTGACCAGGCAAGGAGCTTGCGGATATGCCCACATTGAGTTGGTAGGTCCCCCAATAAATCACCTCAAATACACAACATACCAGCACTTCCTGCCCTAAGTCAGTAGAAGTTGAACTAGGCCATCCTAGTACAAACTTGGCCCTGTTATTCGAAAAGTGAAGACCTTCCTAATAGAAATCGCTCCGAAATATCACGAGTCTTGACTACAAGCCCGTTGCACTAACCCATATTCATCCCTAACAACGCTGGACTAAAAGTGAGGTACCACAACGACGTGCAACTGCTCTAATTGTGCCTGGTTTGACCCAAGCTGGGAATCAACCCAAACTAACCAACCAACCAAGTCACTCATCCCCCTGTTTGCTACTTGAATTTATGTAAGTAAGAATACCTGAAATACGTAGATTTTTGCCAGCGACTTGATATAAAAATTAATAAAGCGAAATATACACTTTTATTTTGAAACATCACCACACCCCAAAACATTGCGCGGAAGATCTTAAATTTATAAGTAAATGTGAGTGGAGACGTAAATCTACTGATTTCTTTCACTTAGAAACGTGTATTATACGTTCAGTATGAACCCACAAAACACTCATACCCGGTCATTTACAAATCAAGTCATATCTATACACAAATAAGTTGAAACACATCTGTGGCAGATGTTGGCAACACCCACACAGAGCTCTTGGGTTCTAGGCAATATCCATCGGCTTTTTCCAACTTATCAACAGGGTCATCTTAACAGTTTTTCATCTCGCAAGTCCGAGCAACAAGAAGAAAAATTACTTAATCAGCTTTCACGCAGGCTTTCATCCTCTTTTTAAGAAACGAAAGCCGAACCGGACAAAAAACAATTTTGTTACGTCCCCAACACGTGGTGGTACCTTCGCCAATAACCATAACTAAATGAAACCAAATGAAAAATGGAACTCCATCCTGGCACAAAGGAGAAACAAAAAAAGGAAGAAAAAAGAGAAGCAAAATAAACCAACAAGACAAGCCAAGAAAATTTATGAAATTCCCGCACGTGTCCAAGATCAAATGACACTTCCTTCCATCAAATGAAAAGAAAATACCACAATCCCTGACCCCTTACTCAACTACCGGGTGGCCGGGCGCCTCCATTTCCCTCCCATTGCCTTTATCTGTTTATCCATTTACGAAATTATTTGCACCAAGACCTTGTTATCATTACCATTTTGTTTTGGTTTGGTAGCACTTTCCCAAGTTTTGTGTCCTGCATCAATTTGTCCCTCAGTGTCAACCCATGTTCTGTGTGGACTTGCGGTTGACAGTAGTGTCTCCTTGTCTTCATGTTTTCCTCTTTCTTTTGCTTCTTATTTATGTATTTGTTGTTCTCTTTCTTTCTTTTTGTGTGCTCTGTGTATCAGTTCTAGCCTATTCCGACAAAAGGTTAATAAACTGTGTAGCCATAACCATCACATTATGATGTTATCCCGGTCTACGAGCGCAAAAAACGAACAGCACCATCGCAAGGAAGAAGGAATATCAAAGCTACACCACGACACTGAGATAAGCTATCGAAAAAAACGAAACGTTCATAATGATATCAAGGTCCATTATCAGTTGAACGTGTTGTGTGCCGGCCAAGGATTATACCGCACAACCACAGCCACAAACATGAACAGGAGGCAAAGCGAAACCAAGTGAGAGGAGCAAAATAGAAAGAAAGGAAAAAAAACCGAAGGCAATAAGCTGCCATTCAAAATCATAAATTTCTTCTAACTGACACAAAGCACAGAGCGCCACAGAACACAGAGAACAGAGAACCGAGTGAACGACGACGCAGACTGAAGGATAATTCGTTGGTCCATAAAACGCTTTCTTTTCTGTCCTTAATACATTTCACTTTATTTTCATCCTTCGAAGTTAATCGATTTTCCATTCAAAGCATCTTCATCTATTTCTGCGTTGTCGTTCGGCCGCCTGTGCCAGTCGTCAGCATTGACCTTCGACATAAGATTCTCTATCGGCTTCGGCGAGGTCCTCTTTTTTGTTTGACTGCGTTTCCGTGTAGATGGCACACGGATGCTAGAAAAAAAGGAAAAGCGAATTTCTAACTGCAGACACAAATTTTCTTTTCCGCAAAATAGTCCTTTTGCTCAACGGCATAGAAAAACAAAGCGCATAGTCGTAATTCTCTGCCCGTCCTCGTCCGGCTGCTGGCTTTGGATCGGCCCCCACTTAGCGGGCACGGCTGCTGTGAGGCGCTCAAGGTAAATCGAGATGATAAGGATCGTCCCTGCTGTGTTGGGCTCGCTCGTCGTGTCCTTATCGTGGGTCAGTTACGCTTGTCAAACATTCCGTCCACAGCGCAAAATAAAGGAGAGGAAAAAACAACAACAAGGAACTGCCGCCCGCCCTCGGTCAGTCATTCTCTTTATATTCGTTCATCCCCTGCCATCAACATTATTCTCCCTCTGCGTGGTCCTTATTTTGATGGTCATCCTAATTTAGTGTGCTTAATCCTGGCGCTGATTATTAGCTTCGGAATAAATGGGCTTTTAATGAAAAGGATATTTTCTGCTGAATCCCTTGTCTGCCTATGAATGGGTAGATAAACGATTTGTGTGTACACCCGATGCCTGTACACAGTACATTTTTACTTCAAATTAAACGAGCAGACGACAATGAAGTGCACCGGCAAATGGGTGCGCATTAATTAAAATATTTTGATTCCGCAACGGCCGGCCGCCGCTGGAGATAAATATATTCCCCAACAATTCAGTGATTTCGAAAGGGATTACATTTATTTATGCCACCTTCAATTTGTAATAGCCCACCGCTTCCCATCTCTGCGTCGTCTCTTGCGGTGATGGTAAAATAAATTACACTCCGAAAAAATTGTGAAGCGTTTTGAAGGGACCGTCTCAAGGATGTCGTCCCGACATACCGGCACTCTCTCGGGAGATGAGGAAAGTTGAAATATTCACGAGGATAATAACATTTTATTGTCCTCGAACATTTCAATGAAAACAAAATTTATTTATCGCATTACAATGTTAATCGCTGTGCCAGACTTTTCCTTGCCGAGCCGCGCCGCCACCGAACACACATTGTTTGGGCGCTCAGCTCGGGGTAATAAAATCAAATGTTTTTGGAATATAACCGGAAGAGCGTATTTGTGAAGTAGACACGGTCGAGGACTACTGACAGAAAGAGCAAAAAAGTAAGCCAGAAGTTAAAGGAGAGGAATGTATCTTCTATTCTCCAAATGGACTCAGCCAATCGACCTACACACACGCACACAAGCCCAAAAAAAAAAATAGCATGCATGTGTGGGACCATCCGTTGAGGAGAGACAAAACAAATTGTGTGATTCCGTTTCGTGCTTGAGTAAATCCGAAAAGTTTGTTACTCTTTGCCACATGCCAAGTCGCAGTCTCCCACATGTACACTCGCACGCAGGAGTTTCGTGATACATCAATAAAATTCGAAATTGATAGTGTTGCCTTAATTTCCACGAGCACTTACGTCGCTAAACTTTGATGAGGGGGTGGTTCCTTTGACTGCGTTGGTCGTCCAATCTGATGATGACTAGAGGCAGACACGCCCGGACACAAGGTCTGATGCCAATGAAGTGATCGTCTATACTACTCGATTTGGAGCACAGAGCAAAATAAGTATTATAAGTGGTTGTTCACAGTCTTCTCTAGTATTGGTCCTGGGCTTAAGCCAGAAAGTCATCCAAATGGCACGATCTTTAGCTAGCGGCCTCCAAATGCGCCCGCGTTGGCTGAGGTCCATATCCACTTTTATGGGCCATCGGTGTGATGGCGGTACCTGTTGTTGTCGGAAACTCGTCGAGCTGGAGCACTGTTGTTCGTTAGTTCTGATTCACTATTGACACCTTGTTCTTACATGGCGTAGCCACCTTACCATCAACTCCTTGACGCCTGGCGACACCCATGTAGCTTAACAGTTCGTGGTTTAAGCTTCTCCATATGCCGTCAACAGAAGTAGGACTAAAGATTGGACGCAGAGTTCAGTCAATATTCACCGTCAGCAAGTGATAACTATTGACCAACCCATCAGCAGGGCTAATTGCAAGCTCCCTAATAAAAATTCCCACTCCAAAAGGTCGAACACTTTTCCACTTCACTGTAAGTATTTGTTGGCCTACATATCCCACAAGTCCTACATATAATCCAAGTTTCGTGTCCTTTACGATAATTGTCACTCATTCTACTATTCAACGAAAGAAGAGCAAGAAGAAAAAACGCCAAAATCCCGCTTCTTCCTACTTTGTGTCGCCTTTCTCGCTTCTCGCTTCTCACTTATGAATAAAACATGTTGTCACGGTATTTTGGGTTTTATTATTCGGAATTATTCGTCCTGGTGTCCTTTTTTCGGTTGCTGATATAAATTTATTTTCCTCCCGGAGCAGCTACTACGAATTCCACCATGTCACATACGTAAAGTTGGATTCACCAAAATCTTCCCCACACTTGAGGAGCGCACCGCAAACATTTCGTCTACAATAAAATAATTTTCTTGCCTTATGAAATATGCATTGCCTTTGGCAATAGAACTCGCTGAAGTAGTTGGAGTAGAGAAGTTGATCTTTTTTTTTTTGCCCCGGAATAGTCATGTTACTTTGAAGATGACGGGACGTATGGTTTTTCTGAAAAGAGCTAAATTAAATTAAAAACATTTTATGTAAAATGTAGGAAGAGTATTGCTTTAAATTTATGACATAGCAAGCGTGCATATGTCAAAGGTTTGGGCTACTTCGTAGTTCTACTGTTGCTGACAGGAATGATTAACGAAATGGCTGTAAAATATGGAATGAGTGCGAGAACAAAACTTTAACGCATCGGGGTGCATCACCTGAAACCGAGATGAGCGTCCGTTGTTGGGTTGTACCATAATCTTTTTAGCTGCTGTGCAGTTCATGCTTAGTAAGTCAGTCGACTCATTCTTGCTTTCCGGACATGTTGGTACAATTCGTGGTTTAGTCTTCTCCTTTATTGAGGAAGAGGACCATATATCCAATTTAGAATTCTCTTTTCGGGACCACTAAGAATCAGCTCCTCTGTTTTGGGGAGCTTAACATCAAGCGTTCAGTTCAATTTGGTTTTGGTCCATCGAATCAGGAGTATAGAGCCAGGTTGTGTCGATAAACCGAAGTGGCATCGATTGTTAAGCGCGATGACAAAATAAGTGTTTTGTATAGCATGGTTGTGATCCTCCTAGTCAGGAGTTTGGAGCCTAAATGTGACGATAAACTGAAGCAGCAGAACAGTTGTCAAGAGCGATCTTACGTCAGGTCTCAACTAAGCTGACATTCGTCGAGTACAGGCTTGACCCGAAGTATTCCTTTATAATAATAATATGTGTGGCGCTACAGCCCGCAGGGGGCCAGTGCCTCTCTTCTCAGCAACCACTAGTGCTGTGCGTGCCATTGTTCTCTCACGAGTGGAAGGGACCTACAGCTTATTGCCGACTCCGAACGGCCAAGTTTGAGAAGCTTTTTCTAGACAGAAGTACTCTTTGAGCAGTGTCTGTGACTCGAAAGAGGTGGGGTAGTGAAAATTATGTTTGTTGCTCAGAGCTGGAATCGAACCTACGACGTCGAGGTTGGGGTCGACGCACATACACACAACGCCACAGATCACCACCAGGTATTCCAGGTATACCTCATTTTAGTTGTCGACCAACCTGTAATTGCGTGTCAAGCATGAATTCTTGCTCATTCTATGTCTGTTCGTCATTAATTCTCTTTTGTGGGAGGTTTTCAACACTACACTGGAGCACCCAGACTCAAAAACTGCAGCATTGCACTACCAGGCAGCAATATTTGCAAACATTTCTTGGTCTTCCGGATAAACCCCATCAGGCGCCTCTGTGACTATGAGCCAACATCACCAGCTGGCACCTCATAAACATAGCGGACAGGCTGGACAGAGGCAGACAAAGTGGTCTGCAGTATTGTGGAGTTTTATCGTTCAGGGCAAGCAATTTGTGTAGTCTTAGAGAGTCGTACCATCTCCGGTTTTGTTCTCGAAAGGTTCAACCATCGATATAAGTCCTAATCGAGGCAATAACCTCAGTGTCATTGGAGTACCTGCTCTAATGTTTCTAACAAGTTTTTCGGCGACCTCATTTACAGTCCATTATAAGACCGGCACCCAGAGAAACCGTAGCGACCTAAGACTTGCATTTCCGAACTATCCCGGAAGTGGCTTATGCACAACTTGGCTGTCCCCACAGACTACCTTCCACCTGTTCTTCACAATATAATTCGAGGCCATTAGGATCGATGCAAAATTGCAAATTGTTGGAGAACCGATGCAAAATTTGTCTAACGGGGTGTGCAGTCTAATGTTGTCGCCCTCCGTAAAGCCGCCAGGTCCAGACACTTTCATGGTCTACAGTCTTTTCCTAGATCAGATTTTAGCCAAAGCCAGCCCATGTTTTCCCGAGATCCCTTGTTCAGCCAATAGCTCCCTGCGATGAATGCTGTCGTATGCGGCTTTCCAATCGACCTAGTTTGAAGGGCAATGTGAAGAGAATAAATTGCAGACCGAGCGTACTAGCTAATTGAATAATTTTTCCAAAATTGTTTATTGGATACCAGCCACTGGTTGCAAATTTATCGTCTCAATTCTGGTTTTCTCGAATAGAAACAAATTCAACTCTACCACAAGAAAAACAAATTAATCAGGAATCCAATGAATTTGTAATCAATTCCAATGAGTTATGATTTGCCAAAAATGGAATTATAACGTCGGCACCAACAACGATACTCCAGATACTAATTGAAATTAATTTCTCCATCGCCCACGATGATAAAGTCCCACAAGTGGGATACCATCTTATTCCGTTGACTCAGTTCACCTCATCGAATATCGAAGTCCACAAATGTCACCCTCCCCCCGGGCGGGAAGTAAATAAAGACACGAAATACAAGAGAAAAATCCTTCGAATGCAATTAAAAACATACTTAGACTCAGCAATAATATCGATACTGTCGAACCGAATTAATGGATAATTTATCTGCAGCACCGCGCGTAGCTCCACTCGGACAAGAGAATAGAAATTCAATTTTTATGGATTTGAGCTTAAAATCGGGCGCACAACAGCAGGATTGAAGCAATTGGAATTTCCTTTTGCCTAATTAAGACGCTGAATGGATCCATTGTGGGCTGGACGCTGATCGGGGACCGGAGGACGTCTCGGTCGTTTGCTTTCCTCTTGTATTTTTGCCTTTGTCTCGCCACCAGCATGGTTTCCATTGACAGTGATAGCCTTCTTTAGAAATATTCTTTCCTTTTTATTTCGCTTACGATTCTTATGCGCATTATTATTTCCATTTTCAGCATTTGTAAGCAAGATGCTGTTCACTTCGCCCTGGAATTAAGTTGTAGTCCTCCATGCCTTGGCCATTGTTCGGCGGGTCCTCGGTCCTTGGTCCGCGATTTCTAGCTGACGCTATTCAATGGCGGGACACTGTGTTGTGTGACTTTTCAATTGACAAATTGAAATTGATCCGCAATAATTATCACTTAATCGCGGAAAATAAATTTAATTTTCGTGAATGCGATTGCCATCAACAAAGAATATGATAGGATTGAAGAATTTGCAGCAAATGCCGAGTCATAGGTAGAAGGATGTTGAGGGAGAATCCTTCTTTCATCCTCGGGGCCTCTTCGAGGACAATTAATCTTTAAGTGGTTTAAGGGATTATACGGCTGATTTTGAATGTAAGACGGCTTTGACAGTGGCAATGATTTTGGAATGGGTGCTGGTTGAACTCGAACCGCTTGCGTAGCGGACAGATTCTTACAAATTTATAAGAGAACATGCCATGACAGTTTAAGAAATTAGGTCTCGGCGAGTGGTTTTGAATCGAAAGGAAAACTTGTGATTTTGAAAATCTGTAGCTGGAGCATGAATGGGTATTGTTAGACACCTGAAGGCTGTCGAAAGCACGCTACCACATAGAGACGAATTAATTTGGAATTAATTGAAAGTTGAAAGGATTAATTGAAATTAGGGGATAGTGATTTGGCATTACATAAGGCGGCCGAAGAAGAGTACTATGGCGATGACAACTGGTTAAGGCACTGTTGTGTGCTTGTGTCTTTTTGAAGGTGGCAACTCGATAAGCCGATCACTGATTGCGTTGACAAATTGACGTGCATTGGAAACTGCCGGTCGGTGTATTTTGAATAAGTTCAGGTTAGAGTGGGTGTGGCTTTCTATACACTTAGCTTGTACCAAGCGAATGTACGTAATTCTATATGAACCCACGGGGGGCTGGTCTCTTCTGCCTCATGTATCTTCTACGTACCGAAGACCTTATGCCAGATGAACAGCCGATGCGCAGTCATCAACAGTAGCAGTGTGGGGCCGAACTTCAACGTGAAACCCTTCTTATGTTGCGTTAAAATATTGTATAAAGTACATGCTTGCTAAAGAAATACTTACTAATTAATTAACTCGCTGAAGATGAAAGAGTCAGTCGGAATCGATGGTATACAGAATATTGTACTGAGCCATCTTCCCATCAAAGCGGTGAAAATGTACACGACCCTGTTATACAACGCGCTGAGTAATGCAAATTAACAACATTAACACTCCTGTCGATCAGTCTACTTCCTTGCATAATCAAGGTTTTTGAATGAGATAGGCATTCGAGATCTGTGGCAGTGGGTTGAGGAGAAGAACATCCGGACAACCAGTTCGGAATCCGGGCGGGGCATGATACTATACATGCCGCGTCAAAGTTGGCTTCCGACACTTAGTGGAACAAAAATAAAAATCAATGCACAATCAGACGTGGCATGAATAAATCATTGCTGTACATGATCTGTGAGGTGATAACGGCTTGAATTTCTTGGTCTTCCGCATAAACCCCAGCTCTGATGAGGAGTCTATATCATCAGCATGTCACCCCATAAGCATCTCGACATGATTCGAGAAAATGTTGGACAGTGACAGACGAAGTGGTCTAGTGTTTGTCGTGAATTTTTTTGCAATCTAAGAGAGTCATGCCGGTTTTGTTCTGGAAAAGTTCAACCATCGATAGAAGTCCTTACCAAGGCAATACCCATTAGAGTACCTGCTCTGATCCTTGTCTAACAAGTTTTTCGGCGACCTCATTTCATTTCAATTAGCCTTAGCGAATTTAGACCTTGTGACATTGTGAACTATCCTGGAGGTGGTCAAATGATGAGCAAGGGCTAAAGCTCAGCTTGGCTATCGCCACAGACTACCTTTCACCTGTTCTTCAGAATATAATTCGGGGCTAATAGGATTGCAAAGCTTTCCGCTTCGAAAGCCGACGCAAATTTGCCTAACAAGGCGCTCCACGTAGGTGCCAGCGCCAGACACTTTCAGATCAAATTTAAGCCAAAGCCAGCCCGAGTTTCCCTGAATCCGGAGTTCAGCCAACAGTTTCCTTCCGATTAATGCGGTCGTATGTGTCATATGAGAAAGCGTTCGACACCGTTTGGTTGGTGGGCCTCTTCCTCAAGCTAGTCAGACGTGGCTTACGTAAATCATTGATGTACATGTTCTATGACATGATAACGAGTAGAAAGTTCCTTGTGAAAAGTGATGAGGTAACTTCTAACACGGTCCTTGAAATAAAAAATGGTTAACAGGGAGCGTTTGGTTCGCCAATCTTGTTTTCCATATTTACTGCGGATCTTTAGTTTCCATGCCGCAATTAAATGCGTACGCCGACAATTTAGTAGCATTCAGAACTGGTCGAGATAATAAATGTATTGATGGAGCGTAACTTCGATAAAGTTCAGATATTTTGCGACGATTGCAAGGTGGTTATCAATTTCCAGAAGGGTGAAACTATACTTTGCAGGACCCCGTTGTACATGGAACCGCGGGATACGCACAAAAACTGGTAAGTTCGGCATAGTTGACCCGTAGGGACGACCGTTAGCTGTCAAAAGTGTGGTTAGATATCTTGACATTTGGCTGGATCAATGTCTGTATTTTGACATATGGATATTGCTCTGACAAAAGCCGGAGAAGCTTATGCTGCGGCAAAAAAGCAGTACATGGCTCTCATACGGTCAATTATGGTATACGGATGTCCACTGTAGTTCATTGTCATTCCCTTCCAGATGGAAAAGACGAGGTTGTTCGAGAGACAATGTCTTCGGACATGTCTCCGTCTGTATCGTACATCTGAATCTCAGTGCAGGATGAGGAAGAAAAATCAATGTTTGCAATCCGACATATCATAGAGAAGACTGAGCGACTTTCCTCAAAAAGATACGCATCATCTCGTTGTATCATCTGGTAAAATGACGTCTATGTAGTTATGTGTTACCAAAAACAGTGCACCGCGCAGATCGGCTATCAGCTTTTATCACGGAATTTCGATGAGGCGGCATTGCTCTGTCCTGTGTAGAAGATAGTTTGCCGCGCTGCTGTGAACACAGAAGACATTCGATTTTTGAAACCAGAACTCAACGGGATTGCGCCAATTCTGCTGTAGCTTCCAGGTATACAATATTCTGTCCTACAAGAATTTATCCACCGCTTACCACCTAACGCTAAATGACCACATAGACAGCTGCAACTTTGAGACAGGTAGTGAGCACGTCTACCTCATGGTAGAAGCTCCGCAAATAAAATCGTCTTTAGCAAGCATTGCTGACTATATGGTCTCTATTGATAAAAAATATGACAAAGCTTTCAGTTGACTTTACGGGCCATGTAATACCCACGAATATATATGCATGCTTCACTAGTAAGCGGGTCTTCGAAAGGAATGTATAAATAAAACATGCTCTGCTACCCTGACACCCATCCGCATGTATTGACATCTTCATCAAGTTTAACGACCACTCTATGAAATCAAATATAAACCCAGTCAAGCGAGTATGACTGTGCTCGCGTTAAGAAATTTAGAATTCAAAATGCTATACATAATTAAATCACTGCCTAATGAACTGAAATTCAGGAGCAATTATGCAGACAAACGGAAGGCAATCCAGCCGTGGCAACACCCCCGACAGTTATTGTTCTATGTCCCGAGCAAATATACGATTATCTGTGAATGGGAATATTTTTGAAATATCTCTGCGCTCTAAATAGCATCCACGCATCAATTGTTCATCTCGTCCATATTTGGAAATGTACTCAGTTTCATTCCGATGGACGATTTTGAAGTCGTGAATTTCAAGCACTGTCCCTCAAATTCTGTATGTTTTGCATGCGCTTCAATGAATGCGGTGGCCACGAATATCAGAACGCAGACATAGGGGTATGTCAGCACATGCCCGGGTGCTTGGGAACAATAAAAGATGCCTAGACTTAACATATCGCCGTACTGTACTGGCGTTTGGAGTGCAATTTTATGGCCACCATGGCATGTCGGGGAGCAAAGCCGAGAAGCTTTCACAATACCGCAAGGACGAGGGCCAGGAGTCGACTTGGGAGCAGCAGCAGCAAATAATGAGATGTGTAACTGAACGGAATTCGGTGTCAAATACGAACGCCAACAAGCGTGGTGGGCTAGGACGCGAAAGCGAACGTTGGTCGGCATCGTCGTCGTGGTGGTTAGTACCACCAAGGGCGACATAATGCGTGCCCGAATAGCCATATGTGCAATCAAAACAACACAGCCGCAGGAACGACAGGATCCAAGAACACCACCCTTCATCATAAATCATATTTGAACAAGCTGTGTGTACTCGAAGTGTGTATAGTCCTTTCACCGCAACAGGGTGAGCATCCTAGTACGCTAATATGCACATACAAAAATCATTGAAAGGGCTCGTTACCTCCCAGCAGCCGCAAGGACACAACGATGCTCGCCGACGACAGCCATCATGACAGGATGCTCTTTAACTCGAACTGAGCACAGCACACACTTCACGTACGTGTGCCTGCTAAATGATCTAAGTACATTATCTTACGTGAGTAAATCCTTTCGGGCGCAGGATTGAACACAAATTGGCCCAGACAAGCTGTTGTGTCTCGTAAATTCGCAATTTTTGAAAAATTTAATACTCGAAATTAAATTGTGCGGAGGTGGCGCCGCATCAGCAAAGTAACAAAACACCGAGTTCTGGTCCTGGCAGGGGATGTAAATAATGGGCTCACGCCAATGTGTACACCAACGAAGACACGTCCATACATATATCAACGCCATCGCAGGGATCTGCTCTATCGACCGCCAAAAAACGGATATCCTTCATTATGAGACACATATTTAATTTATTAACCGTACGCTAGCAGTGACGGTGGCGATGTGGGTATTAATTGGCAGAATACCGACAGCGAGAGGGCGGGTAACTGAAAAGCAGGCAACATCCTGCGGAATATAGACCTGGCCTTAGTCATTTTGCCCATTTGGGTAACTAATTGCTGTTGCGCAGGCCGGGTGTGTGGCCAAGGTTTGCACGGCGGTGCATTCGGAACTTGTGTGACCTGTTTTGCATTTGCCGTGACGGACAGCAGACCATAATTGACTGCAAGGGTGGGTGTCATTTGGAATTTAATGCAAGTGGAAGTGCCTGCGTGCTCACTAGTGCCATCCTATAAATGCAGGTTCATTCGATTGACTTTGAGAGTTTCTTTGTTTGCACTGGGTTCCATTTAAACGTTGTGTCTATAGTTTAGGTCTAGGGAAGAGCACATAATGTTTGACAACGAGTTTTATTGACACCCAAAGCAGTCCTGAAGGCCTGGTGCCTTACAAACAATACACCAATCATATGAAACTCTGTCTAATGCATCTCACATTCCATATTTGATGGAGTTGGTAGTTGCCCATATTTTCGTGTTCTAGTGTACTGAAATGAGTCAGTTCACATCCCATCAGATGCTACGCTTCTACGTACAACGCTGAGTGCTTGAAAAAAGAAGCCCTTGGTGAAAGGTGGCACCATGTGGGAGGCGAACGTGAGCGTATTGATTCCGTATGCAAGAGATCGAGGCCGACTGTTGAACGAGAAAGCGTCGTTAAAGCTACGATGTGGAGTAACTGAAATACGCCTCATGATCGAGGGCGGTCAATGAAGGGGTTGTCAAAAGAGGCGACTATCCTCGACGACTGTATAAATATAACTACGGTAAAACGCGGAATCCCATACCGGTCTAGTATAGTGGCCATAAGCCATTGAAGTATCAGTCTTCTGGACTTTGCTTGTTCTTTAGTTGGTCAATATTATTAGAGAAGAAACACTTGCGGCCATCCACCTCTTTTCTTCTTTCGACCTATTCCACAGCAACAGTACAGCCGCATCAGCGCCATAAGGCTCACAGAGGATATTTTAAGTCGAAGAGGCTAGGATGCATGCAGCAACAGTCGCGTTGAGAGGCTACAACGTAACCGACCGAAGTGGCAACAAAGTATCAGTGAGAAAGGAGATAGATAGGAGGGTCTGAGTATTGACGACAAAGGCTCCATGGCTAACGATGAGCCGGAAGAGATTATCACCATATATCGGTTTTAGTCTCAAGGATGGGCGCATGTTAATAGGCATGCAGTCATTATGCATTCTAACAGAGACGAGAAAGAAACTGAATCCATACATCGATTGCGAAGAAGAAGACATTACCTAGAAACTATTACTTCATCAAGCTGGAAGACTTGGACGGCGGTGTTGAATGGAGAATGCTTTGAGGATTCATAAGTGATCTGGTTGATTCTAGTACTAGAGCAGGTCTCATGGTAGTAAAGTACATATTCTCAAATAAGGGCACAACGGGTACAATATGTCGGTCTAACTGAAACACTGCCATAATATCCGTCAGACACGCAATTACCGGATATCTTGGCATTAGGTTGAATCAATATCTGTATTTTGACAAACATATAGATAGTGCTTTGACGAAACCTAAAAAGGCATTTGCTGTGGCAACGGGTAGTTTTACAGCAGCCAACTTGATTCCTGATAAATGGATCTCATTCGGCCAATTATTGCATATGGTTGTCCATTGTGGTTGAACGTGAATCCTTCCCAGTGTGAGAATATGAGGTTGTTCGAGAGACAGTGTCTGCGGACATGTCTACAGTTTTATCTACACCCGAGTCTGAGAACAAGAAGCACTATCTCAATGAGGTTCTGTACAACTAAGCAAATTTGAACAGGATAATTTTATTATTAAGCTGACCAGAAGGCATATTGCACGAGCTACGACTTCGTCCAACAGTCTGATCTTTGGGGCATACTACCCCAACTACATGTACTCTGCAAGAGTGCGCCTCACCGACTCCTCAACCTCCTCTACCTCGACTCAAATGACCTAATACAGGATCCACACGGATGTCCTGTAATTTTCCATGTCGTACGAAAAACGAACAGTGGATAGGCGACTTCAATATGAACGGGATGTCGCTCGCAGTCTCCGTTTAGAAAAAAGTGCATGGCGACGTGTAATTTATGTATTTTAGGCAAATATCTACTTGATATATGCCTCCAAGTGCACGCGTTCGTACTGTTACGGACATAGTTAAGTCTTAATTTTTATTTTAGGTTAAGTTCAATATTCCGTGTAGGGTCAGTAGGTAAGATGTAAGAGCATTTGTTCTGTAAGTCAGGCTAATTTTAAGCTTTTTGTCTGGAATGTAAGTAAATGTATTAAAAAATATTCGTTTCCAGAAATATATACTGATTGATTTGAGACTGTGATGGCCTTGTGGGTATGTGCGTCAACCCCAACGCACTTGAACCTGGATGTCGTAGAGTCGATCTGTGTCCCTACGGGTCGATCCGCGTTCTGACCGAGTTTTCACCGCATTACCTCTTTCAAGTCACTGAGAATGCTCAAAAAGTATTCAATGTCTAGAGAAAGCATCTTAAACTTGGGCGTTCGGTTTTCATAAAACAGTAGGTCCCTTCCACTCGTCAGAAGACAATAGCATGTGCAAAACGATTGGTTGCTGAGAAACTAGGCCCCCTGAGACTCTACCTTAAAGCTTTGGAGGAGCTGACTACTAGTTGACAACAAACATACTTCGGCCAGATGCACGCCGTGTTGTTTGATTCAGACTATTCTATGCTGCAAGCCAGCTTGTGTCTTTGATAAAGAGAGGGAGGATGATTTAATCCATTTTCGGTCGGATCGTTTATGTTGTATACTTCTAGGTGACTTTTTCCTCCAGGGGAGGCGATGCATACTCGTCCCTTCAGGTTCTAGAGAATTATAAGACCTTGCTAGACTGAGTCTTCCATTGGCATAGTGCACGGTTAAGGCGAAGATGAAAGTTCTGACATTCGGCACACTGATTATGATAAGGCTGTGCAGACGTTTTGGAACATGTATATGCCATCATTATTTCTCTTTGAGCCCCTGATGATTTTGTACGTGTTTCAAAGTGTGGGTGATATTGGCAGATAGGCACGGATATGCATTCGGCAATCGAAAGGAACTGATGACTTTTCTTGCGAGTCCGTTCGATTCTTAATTCTCTGTATACTGATATGTCATTGATCTTTAGATTTTAAATACCTAACCACGCTGCTTATGGTTTATATTCAGTCACAATATACCATAACGTTCTCTCACGCAGGTGCCAACCCTCAGATCGCTAACAACTTCCACAATGTGAGCAGAATTGGTCTCTTCGGCCACTTAATCTTGTGTAGCGACATTCCAAGTATTTCATTTGAGGAAACATTTGCATGGAATTAATCACAATTGATTTGAAGCTCGTCGCTTAGCCACTTTTTAAATCATAAAAACCGGAACAGAATACCCGGCGCGTGTGTCGAAAGTTATAATATATTTAAAAGCTATTCAAACAAAGTGGCTAATTTTCATCCTTATTACCCATCTCGCTGAAAGATTGACCTCAATCATTCGGGTGAGCATTTCCACGAAGAATTACTGGTCATTCCAGGAATAACTAACCGAACAAAATTCCTATTCACCTCACGCCGCTGAGCTGTTCATACTGTCCTTTCATGTTTGTGCCTTCCACTTGACGGTTCGCTTCCAAGCGATTTCGTTTATAAATATTTTAAGGGCACATTACACAAGTTTTCTTTTTAGTAAAAAAGCAACATCAAGGCGACGCCGAATAACAGCCGTAATTAAATTATAATAAAACTTCTATTGCCTATAACTGAGCGTTGTTCGTTGTTGATGGTAATGTCTGTGGCACGTGCGGAACAAGTTTGCTCTTCAATTTCTGATTCAGTGAGCGAGTAAAACTCATTGGATCTTAATTATCTCCAAATGACATGGAGTTTAACTTTAAAGAGGCGCGCACACACTTCACCCAAAGACGTATGAGATTAATTGATTTTCACGTAATTGACACAACAGCGGCCGCAGATATGCGGTCGGCGAGGCATTATTCACGGAACCTGTGGTCAACCGTATGATTGCAATTAATTAGTGGCACGGCGGCAGGAAGCTTGGGCGTCAATCCAGTTATTGACAACATTCGTGGTTGGGTCATCTTTGCACACCTGACTTGCTTGTTTTTTAATATTCCAGGCACATATCACACGTGAGTAATTAAATTGCTTTTAATGGCTTAAGATGGTTTTGGCATGATAAGCTTATTACACTTCAGTAGTTATTGTATTTTAAATTATCGTGTGCGTTTAACCGGTGAATCCCTTTCACTTTGTCTGAGAGCAGTAATTGAATTAGATTTTTTTCTTGCAACAACGAGTTACTGACAATGGTCGAAGGGTGCATCTAGAAAATGCTTTCTAATCAAAGAGTTGCGCAACAAAAAGACGTGATGAAACTATACGACGCACAAAATGCGTGCCACCAATCCGTTCCATATTATAAATTTACATAAAACAAGCCTTTATTCGTTTAAAACGCCAATTGATGCCACTATCAAATGTCAGGCGCAGCTTCTCTGGGTGGCATGCATCCGAAATGTCAATTTTTTCCATGACTTTGGCATAAATCAGGCTGAGTTTGACCGATTGACTTTGAGGAGACATATGGTTTGTGGTTTATTCGCACAAACTTTTACAATGCAGCTCACTGGCAAATTATCAATAATTATGTACATGATTGAACAACGCGTACAAATTGTTTGAAATTACCATATACGTCAAACACCTTCATCCTTGCGTCTTAAATATGAAACGTAAATATAATTTATCAAAGAAACGCTTCATCTAACTTTGATTCGTTTTAAAAGAACTGGCACCATGACGAGTGGGTTCTCGAGACAAATTGTGTTAAAGATAAAGTTGGATGTTACGTTACGCTGAATAGGACTTTCGTAGAAAGACAAGATTAATTATTTTTTCTTACTGCAGGTCATCGGACCAGCTCATGATTGCATATTGCATATAAAATTATTTTTTCAGTTGTAGTCTGTTGGGAATCCTGCGGGTGTGGGTTCAAATTTGTTGGTTTGACTAATTGTCCAGTGACTTGCCACCAACTTTGATTAGCCGACTGGAAAGGAAGACCCTGTGTGAGCTTAGAGATATGTATGTACAAATCATTTATAGAAGATTACATCGCCAACAAATTACGTAACGTCCCACGACATGAAAAGTCCGATTTTCGCCTCCTACGCTGGTGCTGCCACGTTTACTTTCCGAATATAATATAATTCTTAATTACCGACCCCACAACTGGCCAAGGCAGTTGCCAGCCAAAGCCCAGAGAGTACACCCACCTAGAAAAGGCACATTAAATATAACTTAATACGAGTGGTTGCTGTAGAAGCTACGCTCACGTACGCCAAACACTGTTGCACCACTGAAGATGTATTATTATCGCATATCACTCACGAAAACTTTTGTCAGAATATTTCAGGAACCAATATGAAACATACTTAGGGGCGGCAGTTGTATACTTGACAGCTATCTCCAGCATCTTCTTAATATCTCTATAATTCATTTAGTACAGAATTTACATTGTAGATAATTTGCCAAAACAAGTAACGTACGCTGAAAGAACTTTAAGACAGCTGTCTGTGCCATATTCAGCATTGGCTTCATAACTCCAACCGCCTAAATGGTTGAATATTGAAGAGAGGGCTAAGACTGTTCTACTTGATGTGCTGATGTACTTAAGCTGCTAAATGTACGTACTCATTTTTTCACAATTGTAATGGGCTTAAAAATTTGATTCCAGCATTATACACCAACTCATCCTCATCATCCGAATCAAAAAATATTTCATAAATATTGCTTGAATTAATACCTACATGTCACTTTTTAGTTCACAATGCATTTTATAATTACAGGCCACGATGAAAATCGCCTCAAGTTACCGACGCCAGAAAATATTTCCTTCGAGATCATTGATTGTTTCAAGTTACTTGTTGGAACCCTGGTTATCCAAACAAAATCAGATAAAAAACAGTGGAGAATGAAACGTGGGGTGAATTGAGGCTCATTCTCATGATCTCGCAAGAGGATACTTGAACTTAATATGATACCCGGAGCGGGTCAAGCCTGCATTATCGAAAATGCTTGGGTGTTTAGGATTGTCATATTTTGTTGAAGGAAGATGTCTGATGTTGATGTGGAGACCTATGTTGTGGCCATGTGCGTCGACCCCAATGCACTTGAAGCACGACGTTTAGGTTCAATCCCTTGTCTGTACAATTATCACTGCACCACCTCGACACTTGCTGACAGTATTTCCGTCTAGGGACATCTTCTCAAAACTTGGACGTTCGGACTCGGCATAGAACTGGAACCTACCACTCGTGAGAGAACATCCAATACGAATCAAAATTGATTGATTCCAAATTAAAGATGTGTTGTATTTGTAACTGCCAAACAGCAATCACAACTCGGTATACATGGAACATTATACATTCACCAGAGATGGATCAAATAGAGTTGATATAATGAGTCAACCCGAGTTTCACCCAAACCGATTGTGGGCACATTTCTATTCCCCGTTCATGTGCGAGAGGGAGAAACCGAGTTAACATGGATTCGAATTGAAGCGAACCGAGTTATAACTCGAAGCTCTACTGTTGTTGTTCGCAAGCTCGGTTTCACTCAATTCAAAATATATTTCTTTTTGTAACAGCCAACTCAACACCAAACTCAGGTTAGCTTGGTACATATATAAACACTGTCAGCATAACACAAACATTTACTATAACAAAAAGGCATACAAATACTTTCTGAATCATACTATTCACTCAATATATTTGGTTTGGAAGGCTATAGAAAAGACAACCCTTATTGTCAAACACAACAGCCTCACACATTTAGGTACCAGCAATAACCTGACGCATCACACACAGATCCCTCCATGGCCAAGCAGAATCGATAAACCGAGTCAACCGAGTTGTATGTTCACACGTGTCGAATGGTTCGCGGATTTGATGTTCATTTACGTTTCATTTTAGTTTTAGCAACTCGGTTGGACATACATTTAACTCGGTTCAACTCGGTTTGGACGAAACTCGGGTTGACTCGGTTTTCAACTCGAGTTAACCCATTTCTAATTCAAGTCTGCTTTCCATTTTGTTATGTATTGTCGGTGTTTGGATTACGCGCTAGCATTCCATCTCTATGCAGAGCAATAGTTTTATTTTGTCTCCTAATTGCACTAGACAATCCCAATTCCCAATATCAGCATTTCCTCCATGAGCCGCAGCCATAGCCTAGCACAATATTGTAATTTTTTTAGTATTAAGGTAGGTTACGTTAAGTTTTATTTGAAAAATAAAGATCAGTCAATTGTAGACTGGAAGACCATTGGATATATTCGAAAAACAAATAGCAGCCAGCACA
The DNA here is from genome assembly GCA_916610145.1 of Eristalis arbustorum. Lineage (NCBI taxonomy): Eukaryota > Metazoa > Arthropoda > Insecta > Diptera > Syrphidae > Eristalis > Eristalis arbustorum. The sequence continues at coordinate 113,990,979 of OU744316.1, forward strand.
GCTTGAGACTCAAAACACTCCGAATGTGGTCTGAAGTCACCATCGGCCACTCAATCATTCCGAGGGAATTCAACATCCTACCTAGCGACACTGACCGCCTAACACCCCAGGCTATCTTCGAGAAGAAATTCTCAATCAGCATTCCCTCCAGATCGGACTGGATGCCTGATAGGCAGACGTTGGGCGATCGTATTTTCACAGAGGGTTCGAAGATTTGCTATCTCTTTAAAGCTCATTGATCACTGCAGCATTTTTCAGGCATAAACCATAGCGATTAAGGAGGCGTTGTCATGGATCCAAGACAACGTGATGTCAAGCAGGAATATCACGATCTGTTCCTACCGTCAGGCCCTTAATTGCAGACTGTCTCTTAACGAGACGGCTAGGCATTTTAACATTCACCTCATGTGGGAGGTGGCAAACCAGGAAACTGCAAAGCCGATGTGTTAGTGTGGTATAACCTCATCCGTATCAATACCAGGGATATGGGAGTAAATAATGGGCCTACTGTGGCCTAAGTGTGACTGCCCTTAGCAGTCAGCCACTGCATCCTTATCTAAACTAGACTGGTAGACCCAAGTTTTATAAGTCAAGCATCATGCCGCAAAAGTGAAATACAACACTGTATACACCGCGCAATTAGTTTAGTTTTTACCGACTAACAAGTTGGCACCCCATCGCTTATAGGAAAGTCGGATGAAATCTTGTGTAAAGGTATTTTAGGAAACTGGTGAACAAATCGCTACTCTTTGCAAGCCTCAATTAAAGGCTCAATTCTGAGTGTGGGTGAACCTGTTTAGTTCACCAAAAAAAGTTGGTCAGTATCTCCCTGCTTTTAAGACGCTTGAAGACGTCCCTCTAGAGTCTGTCATTTGAACCAAACCACTTTTGATTGATTCGATTGTTGTCGCTTCAACAGTTTCAGCTGACCGCTATGAAGTCGCCTTCACTTCCTCGTTTAATTTATGAAATTCTATATACTCTCTTAACTTGAGAAAACATTCTGCTCCCTGTCATTGTCAAGAATATACATAGATCAAAATGTACTAACTATCCGTCTGTCCCTTCCAGCTATCCGCCTCCCAAATTTTTTTTCAAAGCTATGGGATCGAAGATATTCCATTGCACTTCGGTAAAACATAAGATTTCGCCTAGAAGTCCAGGAAACGGAAACAGAAAATCTTCAACACATATGCAGTTACCCATTTAATCAGCATACGCAGCCCTAAAGTGGCAACCGAAACATGAATCTGCGGCATATTTCCCTTTCGAATATCAAAATTGTGCTTAACCCTGACCTTTTAATTAATGCGCAATAAATCTTTCATGAGGCAATCCTCCAGCCTGATGGCTCCATACTCTCCCCAAAATTAATGAATTAAAATTACCCCCTCAACTGCAATAATCCATCGGGCTCAATGGCACTGTTAGAGGAAGCTTACTGGCCAGCAGCGCCGTCAAATTAGGACGTTCGGTGTGAATTAAGCAAAAAAACAAAAAACTCGCACATTTTTGCAGCGCTTTCGGCAATGTTTCCGCGGTGAGCAGCAGGCCAGACGTAAAAAATGTTTTACTACCACAAATAAACCCAAATTTTATAGGTTTGATTAAAAATTCTAAATGTTCTCCGGCAGAATACCTTGTTGGGACAATTGTAACCGCCACACCGTCCTTGTGCGCAGTCTTTATCGTTGCCAGCCGCAATAGAGAACTTCTGACATTGACACTCAGCCGACAATCTAACGACACAGAGTTCTGGCCTTTTTTATGTTTGCTATATAGCACCTTTAAAATGCCTTTTCTTCACTCCGGATCCCTTTTCCAGCAAAATAAAAAAAACGTAAAGGATTGGGACAGAAGGTCCTCTGTTAAAGGGTCCCACTTTTACTTCGTGAAATGCGAACGATTTCGTAGCGAAAGGGGGCAACAAAAACTGAATCGCCTGTGTAAATTGAGTCGTTTCATGGAAGCGGGCGCCTCTTAAGCGTGTGGGGTGTGTGTGAAGCAAACAGTTCAAAGAGGATATTTCTGCTTGACGGGCACAAAAGTGTGAATTTGTGTGAAAACTGTCGATTGCCATAGTGGGTCATCGGCCATTTTAATATCTTCCCTCGGCCTCACTGTCACGAAGAAATCAATTTGTGTGACTGCCGATTAAGTATACCATTTGCACGAATTGGGTTGCGCAAGAAGACCCGACCCGCCCTCGAGCTTCATTCATTTTGCACAGGCACAGACAGCGACCGAGCCGACTCGGATAAGCCCGCACGCAAAATCATCTCGCCGCAAGGCAACAAAGTGGTATGCGAACTAGAACTTAATCTGTGGCACAAATACCATCCATTATCCTATTAGGGAGCAGAAATCCTTTGAGGGTCGGGCGTGGTTAATGAGACAAACGAGCTATTGTAGCAATTAATTAAAATCGAGATATTGAAGCCGACGAAGGCAGCAGCAAATTGAACACATAAACACTGAGGCCCGAAACAAATCGGCAAATGGATAAGCCTGTCCGGGGGGAATGGGCTTAAATGCGAGAGGAGAGGTCAACAAAGTATCGGTCTATAGCGAAGAAGCACATTCCGTTGGCTTGGTGTTGTACACACAAACATGTATATGTTAATCGATACTGCATTAACATTTTTGCGTAATAGCCAAACAATGTCCAGCTGCTGTCGGAATTCCCGAAAGGAAGGTGATAATCGATGAGAGGAATATTTGCTCCATAAAGAGGCTGATATAATCGAATGAACGTCTGTCGAGCACTTCGCCCACATTCCCGCCTGTGCTCGCCATGAAATCCCTTAATGCAGGTCACTTTGGCGGGTTTTCGACGGATTTCTAAGAATCTGTGCAAAGATCCCAACGGTCTTAGCCCACCCGACCAGAGGTCATTTGTGGATACGAAAAAAAGTGTGTGTCCAAATAATATTCTCCCATCGTGACCTTCGTATTCGGATTACCGCTCTCTGCTCCGGAGGTGATTTCGGGGTTTGAAATCCTTTTTTTTCTCGGTCGTCCTTCTTGGGTGGCATCTAGACGGAATATCTAATCAATTACGCCATCAGATTAGATTTGTATTCAGCCACCAGCTCCGTGTTTGAAGAGGGAGCCGTCTGAGGATGTCTCTTAAAATTGAAATCGATAAATTGGCTTTCGTCCGCAATTTTAGGATGTCTCTGAGACGGCGAGAGGACCTTTGGCATCTTATGAGGTGTATTATGCGAAAACTTTTTTTTATATTTTATTTCTTAGAGCAGTGGGTCATGTGTGTGTTTGGTTGTGAGGAGTGAGGACGCGCTTTGGGTATGCCGTAGTTTCAGAAAGTTTTTCGGTTTCAACTTTCCGGTGAATTTGCGAAGCTTTTACCCGCCCAGATTCACTGGGAGCTTAAAGCGCTGTTGTAGCTTTCTTGGAAGTGGATCGTAGTTCATTGTGTGTCTGACATTCCAGTGGTGCAACATTGTTGATTGACTTTCCAGGGAAATCTCTCAGCATGTGCCTGGCAACAGGTGTTAGGCGCAGGGAATTCCAATACAAAGCTTAGAATCCCCGACGAGAACTTTCATTGGAAGGAACTGTCTCATTTGTGGAATGCATTTCGTTTGTAGTTGCGGCAGCACCTGATTTATTTTCGATGAAAGAAGTCGGTATGTACATTTGTCTCTGGACGATTTTCAGTAAGAAAAATAAGATGTGAGCATTTCTTTAGCTGTAGGCACCAAAAGGACATATCAACCCAACATGCCACAATGGCATTTTCATTTCTTGAATATCCGGCCGACATGATAACGTGAGCCAGCGGAAACTGTGCGCATAATTGAGTTCGTCTGAACATATCAGCCATACCCTGGCGGGGCGCGATTGTGTTTCTCGGAATAAAATGCTAATAATCTCGATTTTAATGCTCTGTAACTCGGCCTTGCGGACAATACACTTTTAAATGTATGCGAGGTCTGATAAATTAATTGACCTTACTGCGTGGAGACGCCGATCTGAGTGGCTATCGACATGCAAATTCAGTAGGCCCCGCAATATACGAATATGAATATATATGAATTGTTGAACGGTTGATAAATGTATTGGGTCCAGCGAACGCCCATTATTTGATGTAAAGCAGATTTATACAAAGATACTGCAGAGGTGGAGAAAATTAGAGTTGGTTTAATATAGTAATCAATGTCATCAATCTGTCAAAATAATTTGTTTGTCTCTGCTTTATTGCATAATAATAAATAATAATTTAAAATTTAGATTCGACAACCGATTCAATAAAACTATGTAGTTTATAGTTTCAGAAGTCTTCAATAAGAGTTACTGGCTAATTATCAAGTTTATAATAAATAATGCATTTTGGAACAGATTCCAAATGGAGAAACTCACCGCTTTTAGGTGAGTGCAAGCAGAATCACCAGCTCATAATCAAATGAATGACATTCGCAAGAAAATACGAGAAACCTTGCCATTGTTCCCTGAGTACTTGCAACCTGAAAACAAAAAAACCGAATCTCGACTTCTATCTTCGTACACTTTTTGGAATATCGAAAAAGAAACTGACTGGCATTACAAAACTATTACAAAGTGTTGTAATTGAATTCCCTCCAAATTAAACGTACATATCCATTCGCTCTAGCCGTACCAACCTTTCAGTGTATTCTGCAATTATGATCAGCAAGATGAAAGAGGTTAATTTGGTGGCAACTGCCCTATTTTCTTTTTGCAGTACACATGATACAATTCTTGACACTGATACTTTGCAATAGTAAACATTGCCTAATTCTATGTTCCTTTAATTATTAAAGCAAATACCCCCAACACGCGGACAAGTGATGGGACGAGCAATTCTCCGCTTTCCTGTGAAAGCAGGATCAATGTTGAATCTAATTGGAAGATCTGCAATCTGAAAGGCCTTGCTAAAGCCAAGCTAGCTTTGCAACTCTCACCTATTTATGTTCATGAAATTTGGGTAATGACCGATGGAATAAGATGGCGAATACAAGCTGCCGAGATGAGATTTCTTCGTTTATCGCCGGGAGAAAGTGAGAAACACGGAAGTACATCTTTAAACGTTAAGAGCTATGCTTCACGAATGTAATCATCATCTCGTCATCCGAAGCTACTTCAAATGCGATTTCAGTAGGAAGGCGACCACTTCGCAGATCTATGAGGAGCTGGTTGGACCAAGGCTAAAAATAGTGTGCCTGGACAGAAGTTATGAGTAGGAGTCGATGGCAAAGGATCGAGTGTCGTTGAGATCTCCTTTGCCGGTCTGAAAATGATGATTAAGGTGATGTTGTAACACATTTTTAATATTCTAATATTTTTAAGTCCTATTTGTTTTTTGTTTTCACATCCTCATTTAAAGTCCGCGCTTCCTCGTTTAAACTTAACAATTCAAGAATTTTGTACAGCAATGTAAATTGATTAAATAATCTTCTTACCTTGAATCCGCTTCATGCACACGTTTCATTTCTCAAAATTGCTTAAAAATCATCGAGATTTTTGCTTTAATCCACAACAGAGTTTGCCTTACGCGCCCATTCATCACTTGATTGCAACATCCACCAAACATTAATTTCTGTGTTAAATTCTTACGTGGGTGTGCAAGATACCAGCAGGATAAATGAAAAAGTGTGCAAGCAAATGAAATTTCAGTCATTCCGTCAAAAAATTGTTTTCAAATTCCATATTTTTCGGTTACTTAGTCCTCAGTCAGTAATATGGTGATATTTGAACGTTAGGTTTGCATTAAGTTTTCCAGTTCGAATACTAGGTTATGTAATTTTTGTAGGCGTTTTCAAGCTTTCGATATAAAATCCTTGTCCGGATGCTCCTGGATTTCATATAACAAACACTGGGTCGATTTCCACATTCAGACTGCATATCGAAAGACTTTGATTTCGCAAACAAAAACTAAAGTGAAATATAAACACTGGTCTTCAGTTTCATTTCTTTGTATAAGGCAGCGACAATAACAATTGCACGCGGCAAGACCTTCTTCTTCTCGTATTCTTCTAATGGCGCTGGAGTTTGGCGTGAACTTGAGCTTCAGCTAACAGGGGTCTTCAGCTAGTACGACTTCTAACCAGCTGCCCCCCCCCATTGCCCCCAAATTGGTTGAAGTCATTCTCCACTCGTCTGCACCATCGGCTTCGTGGCCGTCCTCTATAGCGTGGTCCTATTGGTTGAGAGTCAAAGATTCTTCGAGCTGGAGCAGTGTTGCCCATGCGCTCTACACGCCCTTGTAAACTTAGGCTACACTCATGTTGCTGAATAGCCTCTACAGTTCGTGGTTGAATCTTCTGTGTATCTACATGCAATGGTATCTGGCATCCGCCCTGGAGTTAGTCCAGGCTTTTGCACCATAGAGCTGAAGACAGATGATCAAGGTCTTACCTCTATCCTTCGAGAGAAGGCTCTTATGCTCAATTACCTATTGAAAGAAAGGAAACCGCGATTGGCATGAGTTATTTTGCGTTTAATCTTGGTACCTGGTATGTTGTTCATTCTATTAACACTTGGAGTAGAGGTGGATGATGTCCTTAACCACCTAAAAGTAGGCAGCTATGGTGACATTCTAACCGAGTCGTCGGCGCTGCAAGTCGTCATGCGCAAATTGCATCATAGCTCTCCATAAAGTAGTCAATATCAACAAAATTCAATGTTGCAGCGTATGCATATTATGATTATTTTTGAACGGGTGTCTTCCCAGAACCAGAACAAATAATCGGAACGTGCTAGCAGCACATTTTGCCTACACAATTGCTGATTCCCCTTACGACCAACTAGACTCTTCTTGGAAATGTTGTTTATTGTTCATGCTAATGGCTTAGGACAGGAATACTGAAAATACACCTGAGAATTAATTAATTTTGATTGATTTTGTTGATGTGTTTGGAACGCAGGCTTATGATTATAATGAGTAGAAGTATAAGGTTTCCTTTCTCCTGGTGATCATGGCTTTGTGCGACACCTACGCATTTAAACCCACGGAGTCTGTGTTCCATTCCTAGTACGGCAAAAATAATGTTCACACCCTCACCGCTTTCGAATCACTGACAATATCTTAAATATTAACCAGTTTGCTTGAAATGCCAGACGGACGTACAGTGCTTTTCATTTAAATTCTTTTTTCCATTTATCAAAATTAATAACATGCTTAGATACTCGACAAAGTTATTAAAACTAGTTGTACGAACATTTTTGTTTATTTCTAACTTGCTGGTCATTGGGACGGGCAATCGCAGCCATTCCTTATCTTGAACTATGTTATTCATCTTATCCTTAAAGTTAGTATTTTTCAGAAATAAACAACATTGATGGGTAGAATGAATAAAAAAGCGTATCTCAGGTCGAAAATTCACAGTAGATCTTGATTCTTGTCTGGTATCAGTCCGTGTTTATAAAAATTGAGGAATGCTTCTGGGGTCCTCCCTCTCGTTATGAGTATCCCGAGATCAGGTTATTGACTGGACCCCTCCGCTCTGTCACTAATCTCTGATCTGATCTGATCTCGACCTATTTCTCCACCTTGGTAGGTTGGCGAGGCCCATCTAACAAACCTACTGCTCTTTGGCTCGTAGCTCCCAGTTGTTCTCTGTAACTCCACATAGACTTGGAACAATGCCTTTCACGTCGGAGAGTCACAAATACCCATAGCCTTAATAGACAAGATTAACTCCCAGACATGCAGGTATATCTCCACTTCTCCCTGCGATTTTGGGTCTTAAAGCACAGCCACCACGATGCTCCCTCAAGCGATCAGTATTAGACCTATGCGAGTCTCACGGGTGGAAGCCTGATCTCCCTTGGCAACAGACTATAGCCGCTGGTCAAGCTACCAGTAGGATGCCATAACATTCTGGGACTGGCCGCCATTGTTATAAAGTCGAAGACTTATTGTGCTATATCTATAATAAGGCACTTACCGTATATTCCTTTGTTTGCGAGCTTGAAACCATTATTTTGACAAAACATTGCATTTCCTAAACCTAGCTCTTAGCTCGGGATTTAAGTCGCGTTTTAGGACAAGCGTGTCTTGCGTCGGGTATATTCTACGACCCCTACCCGTAGGGGGATGAGCACGACGTACCGTGTTGATGCATAGCAATGCTCTCTCATTTTTAGTAATATTTCGAGGACTTGTAAGAAATGCTGTTAAAACCAGGACATGAACATTAAGGAGCCGGAAAGGACCATGCGTTTATGGTTTGGTAACGTAGGTCGAATGGTCCCATCATCACAACTTTGGATGTGTATACTGAATGTCGAAAAGTCGATCGTGCGGATAGTTCGTAGGCCTGTCTCGTACGTGCTTTGCGCCTACTACTCCTATAGTGGATCGAGTCACTGAAGATGAAATCCAATCAAGTGATGGTTTCTTGTGGCTGTTGGTTTTAGTATGGTCAAGCTTTTAGAGAGCACGCTTCACTTAAATTTTTGTTATAGTTTGAAACATACTTATAATAATAATAATAATAATATAATATGTGTGGCGCTACAGCCCGCAGGGAGCCAGGGCCTAGCTTCTTAGCAACCACTCGTGTTGTGCGTGCTATTGTTCATGAGTGGAAGGGACCTACAATTTTATGCCGACTCCGAACGGCCAAGTTTAAGAAGCTTTTTCTAGACAGGAAATACTCTTTGAGCATTGTCAGTCTTGAAAGAGGTGGAGTCGTGAAAATTGTTTTCGTCGCACAGAGCAGGAATCGAACCTATGACGTCGAAGTTGGGGTCGACGGACATACCCACAACGCCACGGGCCACCACATACTTACTAACTAAAAATGAAGCTACACTTCACACGAAAATTGCCATAAGCCAAGGCCACAAATAAGGAAACAACATATGGGTGTGTGAGGAAAACGACATGACAACGAGAAAAAAAAAAGTTCTTCTCACCGCCACGCTCTGTTATTTCATGCTACGGCAATTGACGATAGTGCATATGTATGAATGATGAAAAATCACAAAATCGGATATTCCGCGTGCTAAGCCGATTCAGCTCAGACAGTACAAACGAAGGTAAAACGCTTTAAAAAATCGACTGAAACAAAAAAAAGCACTTCAACGCTAACGGAAATATTTTCGTGGATATAATAAAATCGCTGAACTGAACCAATCACGGCGCCATGATTTAAATAAATCAAAAAACAATAATCAATTTTGCCAAACTGAATTTATGAATTCTGATCCATGCCAGGATTTCACGCAGAAAATACTTATCAGCTTAACTTATTAGAATCAAAAAATAGAGCTGGTCAACAACATCGGTCGACAACGAAAAAAGTCGTGAAGCCCAATCGGAATTTCGATGACATATTTGCTAACAAATATCGATTTTTAGAGTGTCAATTATTTTGATTATGTTATCCGCGGTGTGAGAAAAATCGTGTGAGCTGGATGGATCTACTGACGTCCTGCGTGGTGGGGCATATGTTTGTCAACAGAAGCAAAGAAATTAAAGATCATCTGATGTAAGCTCTTCGAATTAAGGGAAGATCCGACTACGACAGCAGGAACCGTCCAGATGAACAAAGTACAAGTCAGAACGTTTTCAAGTAATGACACGATGCTTGGCAATCGGAAATACATACCTCCATCTGCTGTGCAATTGTCTGCAGCCGCACAAGCAAATCCTTCAAGCCACCAATTGTCCTTCAACGAAGGCGTAAAACCCAATTGAAAAAAGTCAAATGTGATCTTAGACCTTATTAATGACAACAGCAAACTCTGAAGAGAGAATTGGTGAGTCTTAATGATTGCTGCAATTAATTCTGGTACCACAATAGGATAGTATTTAACTACTGGTCTAAGGTCATATGCAATGGCATGCATGCCTCCTCTTGTCAGAAACACCGGTTTAAAACTGAGGCTGCGAAAGGAGTCCCCATTTCAATTTAGAGTGGTCGCCTTGACTTGCCACATTCGGTACCACACTTTGTGCTTAGGTTGTATCGACGCAATGCCCGTGAACACCCGATGCGTAAAGCAATTACACGCATTGCTGCAATATGTTCTTATTAACAACCTCAACTGAAAAACTATGGTTAGCTATTCACGTTGATAAAACTAAAAATTAACATCTTTAGGGAACGCCTTCTTTGGGGAAAACTCACATATCCAAAGAAATCCATAATAAAATGCACTCCCTAGCTTGGTCCAAGCCCCATGCAGATTGACAAACTAAGTCGAACACATTTGCCCCAACGAACCCAACAGCTGGGCTGCAATCTTTCGAATCTACCCAAATCATAGTCCTTCTCGAAATCACCCCAACATACTTGCAAATCCATTTTCGTCACTTCGCTCTGACATCTGATATTAGCACAATCCTCAATCCGCCAATGGGGGTGGCTGAAATTCAGACAGTTTATATTACAAAAAGTGTGTGCATTATTCAATTAACTTCAGGCTTCTTAAGGAACAACCATGCTTACGGACACAAACATAGAACAAGCCACACTGGCACACAGCATATAACAATACATCAGCATGTTCTCCCCAAAAAAAATACCAATTATTCAAACGTACGACACGCACCGAGATTCCTCGTGCGTCCATACCGACAGCTCTGAAAGGAGATTGAGTTGTGCAGCAACCCATCAGTCATACCCAGCCAGTGCTCGTTTTATTCGAAATTTATTAGATTATAGCATTTTCCACTTCCGTCCGAAGCATCTAATAATAACATCCACCATATGCACATCGGCTCCCGCATATCCTTCAAGTACAAAAGAAGTAAATAAAAATAATACTACCCCCTCATTGGAATAAATCCATCTCAGCATCCCATCGGTATCGCCGTCGAGCAGTGTGCATGTGGCATATGGAAAAGGGATTGGAATCTTTTTTCCCTTAACCCTATACTTACTCTTATCTTTTCACCTTCACCTTTTCCCTGGGCCTTCCCCCCACAGCAGTATGCTTTTCAAATCAGAATTTATAAAAGGGACTAAACTAAAAGGAGCACGAGTGGGAATGAATGACTGAAATCCCAAACGAGGGAAAAATAAAATCTTGTGCCTTTATTATTTCAGTAGAATGTTGTGTTGCATTCAAATTCGACTTTTCTTCGTGCTTTCTGTGGTGGGCCAGCCGATTTCGATGGATGCTCGTCGTCGGTGACGACGACAACTCCTTCGAATGCTGTGCAATTCTGTTGAAAAGGATGTTTTATGAGACACAAGGGTAGCGTCGCCAGGCGGAACAACAAAACGACAGCGATGACGACAAAATCGAATTACACATGTTTTCGGGCGGGTTTTTCAGCATCGTTTTCCATTCTCGTCTCACAGCAGGACGAGCTTCGTCCCGCGCCTCGTCTTCGTGTCTTTGATTTTACAGTATACTCAAAAACTGTAAACTTTTAAATTGCCCTATAAAAAAGTTTCATTTTTCGTGGCACAAAGGGGCTAGTCCCGGCCCCGCGGGGTGCTTGTGGTGGGCACATTTTGTCGACGAAACGATTTTACATGTCGTAAACGTAATCCTTTTATTGACGGAAGCCGCGCGGATACAAATGTGAAGTGAGTATTCGAATTATGTGCGCCGACGGACGCTGACGGAGGGCTTCGATTTGAATTCGCATTTAAATTTCGTTTCCCCAGCAACGTTCAAGTGCACCAACTGTCTGCGAAGTGAGAAAAGAAGGAGGTCATAAAGGGGGGTGCCCCAAACCCCGTTCAGATCATATCGGTGAATCTGTATTCAGCAGTAGGGATTCCGCCATCAGCCGCTGACGCGTACGACGCGACGGTCTCCCTCTTCTAAAAGTGATGTAAAATTTCAAGTCATGCCACCAATCCGTTGTTAACTCAAAGTTGAAATCGCAGCTAAACTTGCTCGTGCTCTCCAAAACCATAGTGGCGCGGTTGATGGCAGTGGCGCGGCGGTGGCGGTGGTTAGTGGGGCTTCTAATCGATGCTCGTTACATGTGGTTGCTCCAATCGTTTGCCTCTGTCGCGCTGGATATGCTCGCTAGCTGGCTGGCATTGGTTTCTCGTTTGTCTGCCCCAATAGAGGATGTGGGACAGCGATGGCAGCGGCAAGAGCAGCATAAGCAGCGGTTGCTGCCACAGTGGGATTGAAGGATAAATTGGAGAAATTAATGTGAAATCATTGAATTTGGTTTAGTAAGCATTTTGCCCGCTTCCACTGACAGTGATGCTGGGTGGTGGCACTCACCCGCTGCTGATGTGGGAGCTCCGAAAGGGAATTTTGCTGTCTTAACACATTAGTGGATTGAATTTTCAAGCATGATAATCATCGGTTTATGTGGGATTAAGATTCTAATTTAGCAAAGTGTCAATTGTTAAAGGGGCTTCCATGAAATATGTGCGCATCGATGGCAGAGGGCAGCTAGTCCTTTCAGATAAATCAAATTCTGAAGATTTGACATTAAATCCCGTTTTCACAGCCATTCATCTACAATACAAGACATCGACACCCAATATGTCTTAATTTTTTTCTTCTGTAACTCCCCTCTAGCGCCGTGCGGTCGTTCTGATGTCGGGCATAAACTTCCATCTTTCGCGACGCAACTTTAACGCGAGTGTTAAACTTTTTTTATTCAATTTGTTATGCCATCGCGTCGTGTACACACTCCCGCGCACAGTAGTCATGGCGGCGGTGGTACTCGTAGCAAGCTGAACAAAAGACGAGGGACGAGTTGAGCAAATGTTGCGATAGAGGCAAATGGGATGTTATGCGGTTTTGAAATTTTATCGGGCAATTTAAAAATCGTAAAAATGAAATACCACCCTTAAGTGGAGGGGGGACCTTAACTTTTGAACTTGTTTGTCTTGCCACTGCTAATGTTGTTTGTGGAACCGCGATTGGGGTTCATTAATTGTTGTCATCTTTACTTTTCCTGTGACTCTCCTTTTTGTACTTTATTTGCTGAGGAATATAAATTCTGCGGTTAATTTGCATAGTTGAATGTCTTACTTGATATATGTGTGTGCATGTATTCCTTCCGAGATGAAATCCTTGAGTGTCTAACATAAAATTTAAATTTCACGAAGGAAGTGAATAATTGGTTGACGTCTGCAGTGAGTAAAAGGAGGAGATGTGAATGTAGATCGCATATCAGCTCTGATTTTATTTTACCTTGCATTCTGTGTGGGCTGGCCTGTGGCCCGTTGCGTTGTGGGTATGTGCGTCGACCCCAACCTCGACGTCGTAGGTTCGATTCTAGCTCTGAGCGACAAATATTATTTCCACGACCCCACCTCTTTCGAGTCACTAAAATGCGCAATTGGTATTTCCTGTCTATAAAAACTTCTCAAACTTGGACGTTCGGAGTCGGCATAAAACTGTAGGTCCCTTCCACTCGTGTGAGAACAATACCACGCACAACACGAGTGGTTGCTAAGAAGCTAGGACCTGGCCCTCTATGGGCTGTAGTGCCACCCATAATATGATATTATTCTGTGTAGTCGTGTCTTAAGTGACAGACGAAGATTTTGGTATTAGCCAAGTAAAACAAAACATTTGCACTGCATATGAAGTGTGCCTATGCATACTTCCTCTGTATAAAAAGAATTTCCAACCAACAAAATATACTTACGTGCGTATCAGGCAGACGACCCATGGAGGCTCCTAACCTAAGAAATTGCTGCCTTCCATCATTGACGGTCCTGGGCACGCTGCTTCCAGTCATCAAGGCCACGCTGTTTTACATTTGCTATGACTTGGTCTCTGTACCGGAGGTAGTGTCTTCCTGCCCTCCTCGAACCAGGGGGCTCGGACTCAAAGACCCTCTTTGCTGGAGTGTTGTTGTCCATTCGCTCGATGTGGCCGAACCAGTGAAGTCGTGGATTTTTGCTTCCGGACCACATCCTTGTACAGCTCGTAGAGTTCGCGGTTGTGTCTTCTTCTCCATTCGCCTTCTTCGCAGACGGCACCATATATCCGACGTAGAATTTTTCTCTCGGAGGCACCAAGAGCCAGCTTTGCAGTCTTACTTAATGTCCACCTTTCGGCTCCATAAACAGGACTAGCAGAATAAGAGTTTTCTAGAGCATGACTTTGGTAATTCGACTCAGGAGTTTTGAGCCCAGTTGTTTTTGAGGTAGACAAACTCCCATACTACATCGAAATTGAAGCTGTCGATTGTAACATTTTGGCCTAGGTAGTCTGCGGCGGATCGTTTTGCTCGACAGCATAAATTTAGTTATGTCCTCGTTGACCTTTAGACCAGCTCGTTTCGCATGTTCCTTAATTGTTCTGAAAGTTATTACAACGGCGCGTTGGGACCGCGCGATTATGTCGATGCCATCAACGTATCCCAACTGCTGGACTGACTTGCGGACAAGAATTCCGTGTTGACTTTTACCCGCCGCACTATCTTCTCCAGTACCAAATTGAAGAAAGCACACAACAGCGATTCAGAGGTCTTTGAACCGAAGTGTATGGTTCATCGCTTATGTGTTTGCGTGATGCGACCGAATCAATTTTCCCGAGATCACGAGTTCGGCCATCGCTTCGAATAGCTCCTTGCGATGAATGCTGTCGTATGCGGCTTTAAATTCGATAAAAGCGGACATTGCACTTTTACATGCCGATTTGTGCGGTGCAAAACGGCTTAAGACGTTCATACAGTACGCTGGATAGGATCTTGTGGGCGAAGTTGAGCAGGGATATTCCTCTATAGTTCTTGCAGGAGGTAGGATCGCCTTTATTGTGGGTGGGGCATATAGAGCTGATATTCCAGTCGCCAGGCATCGAAGATGGCAGATGAAAATCTTCCCAAATTCGGCAAATGATCTGGTGCATGCTCCCTACCAGTACATTGCCGTTAGCTTTGGAAAGCTCCGATGGGAAGCCATCTGAGCCTGCGGTTTTGTTGTTCTTCGGCCTTTTTAATGGCTATCCACTGACGGGTGGACCAACAAAAAGTATTCAAACAAAAACTTGACCATGCACGTTTCAAAGCCTGGCGTCCTTGTTGTCCATCGTCGGCAAAAGTTTAGTCATAATTATGAGTTTTTATGAAATGCTTGAAGATGCAGCCTGTTTTGTCAAATTTAATAAGCTTCCGATTGCTGTCATCACCTATGTTTAGGTGAGCTCAGAGTATGCCTGTTTTAGATTAAATATTACAGAATTAAAGCGACTAAGCCGCTTCTTCAGAAAAGTTTATACAGATGTTCTAGGCATGGCTACCAAAAACGGAGAGGAGGACACCAATACGATATAGACGATCCAAGATGACAATTTTATCCTCGGGCCTAGACGAGATGAATTGACCCATATCAAAACTGAATTGGGATCAGACAGGGATGATCAACAAAGTCAACACAACACAGTTTTTTGAAATCTAAGTTGTCAATCATAGATCTCATCGAACATGTGTCATATTTTTAGTCTGCCTCAAGCGTCTTAGTAAAGCTTTTGATAACTTGTTTATTTTATTTGAAGTCTTTTGGCATTAACCCTCTTTATAGGAGATGACTACATTTTGTACCGTGTTACTACTGACAGTTGAATCATAACCGTCCTTATTTTCGTCCAAGAAGTCGCTGTTGCGTATTATTTAATCACCCTACTAAACACCGGGTGAACTTGGGTATGGTTTCAACTTTCTTCAAAAGTGTGCTAAAAAATATCCTCCGTCCGTGAATATGATATCTAATATATCTGGAATTGAACCTGAACCTGGCCTACAATGTTCTATGTTCTGAGATCCCGACAACAGCACTGTTTATGTGCTTCGCCTTCCCTATCTGTATAATCCACTCTATCAATTCCCTTTGCTGATCTTTATCGCAACAAGGACATTGCATGTTTAAGTCCTCTAAAACAACATTCTGTTTACACACTCATAATTGTTCGGAAGCAATTTCAACCGAGCCCAACGCAAGCAAGCGCGAGAAATAAAAAAACAGAAAAACACGAAAACAATTAACCCAAAAATGAATTTACACCAAAGTTATAAACCAAAAGCAAAACAAAATCATGAAAATTTTAAGCTATCGCTTCTGTATTGCGTGTCTACCTCTAGTTTTTTTTTTTTTGATTTTTTTCTGCTGGTGTGTATTTTGCGTATTAATTTCCGCCAACCAATTTCCCTACAAAAAAGGAAGAAAATCCCCTAAGCGCTATGTCAACACTGACTTTCAAATCTCACACTCACAAGAACATTTCTACGGATTTAAACAGATTTCAAAATGAAACCGTTTCTCTTCATTTTACTCTGTACCATCAGCATCAGGAGCAGCAGCAGCAGAAGCAGCCGTAGTGGCAGCGGCAGCAGTGTTGGTGGCAGTGCGAGCTCCCCCGGTGACGGCCCCTTTTTATATCGAAACCATTTATAATAAACCCCCGTCTGAATGTTGGCTGGTCTGGTGCTGGTTCGCTTCGAGCTTCCAATAAATTCACCATTAGGATACCTTCACTTGCACATGTACACTGTGTTCAACAAATTTGCGTACACCCTTCGGAGGGCGTTCGTTGATTTTTCAGAATATCAAAATTGCGGCCTAGGTTGATTTCTTGTAAGCCATGCTGCTTCATTGCTCCTAAAATGCAAACAAATTTCAATGTATCCTCAAAAGCATAACAATATGAATATCCTGCCAAACCAAAGCGAAGCAGTTGATTCACACGTTCCTGTAACGAACGCTGTGTGCGAGCGAACTCGTCGCCCGGTCGGTCGATGGCATTAGTGAATGTGGTGTGGGAACGGTGGCAGCGGTGCCAATGGTGGTGGCAGCGACGGCATGTGAGAATATTAAAATGAATGATTGTAAGAAACAAGGGATCGTAACACACATCCTTTCCGTGAATATTTTTATTCTAAATTTCCTCCCACAAAACAGGCATAGCGCACAAAAAATAACAAAAAAAAAATAAAATAAAATGAAATACTAAAACCGCTGGAAGAAAGTAGAAACAATGTCAGACAGGATAACAAATGAGAATATTAAGCGCAGAAATTTACTTCGGCAGATTACGAGAAAACTTTCCATGCTCGGCAATAAAAATACAAAATGCGAAATTAAGGACTTTCTGAGTTTTCTTGTAGTAAGTTTCATCTTCTATTCAATTTCTTGTCGTTTTTGTTTATTTTCCAAGAGAGCGTAACTACCGGGCTCTTGTCTTTTATTTCAAAGCGAATAATTTCAATGAGAAAATGATGGAATTATGATGTTCGTTGATAGCTTGGGGCTTCGCAGCGCACATGAAGGATAACGACAGTGTCTTCTTGCGTGTAGTTTACAACGGGGGTTGACACACCTTTACGTTTAGCTATCCATCGACTTGAGAGGGATTTATTTTCAGCGATAGAAACGTGAACAGATAACGATGATCCGGAGATGAACATTTTTATTTGCTGCATGTCGAGATGCCTGCGCACAGTGTGTCTGTCGTTAAACCCTGGAGGATGGAGGAATATTGGATGTTAAAATTTGTTACTGAAACTTTGATACATTCATGCAAGTAGATATTTTTCATATCGTTCTTCGCTCATATGTAATCATATGTCTGCCTGTATTCATTACATTGCTTCTTTATTTTTGTCGTACTCCTTGAGAGGAGCGCAGTTTTGAGTTGAAATTACACGCGAAATTTCTCTGCAAAATTACCAAGGGAGTTTGCTGTATTAGCTAGATCCAAGTCCATATATGATTGTGACACCACCTATTTTATTGCTTTTATGCGATGCACGATACGAACAAAAGGAAAGTGCGTGCAACATTTGATTCTGTTTTGATGATGATGGTGGCATTTGAAAAATAATATTGAAGAACGTACAGACGTGTAAAGACCCAACGCCGAAACTGGTCATGAATAACCCATAGTCGCATGAAAATCAGGCAGCCTGCAGCTCGCTAAATTTTTGAACCACAGCATTAGCTTCCCCGTTAACCCTGACATTGTTCAAGACCAAGTTATCTTGCTTCCGCTATGACCTGTTCTTTAAACTTCCCTTTGCTGGCGAAGCAGAAGGCACCGATTTGATCTTATAAGCTGAAATGCAGGCTATGGACTTTTGCCTACCAGATTATATCAACATCTTGGTATAAAAAAAGTGCTCTCCTGTTTTGGCTTACCATCCAACTCTTGGTTCTGTATATGGAGCAAGTCTAGCATATTAAGATTTTTGTAAAGCGCGATTTGGGTCCTCGAAATTGTGTCACCAGTTGTTTCGAAACACCAAAGTAGTGTAGGTTGCCAAGGAGATTCTACGTCGGACTCATTCTGATATTATATGCCTCGAGGTACACAAGCTCCTATTTTAGTTCAAGGTGGTGCCTTTGCCTTTTCCCCATTAACCATCATCTTGTAGCCAGTGAAAAAACTCTTACAGTAATTCCTGTGGTATAGAAATTTAATTCTCATATGTTTTGTATGTGACCTTTTGTTCTATTGCTGAATTTTGTTTGAAAAGTCTATGATATAAATGAAAAATTGGAAAACTTCTGAACGGATTAGCCGATTCAGATAAAATTTCAGAGCTAGACTAATTACATAGTGTGTTACAAGATAGGCTATTTTTTACATGGTTCCTGA
Source organism: Eristalis arbustorum (assembly GCA_916610145.1). Lineage (NCBI taxonomy): Eukaryota > Metazoa > Arthropoda > Insecta > Diptera > Syrphidae > Eristalis > Eristalis arbustorum. The sequence continues at coordinate 114,009,498 of OU744316.1, forward strand.
AGTTTGACTTCAATTTGCACAACAAGTGGACATCGCGGACAGGTAGATAGATGGGATTTCCAAGAACTTTTTTTTCATGAATCGCTTGTTATCCCTCCACGTTGTGTGTAAATAGTTGAGACAAAACCGTAATTTCCGTCCGTTTTGCTACAACACACATTGATAATTCAAACTTCAACATGTATCCACACAGTCAACGAATTGTACTCATTATGAGTAGGGATGTGAATGAGAGATTGGGATAGGCATCAATGACAAAAGAAAATTAAAATTCTTCTCTGACGACGATGATGTTTCTGAAACAAAAAATGGAGTCTACAAACAAGTTTCATAATAAAAAAAAATATTAGAACGTTGAATTTTCTTGGCGTTTTACTATTTTAAACACATTTATTCAGGATATTTTGAAAAAAAAACTATATTTTCACTACAGGTAACGGAACGGTTGAAGAAACAAACCCGGGCAAAGCTGGGTACGAAATCTAGTATATACATAAGTGTGTACTTACTATTATTTTTAAAGTTTGAGAAATATTTGCATGAACACATCAAACAATAATTTCTGTAACCTGGTATACTCTGTCAAGGTAGTCGAAGAAATGGTAAAAAACGCCAATAACATTTTCAAAAAATCATTGAAAACATAATTATATCTTAATTTAATTGAATGCTTACAGTTGCCCGTCACATTATTTTCTACAATAAGTACTAGGCTCAACAAATCACATTACAGCGCATCAGGTCGTGTGTCCTAGAGCTGCTTAAGACGTTCATTGGGCTTACTGTGCAGTATGAACCAGTATGGACCAAACAGTAGTGTAGCAAAGCTGTTCCGGGATGCCGCACTAGGCGCCGAATAGTAACTAATGGAGGAACAAATTCCATTTTAAAGCCTTAAGGGGATCCCCCATCCGTTAATTTCTTTTTAATTTCAAAAACTATTGAAGATATAAACGATTCATGTTAGAAGCATATCGCGATACCAAAGAATTTGCTCCTCAAAACTTTAAACGCGTTTTTCTCGAAACACTGTTGGCGCCGACTGGCACATGAGATTACACAAAAACTTCTAATATAAATTTTAATACGTTATTTTATACATATATAGTTATAAACTATAGACTAGGATAAGTCAAATTGCTGATGATCTTAATTTTTTAACTCGATTTGCGGCCGAAAACAAGGCGATTTTCAATTTTGCAGGGTCCGTCGTTTTGTTAATTTTGCGCGAGAATATGTAGTCTTTCTAATCCTGTTAAAATGTTTGGTTTCAGATGATTCAATGAGCGAATCTCGCATCCGTTGCCGAAAAGATAGGCTTTTGTTTGATCACAAAAAACAACAACGAAAAATTATGTAAAATTCGTTTTTTCTTTTTTAAGTCTTCAAATAAACGTATGCAGAGTTAGAAGTCTTAAAAATAATTTATGTTCCTTTACCAGCTGGTTGATTGGATGAGAATAAAGAGTCCCCTTAAATTAGACTTCATAGACCCATCAACCATGCCTCTAAACTTGAGCGTGACATACCTTGAGTGCCGACATGTAAGATCTGCAATTCTCCAACGCCCCCGGGCATAGTTATTTTCCGATCAAGTGAAATCTGAAGGATTCTTTAGGCTTGAGAACTTTTTTGCGTAGAAGATTGCAATACAAAGTAAAATCACGTCGCCCATTGAGAATTTGAATTTGTTCACTATAAAAATCCCAATTAGTGCACATTATTCGCGAGTATCTTTTTCTTACAATTTTATTGTTTTTTCTACTTTTTTGCTTTTTATTCTCCTCCTCTCACGGTAAATGCATTTCTTCTCATTATACTGATGTTATATCCTAAGGCGACAGACTGCAGTAATTACATCGAGACCTTGCGGCAGTCGTGGCGGTCTTCCTTTTGTCTTCCTTGCAATGATTACTACGCTGTACCTCGTATTCTTTCCGTGCTCTCGCAGCTGAGTGTCTTCGTTTTTTGTTCTACCTCCTTAGCTACTTCTTCGTCAGTGTTCTAGTTAAATGCTTTAAAAAGAGCCATTAATCATTGTTTTTTATGAGCAAGGACGCCGAAGAAAGTCGTTCATAAGTAATTTATCGATTATCACATCCTGGCTGGGAGGAAAAAAAAAGTTACGCTCTATAGGGTGCGAATTCAAAGAAGAAATTAAAGGGCCATCAGTCGCGAATTGAATATTGAATGCTATTGTGTTCTTTTTGTCGGTGGGTTTATTGTTTTTCGAAATGACAACGGCAGGGCTTTGAAGTGGAGACTCATTCCAAGTGGGTCATTGCTCTGGAAACCTCAAAAGTCATTCGGCTCAAATTATTTTGCATTCATGCAACAACTTGAGGCTGCCATAAACGATCAAAGCAAAATTTGGGTTGCCTCGCAAGGCTTTTCCAGCGACTTTAAAGACTTAAGTACATCTCCATACCACCATACACGGTATGAAGTACACCTTTACACCGTAACTCCCGAAGGTCATGCACAAGGTGGAGGAACACATCTTCATGTAGAATTTCTCTAGCAAGTAACTCTTCCACATTATTATTGGTAAATGGTTAATCGGATTGTGGCAAGGATAAATCATGCTCCACGGCTAATCCTTCACATTCTTGCGAAGGAAGGAGCGGAACCGAAATGATTAATTATGTGAGCACAGATGTCATAATGTGCGGTCATTGGGATTTGATGGCAGCACTCAATATGGATTAACGGTAACTAGAGAGGAATTTCTTGACGCGTCATACACCCAGTAACTCACTCTCCCACCATGCACCACCAGGGTACTTATGTGCTGGCACATGCATACATTCATACATGAATAGCAACAACAATAAAGGACGAGGCTCCACAACGATAACTAGAACGGCAATGATGGTGACGACGACAACGTCGCCAACATCATCGTGTGTAGCTGCCATGCCGTCGACTGCACAAGCTTCTGATGATAAATTAATTTCGACTAAAAGCACGCAAAAAGGACTACGGATACGTAGGGCCATTTTGACAATCTGGAATCTAAACCAGTCGAACCAGAGAGTAGTAGTGGGACACAAGATGGAATTGTGCTGTTGTGTGTTGTTTGTCCGATATTTGTTATATGTGTACTATATACGGTCAGTCAGCATCAGTACACTCAGTGGCCGGCGTGCGTTTAATGGTTTGGATGATTGAATGAATAATGAAAGTGGATTTTATGAGAATTGACTTAGAAGGGAGGCGCTACCCACCGCGCCGCCGAGCCGATCTGAAACAGGATGATACAAGAGGAGCTGTAATACCAAATTAGGCGAAACTAAAGTGAAATTTGATAATGTACATACGTGTGTAGATGCTTCTAAGTGAACACACTTTTATACTGAGTAAGCGAATGAAATTAGAGAAGTTTTAGGATTGTGCGTAATGCTGATGTATTCTATGATTATGGCACATGCTGCATGCCTAATTGTGACAGAGACCAAAGAAAAAACATCAAAAGAAGTGGAATGAATGTCATTTTGTCGGAGGCGGGGGCAAATGGATATCAAACTTCTATTGCGCACCCAAAAAACACCAGAGCCAGCCAATGAGCCGTATTTGCAATCAATCATTTCTTCAATTACATGTTAAGTGTTGGCTGGTTGCCTTCGGAATAGAGCGAAGGCTATCGATCAAGTTTACGCAATGAATTGGGAAGGTAATCAATTGCGGAGGCAGTTTATCTGTTCGGTGATTTAACACGTGCACAAGTGAGTGCATTGAACGCTTTTCCGCAGCGTTTAATGTGGTCTTAAATTGCCTATTGGGGATTGCGATTTATCGACAATGACATGCGGGATCTACGCAGATTAACGTACATTCTGTGTACATCGTAGTTTATCGTCACATGTCAGGTTATCTAAACAGAAACACCCAAGAAAATGGAGCTGCTAAACTTGTCTTGTGGCTGGAGCATTTTTTTGGCTTCTTTTAAAATTAATGGGTGGCGATAAGTTCAACCGTATCGCTTGAAAAACAGAAGATGGCATTTGAAAGCTCCAGACAGGGTATGAAATTTGCATTCAATGTGCCTAATCCATCCATGTTCGACATGTGGCACTAATCTGAGGACTTTAGAGTGTTTCTTGTGACCAGAAATAATTGTAGGTGTAAATGAACAGAATGGGATCAGTTTTTGAATTACTTAACTTCAATCACTTATTCTTACAATACCGTCCTCGTCCACACACTTAGAATCCACTGACCTCGATTTCTAGCGCGAAACACTTTTTTTCTTTGATTGGCGCTACAGTCCGTGGCTGACCTGGGCCTCAGCCAACATGTCTCTTCAGACAGCACGTTCTTTCGCCAGCTGCGCACACCAAGTTGGTTGAGGTCCTTTTCTCTTGAGTGGAGGACCAAACATCGTACGCAGAAATTTTCTCTCAAAACAACCAAACCCTTCTCCATTCGCTTTCAATAGCGTCCAGGTCTTTGAGCCATAGAGCAGGACAGGGATTATCAGAGTGTTATATGAAGTCAATTTGGTTTCTAGAGATGGCTCTGCAGCGATTGCCAAGAGTACAAGGTATATCGTTGTTTTTTTTTTTAAAATAAAACACTAATTACTAATGCGAAAGTAAGAGCATTTTATTTAAAGTATTAGCCATTGTTTTCTACACATTTTGACCACCTTTCTGGCAATTTGTGAATACCACGCCAGTAAAATTGTTCGTCTTTTAAAGCAAACCAATCAGACACCCAATTTTCGACTTCTTCTTAGAAATCGAAAGAGCCAAGTCTGGTGAATACGGCGGGTTGGGTAGCTGCTCCCAGCCAAGTGTTTTGATTGTATCCGAAACCGGTTTTGCGTTGTGTGCATGTGCATTGTCATGGAACAAAATTACCTTACCGTGTCTTCTGGCCAATTCTGGTCGTTTCTCGATCAATGCATGGTTCAAATTGATCATTTGTTGTCGGTAGCGATCAGTATTAATGGTTTTACCAGGTCGTGGTGCACCACACCTTTCTGGTCCCACCAAAACACAGCATTGTCTTCTTGCCGAATCGATCTGGTTTTGCAGTCGATGTTGATGGTTGTCCCGGATTATCCCATGATTTTTTCCATTTGGGACTCTTAATATAAATCCATTTTTCATCGCCCGGAACAATCCGATGCAAAACCGATTTTCTTACGTGTCTTTGAAGCAAAATTTCACAAGTGTTTTTTCGGTTTTCCATCTGTCTTTTATTCAATTCATGTGGCACCCAGTTTCCACACTTTTTGATCTTTCCCATAGCTTTTAAACGGTCATAAATTGTTTGTTGTGCAACATTTAACATTGCTGCCATTTGCTTTCCACTCAAAGTGTCATCTCCATCCAATATCGTTTGCAATTCGGCGTCTTCAAACTTTTTTGGTGGTCTTCCACGTTCTTCATTTCTCACATTAAAATCATTATTTCTGAACCGTTGAAACCATCGTTTGCTTGTTGCTTCTGATAGAGCATGATCACCATATGCCTCGACAAGCATTCGATGCGACTCTGCAGCACTTTTCTTCAAATGAAAACAAAAAATTAATGCTTTCCGCAAATCATCACCTTCTGGTACAAAATTCAACATTTTTAACACGATGAAAAAAAAAGGTTTTGTCTGTTCAATGACTTGTTGTATACTATATATTTTTCACAGATGTCATAGCAAGCAAACAAACACAATAGGGGCTCGTTCACAACAAATGTTCCCTATCGAGACATTTGTATCTTGGCGCTAACTTCATAACGGTAATTCTGGTGTTATTGGCTCTATTTACTCCAGAGCAGAGGTAGACGAAGTCCTTGACTACCTCCAAGATTCCTTAGCATGTTGCCCTGGTGTGTCGCTGTACCGCTGGACTTCTCCGGTCTAAAACCACACTGCTTCATGGTTATCTCATACAAAAAACCAAATTTTTCATTGACTATATATTCTGAATAAAGGCAGTGCACTAATTTTGCTAAAGCAGTAGTAGTTTGTCGGAAATTTGAAAAAGGAATTTCATAAAACTCTGTCAATATCACTCACAGATTGGTGTGTTCAAGTTACGGAAATTATGAAGGTTGCCCAACATATGTTTCTCCTCTTTCATACCCAACCTACAGGCACCTACGTAGTACTTTAACAGACACCACACAAACTTAAATAAAACTTGTGTTGAGCCTTAATTTTTCTAATGTCCCAGGTTCCCAATACCATTCTGTCGTATGTTTAATAACCTTAAGATGTAATAGCCACAAATAGGAATATAAAAAAGATTTTGAAAGTACCAGCTGTCAACAACTGTTGCCTGGTAAACTATCACGTCAGTAGAATTGTGAAAATTGGAATGTGAATGTTCGTGAATGTGTGTTGCACTCATACCACACAAAATATAAATCATTCATCATTTAAATGGATAAGTATTTCAATATTTTTGTTCATGGGATAAATTATTAGCAACCTATAGGTAATGTTTAGACAAGTGATATGAGGCGCGTAGTAACAGTATTACGTCAATAAAAGTTTGACTTCATATAATATCCTCTATGAGCCCATCAAGATTTAGAAATCAGCTCAGGACGAAGAATGGGATTTTTTTAAACGAAACACTGTCGTCTATAATGGAGCATTAATTACAAATAATTTAATTACGATCTACGTACCCGTCCTATTAGAATGTTTTCGTTCAGACCGTGTGATTGGCTGGGCTAGGTTATAGAGAAGTACGATGGATACCATTAAGAAGTAGTCGCATTTACCGCGCCGGAAGTTCGGCCAATTTTCGCATTTTAAAGCAGTGATTGTAGTTTTTTCCGTGACCGAAAAGGAAGGGCGAGTATACGTGGTTGTCTAGGAATTAGCTACTAGTCTTCGTACAATCTTTTCTCAATGTGTTAGAATTGTCTGTCCTTGTTTATTGCCCAGTATAATGTAGATCAGACCATGCGATTATATCCCCCCTGACAAAGTACATTCCCTTCATTTAATGGAGTCTGTTCTTAATTTCAAAACTAAAATGTCATTCCCCTAACGAAACTAAGTACGGGGCTTAAATACTAACAGGAAACTCAAAAAGGGCAAAGGTGATTTCTTATATCTCCTGTTTCTCAGAACATGGATATCCTGCAGCTTCTTTGTTTTCTGTCAACTGTGGAATACTTGTTGCTATTTGAGTAACTAAACCGAGAAGTTATTTGGGAAGAGACAAGAGAGTGTGTAGTCCCAAATAATATCAAAGCCACTTGCACCACTCCAAATGCATCGTCCAACCACTTCTTTGCAAGTCCTTTTTGCCACAAAATATTTATTGCACGTTTTGTCATCTTTAAAGCATCACAAGCCGAGAAAATATTCACTAAAAAAATTCCAAAAATGCCAACAATTTCAATTTTAAAACCCTATCGAATTTAATTAAAAAACAAGTACATTCCACAAGACTCAGTGTTCATTGACATCACCTTTGTCACTCGGAAATTTTACGCTCTTTCACCCCCGAGGGGTATGCCTTTATAAAGCAAGCAAAGTGACGGAGCGCTCAAATCCCAGCCCATTAACCCCAACTCACATGAGTGATAAAAATTCAGCCGTTTATTTCAAAGAATACAACGCATTTCAAAGTGCTCCACATCGTCACATGCGTTCCCGCAAAAAAGAGACAAGCGTCCAGCTTTATGGAGCCATTAAATTATTATGCCACTTTGGTGCGGTCTATCAGCCCCTGTGGCTATGATCCCATAAATTTGCAGTTATTTATACATTTTTTTTTTTTTGTTGTGTATGTCGAGCTGTTAATTTTGCGGTTAAAATTTTTCATTAAAATTTTCACACAAATATGTTGAAAACCAAAACCGACTTGTGACCCATATAGGCAGGGCCACTGAGCTCCGCCATGCATCAATCCATCAAGAGGAGTTTTTATTTAAGCATTTTTTCCCTTTTCTGAATACTGGCTAAGCCAACGAAAAATAATGACGTCTTCCAATATATCATTTAATTAAAAGCGAATTTTTAGTGAACTCTCTTCCGTACCTTTCGCGGCACGGGCGGAAAATGGGTTCTCCCATTTCGAATGTGTACTGAGTGCGATCGTCGTCTCTTTACAGGACACAGCAGATGCTACGCGAAAATAATTACTCACTATAATTAAAACCAACTTGGGGCTACAGTTGCATTGAAATGTCATCACATAGTGAGCGGTGGGATGAGCACAGTACAGAAGTTGGTGGGGTGTTGGAAACCAAAAGAAACCTACGACAAAAGGATTATCATCACACGCACACATGCTCATTCAAAGCGAGTGAAGTGAGCGCAGATGGCTTAGACTGTCGAGTGTAGTTTTTCGGGTGGAGGGAGGCAAGGCGAAACTTAATTAGAGCATCCCAGCGCAATATGACGTTGGGATGTACATGCATATAATTACTTTTCGCGAATATTAAATCGGAGGTGAAACAAGAAGAAGGAAGTTGGATCTGGGAGATAGAATGCAGATAAATGCGAAAGTCTTTCTTGCTTTTGGAAAATTGTCATATGCACTCGGTGGCAGTAGCAAAGGAGCGAAGTGGCATCTTTTTCGCAAAAATAAGCAGAGAAAATTGTATTTTAATTGGGGACCGTATTGCGGGTGGGGGTTTAGTGCCTCTGATCTCTTAGAAGCAGTGTTCACGGGGGGATGTTTCTTTAAAAGCAATGAATATATCGTGCATGAATAAGTTGCAATCAAGAAATCTTGTTCATGTGACGCTTGTAATATGCAATGGCAGCATGTTTAGATAATTATGATTTTGAATCGCAGCTGGTTTAGCTGTTTTTGGCGGGACTCTTCAGAAGACATTAAGAGACAAGGTTTTGTTACAAGCTTTCAAGGTTACCAATGATGTCTGTACGTTGAAATATTTAGTACTCTTTTTCGCCGAGCCTTCGCCTTTTTTTAGGATACTGCGAAACTGCGGTTCGCCTTCATTATATTGACATCCGTGGCAGAAGCAATTCGTAGCATTAAGATCTTGACAGTATAATTAACTAAGGTAAAATCAACAAATTTATTGGAACTCAAAGCTTTCAAAAATCAATGATGACTGATGTCACTACAACGAGCCCCTAATAATCGCCATGATTGGCGCTTGTATCAATGAAACCGGAAATATTACCATCCTTGGTATGTGTATCAAGAAATATTTCAGCACTCTGATTTGGCTTCAATTTACAAGAGGTATATTGGCTTTAAGCTTGGATGCAAGGCTCATATCTCCCCTGGTGCTCCCAAGACCTCCCTGCACCTATTTGATAGAATCCAAAGTTAAAGGAGACAACAATATCGCGGGTTAATTAGACTCACTCGAACATCCGTACGGTGTCTTCTTTGTACGTGGTTCATGGCTCACTAAGAATGACCATCAGTCTTCACTTTCGGATGCACACTTAAACTTAGAAACTCATTTTGCAGCCGTACTGCGCGAATATGGAATGCTCTACCCAGCCAAATTTTTTTCCCACCGACTACAATCCGCAGGTTTTTAGCCCAATGTGCACATGTACCTCCCTGCCCTCTATACCTACGGCCGTGCTGTGTCTTGACTCCAAACAATTAAGGTAATCCCGTGAGCAGGAATTACGTCTACTACGTTATAAAACTTATTCGGAACGATCCGATCTATTCAACTGATTGTACAAAACTGACTTTATTTTACATATTCTGAGTTATTCCTCAGGTCAATTTATCTGAGGTGACTTTTATTGCCTTGCATTGAAGTGATCGAAACGCTTCCGACGGAAACGCTCCAGACGCAAGTTTGCATAAAAAGTTACCTGAACATTACAAAGTGGAATTGAGAAATATTTCGGCGGAAGGCCTTACAAATATTGCAAGTTAATCAAAATGCAAGTTAATCGAAATGTGTTCGGCGGGAGACTGTTGACCGAGCTTTTAAACACGTGCGTTGGGCGGATGACCGTGGTTGACCTGCTGGTTGCCCGTGGCGGTGTTAGGTATCGTAACTCGCATAACGCGCATATTCTAAAAAACAAACAAAAGTTCAATTTTTTTTACCTTAAGCAAAAATAGCTATCGTAGCAGCATCATAGAAGACAGAAATGTTGATTAGACGTCCATCAGTATATCATAGTAGATTGTACTGAGGACATGGTAAAAGCCGAATGAACACCGATAAGGCCGTGCAGTACTTGCTAACTGGGCCAACTGTGCCAGTTTGAAGGTTGCGTTTTGAAACGCAGCTTGGGTGGGCGGATAAGCTGATTTTGTTATTTATTTGAATTCCAGTTTTGTACGTGTTTTTATTTGCAGCAGTGTTTCGGGGCAGTATAGTCCACAATAAAGTAAATCTTCACACTGCGGCAGGTTACCAAAGATAAGTCATTCTGCACCCACAACCAGTTGGAAATCGAAAGTCCCCATTTAACTGCGTGTGTCGGGACGGTCTATAGAACGCCATCCATGACGATGTCAAGAAAGGATTTCAAAAAGTCGTATCACTTCTTCAACACATAGAAAAGATTGTGGAGAGCAGACGCCAATACAAGTTGTACGATTTTCGAAGTCCCTGCAAGTGATTGGCGGATCATAGCGAGCCGTTAATAAAGCGTTTGCTGCCATTTATGAGGTCAAAACGAACTCGCTTGCCGAAAGGATATTAAAGTGGCTCAGGACTTGGAGACTGGGGACAGCTTTTTTTGTTGGACGAGTCCGAGGACAAAGAAAAAAAAAAACGATAAGCTAAAGTATGTTCACATCGTCACTGATATACATTTTAAAGTATTAAATTGTTTCGATAAGGCTGCACAACACTAAGGGTGTCTAATTCGCCTGTTAAGACACGTTATATTATAATTGTTGTAAACCTCAAATGTGCAACCAACTTCGTGGACATCCATTCACAAGCCGTAATGTGATTAATTTAACGTCTTCGTTAATGCAACAGTACTCAAACTTATAACCATTTCCCTGTCGACCTCAATTTGCAACAAATTTCGGTATATATGGTATCAATAGGAAATATTCGCACATTCGTGTGCACATATGTGCATCCTACTCAATGGACCTCACTTACACCATAATTATTAATCGCATCATTCACCTTTGTCTACATTTCCTCATGCGTCTGAGTGACAGACGACCCATCAAATGCACCAAATTATTCCTACGCTCTTCACATCTACATCCTGCATACAGAATTTCCATTTTGCGATTATTCTCACCACACACTGTCGCACATATGCACACAATTAATTACTCCTCAAAGGACACCCTCCTAGCGTTAGTGGCATCTTGCGACAGGTCACTTAGGAGCCTCACTTGCACCTGCTCCTTTTATTACATACCTACTTTGATGATACAATCCGTAGGTCCATTCAGACTGTCCAGCGCCATGGAGTAGGCATAAGCGACACACAGCATTAGCGGTGGAACTCATTCTGATTAATTAATTGATATCAGCATCCTCACTAATGCATTCTGCACAATTGCGGTTTCCCTTTAACAAATGGAAATGCTCAGTGCCTGATCCTTGGACTGCAGAAGACAACCGAGCGATGCATTTACTTTAAAGACTTCACCTGCGGCATGTCAGTCGGAGATAAGCGCTCTATCAAGAGCTAGCCAATCTATTGTTTCCATTGTCATAACCATACACCGAATCCTTGCATCATCCTCAGACATCGGACGCGCATAGTTCAACCCGAGAGCAGCCGAAGATAAACCTCGTCATGGTGCACAATCACTTAGTGGAGCATACCTTGGGAAAGTATAGACCATTACAATAACTTTGACTTAATTATTCCTTGACTCAAGGATCAATACAGCCCTTCGGGCACTCGAATACCTGCATTATCACCTCAGTCGTACGTAGCATGTCGATGACAATAGGTCCTTCGGTGGGTATCAACGACTGATGCAAACATTCCATTGACACAAGCAATCAGAGTCCAGGTAATTGATGTTTCAATTTCATGTTGATTATGAAGATGACGATGGGAATGACAATGGCGACGACGGTGGTGGTCGTAGTTATCCAGGAGGAATTGCCAAAGTGAAAAGGATAATGGATGGACGGTTGAGCGTAATCGACAATCACTGTGGGTAGCCGGGCATCAGTCGGTAGAGGAAAATTATTTCAGTCTTAAGCACGCTGGCAGAGTACTAAATCCTAAGTTTTCTCCACTGAAAACAGGACACAGGTTATTTATTGCATTGCTGCGAAGCCAAAGGTAAATAATAGCTAAAGTGTTCACCTCCGACGGCAGCGTAAGGGTACTTAAATTGTTTTGTACTGTTAAACACAGGCTGGGCAATAAATAAAGATGAACAACAGGAAGCAATGGCTATGGCGTTTTTTTTTTTGTTTTCTTTTTTTATTCATTTCGAAACCCACGAGTAAGTGGTATCACATAAGGGTTAACAATATCACTTAGCGGTTAGAAAAGGACCAGGGTCAGGGAAAAGTCTTCACAATGAAAAATGACGAGGTGGCGGAATAAATTGCGAACCATAAAAAGTTACCTAACAGCGATCGAAAGTACTTGGGCATTATTTTTACTACTCGCCCACGTTTTTATTTTAATTCTCTTGACTCAAAACTGATCTGGGAGAAAATGCTAAATTATGTTCACGCAACCTAGAAGAGCCGTCTTGTTGTTAGACTTCTTTCCCGTAGTGGAGAAAATTCATTCCCATAATGATGCGAGTTGGGAATATTTTCCATACTCACTTACAGAAAATAATCCATAAGCTGCAATAAGGACTAGTAATGATTATGAGTCCTAGCAGCATCAATGTGCATTAAGTATTCAACTTTTTCTGAGCATAGTCAAACGCACATGTGTTGCTCGTGTGCTCTACGACACTATACGTCAGTGTTACATTTCGCACTGCGTGCTGCCGAGGAAGCAGGACCTGTTGATATACTTGATTGGATCCCAGCATAAAAGGTGTCTCATATCTTGGCATCTACCTAGTCGACATTCCAATCCAGCCCTTGTGGCGTTGAGGGTTCTGATTTTTCATCGGCGCGGCTCAGATGGAAGGCAGATGTTGTCGATGCGGCGTTAATGGTGCGGTCAAGAATAAACTCAAAAACAGTGATGAAGTGCAGAGATGATGAAACAGGTAATCTCTTTGATCTTGAGTTGCACCTTGAAAAACACCTTCCATAAGTATGCTGGGAGAGCTTGATGATGGATGGCAGTATTATAATATTCGCCAGATCACTCCAGATCTATGCCGAAGACTCACTGCAATGGCGAAGTTTCATTCATCCAATTGTTCGATAACCATCCGAATCGTGTTGATGTGATCAATATATGAGCGGCTTTGATTTCATTAAGGAGAAAAATGTCTCATCCGTTCTTGCACTCACTTAAGTTTATTTTCTTATGCGAATGGTGATAGTGTGAACATTTTTCTAGTTGTCGCAGTTTCTTGTACAGGCTGCGCGGATTACAGGCTGCTTGATCGGCGCCGTGGCTGATGCTGTCAGCTACAACGGCAGTATGTCCGAGTCGGGAGCCTTGCCGCTTTTGAGTTTGAGAACTGTAAGTTCAATCTGAGAGACTGTTGGAAACTATCGCGAATGTCGAAACCCCTCAAATGGACCCATGGTAAATAAAAAGTGTAGACCAGTGAAATAGTAGATTTTTCTTCGCCGAATGCATTCGTTTCTGTGATATCAAATCAGCCTAATATTGCTTTACCCATTTTAATTGATGTGAGTAACACTACGTGATTCGTAGAAACCAGTTGCAATGACCTTGATGGCAGACAGATCAAGTTCACTCGGATAAACGCACTGTCTTGATTATTTCTTCGTGTTATAATGACGTCAACCCTCAGCACCGGAGGCATCGTTCACACGGACAGTGTCTTTATGTGGAAATATTAATGTAAAATGCCTTAGACGAACTCACTGGCTTACATGTCTCAAGCACGTTCATTTTATGACCGTCTCATATAAATTCATGATGATGGTTGCGGCAGATGGCAGAAATAATTCTGGTGCGTCGTCTGCCTTTTGATAAGCTAAACCTTCGGTGTCATTTGTGCTGCTACTACCAGTATACCACCCAACCCTTCATCATTACAGAAGCAATGACTAAATGAGCATAATTTCGTCATTATATGCTCATACGCTGCACCTTCAAATATTTAAAAAAAACTCAGTTGCACAAGTCTGGTCTGCAACAACTAAGTAATTTCTTTGACAACCAAACCAATGGGCAATTGTCTTGCACAATGGCTTCGGTACCAGCGAAAGGATTAATGTCGAGTAGCTCTTTCGCTTATAACTCAAACTCATAACTCCTTGAAAAACGAGCCTTAAATAAGTCGTCTGCAAGAAAGATTACATCGCAACTACGAAAACTACAGAGCACAGGCTACAAGCGGACTTTAAGCTATTGATGCCAACGCAGATCTGCGTTGATAAGGTCATGTCTGGCAACCTGTCTCATCCAATAGAATGCCCCATAACAACTCAATTGTTTCTGCTGCTTTAATGAAAACATTTCAATGCCTCGTAGCCAAGCGAAAAAACTAATATCACCGACCTTGCCACCAGAAAACAACAAAAGAACAAAACAATAATGACTTGCGTTGATTATGCTTTCAAGCGATTACCTTCACTCGCAACATGACACATTTTAAAGATGAACCCTCACAAGAGGGCCAGACACAAAACGGGAATAAAATAAGTGAAAGTCAAAAAAATATGATTATGTCTTCGACATGAAGTAGACTTGTCCGTAACGTCACCCCCTCTGCCACGACATCATTCATAACTTTTATCCGCAAACATCTGCATTAACTTAAACTCGCCCAACTTTTACCCAAAACAACGATGATCGAAGGACGATGACGATGCAGGATGAAGAAGAAGCATCTGCATGAAACGATTATTATCCCATCATATCTCTTGAAACCCATCGAACTTTCCTGGCTGATGACATGGGAGGTTGAACGGGACCAACGCAGGAGGGCAAAATGGGACCCTATCATAACCAGGAGCAGCCAAAAACACGAACTTGATGGGTAAACTTTATCCCGTCGCCATGTATCATTGAATGCCAGAGATAATAACAAACTGCATGGATGGATTTTACGACTTTTATTAAAAGTTTTAATTAATTTGAATTTTTCGCCGCTCTGTACGTTCTTTCTTTATGCTGTTGTTGATGTCAGATTTGGTGTACTCGTAGGCGGATGGATGGATGGATGGGGCGGTTTCCGAGTGATGGGCATCTCCTTTGGCTTATTGTGGCGAATCAGATGGCAAGAGACGAATGACAGCATTGAGTTGTGTAGCGAGCACATTGCCTTGACATCCGTATCTACACAGGGACAGGATTTCAATGTCCCAGAAATCCATAAATAATACAGGACACCATTAATTATTTTCCTGTGGTTACGTTTCCCGAATGTTCTATGCCCGGCACAAAACTTCATTGTTGCTCACAACAGCGAACCAAACTGGAATGGGGGCCGGACGATCTCTCTATTGACCAGGTCTCGACATGGCAGCCGAAGTAGAAGAAGGTTTGAGAATATAATTCATCCAGGGGCACAGAAACCATTAAAACGACAGTTATTGGGTCTAGTGAATGTGTCCCAAAATTTAATGGAGCGATGTAAAATCTTTTGATTTAAAGTGTGATCGAACGGCAGTTAATGTGTCTTGGGGTTGTGAAGGCAAATAAAGGCCTCCGCTTCTGGGGACAAGTTTACAATTTCACATCGAACATTTATCATTGAGGATAAGAATCCTTTGGGGATGGTGAGTTGGAGGTTATTTAGCATTTCAATAAATTTATTTACGAATTTTTTTGTATGTACCTAAATGTGACATGTGACAGGAAACTTCGGATAGCCATTGCCCACTGTTTACGATGACAAACGGGGTAAAGTAGAATAGTGGCTTCATCCCTTGTCGGGGTGGATGGGGTCTTCGAAGACGGTTGTGACATTTTTAATCTGAATCTGTGACAAGCCTAATAGTTTGCTTTCACTTGAAAAACGTAATTTATTGGAGTGAGATTTTAATAAATCCGCCGTAATAATGTGCCAGGCTCGGTGTAGACTGCGTCTCGTGATATGGTAAGCAACTTATATCTAATAAACTACCTCACAGCACGAGGTAAAGTACGTACATTCACGACAATGGACTTCATGATTTTATGCCCGTCAACAAAATCACCCTTACATTGTGAACAGGACGTTTTGGTTCTTATTCAATGATGTGTGCGCATATTGTTTGCTAGTTTTCACCTTTTTTATTGAAATCCAGTCCGCAACGGTTTGGTGTAAGCGCTACAGCATGACTTTGAATTTTAGAAATAATACTCAATACAAACACCAAATTTCATTTTATGGTTTGGACGGAAGCAGTATGAGTATTTAAGCGTAGATAAAATGTGCTACCGTAGGCTAGCTTAGTCAATATGTGCATATGCACCTATGCTAAAAGTTGTTTGTTTAAAACTCGATAAACACATTTTTTTGGGACTTCCGTTACAGCAACTACTCACACACAGCGTGCTGAAGGACATCAATAGATTCGTAAACAAATTTACGTGGGAATTTCAACTACCTGGGTGCGATATGCACTCTTTGTTCTAATTGGATATAAACTTTGATTAAGAACAAAGTAGCCTACATATGTGTGATTAGTCTACCGCTCCAATTTTATCTAATCGGCCAGTCAGAGCTTTGTCATCAGCAACATTTATTGGTTGTCTTGAAAAATCCTTTCCGCAGAAGAAGAATAAAAGGCTTGCGTATAGCTGCGTTTGTGTATCCATGCATAGATGCTTTGTGTAAAAATGTTACCTGTTTTGTTGTCGTTTATTGAAGTGTGATCTATGAGAAAAAGCTTTCGTATTGGAATATGATGTGCTTCAACTTTCTTTTCTGTTCTTTAAGGCTCAACTTCTATCTAGTCTCTGACTCCGTTCATAAATTTTCAAAAAATAAGCCATTTGGAGGCGATGTGTCGCATGGCCCATTAACTTGTTATAGACTAAAGCACGCAGAGAACTTCTTCCTTTGGGTGCTGTAGAAGACAAGGCCCAGTATACGATATTTTGGTCGATATCCAACTAAATGAGGTTTGATTTGAATGAAAGATTAATCAGATGGATTAAGGTTTAGTTGTTTATTTGAAATGTCGATTACACTGGTATTTTTGTGTGGAAAATGAAATCTTCATGTACGTTTTTTTCTTTTAAATGTCAGTCTATCGCCTACTGCAATAATAAGTTGTTTCCTAAGCAAACATTTTTAAGCTTTAACTAAGACTGCTAGCACTAACTTAAGACTTCGGCATAAGACGTATAAGTTCAACAGGGCGTATGTGGAATATATCTTGTAAATGTATTTATATATAATTTCGAGACGATAAAGTCTAAAAAGATATATAACGGACTATAATATATACATTGTATATGGAATTCATACCGTCAGCAATGAAAGGAGGACCGTAAGGTATACAATTCATTAACTAAAAAGACCAATCTTGGGTGAATTTTCCTCCTTTTGTGGCGATGGCGGCAATGACACATTTATACATGGTAACCATTGTACAATGTTCGAGGTATTTCGTCAAAAAGAGGGAGGTACATACCATCATTTTCTAATTAACGTAGTCTTACTATGCATATTCAAGGACAAGTCACAAGTCACAAGATATCTATTTAGCCATTGGCGCTATTCGTTTTCTCTGCTAGCGGAAAGGCATAGAATATAGTTCCTCAAAATACAAAAACACTTAATATTTCTTTTTTTGTAAATGCATCTTATTTTCTTCGTTACTTTATTAAGACAGTGAAGCCATGTTGGTTACTAACATAAGTTAAGGTTAGGTTAGGTTCAGCTGTAGTGGCTGACTGCTGCAGAGCAGTCACACTTAGGCCAGAGTAGGCCCATTGTGATACCACGCGGATTGCCTTCTCCTAACGCTGGAATCAGTTGGTGCTGCTGATGAACCGATTTAGTTGGCCAATGCTGGCACTTTTTAGCTCGATACGGGTGGCAGGAGCACTGCAGGAGCAGAGAAGGTGATGAGTGTTCTCTTACTCTTCATCTCTTCATCCATGCAGCTTCTGCACAAATCATTAAATGGAGCACCCATCCTGCGAGCATGAGTGCCAATTACACAGTGCCCGGTTATGACTCCTATGAGGGTCCTTAATGAGGGCTGGCTGAGTCCAAGTAGACTGAGTGCCCGTTATAGATTGAGTGATGGCCATTTCTTTTTTTTACATAAGTTATACACCGCCTTCTTTCTATGTAGGCTATGTAAGTAATTTTCGACATCAAGATGGTTAGGTTCTTAGCAAAACCTGATATATACCATATATATCGGCGGCACTACAGCCCGTATAGGGTCAAGTTCTCAGCAACCATTCGTGTTGTGCATGCTATTGTTCTCTCACGAGTGAAAGAGATCTACAGTTTTATGCCGAATGAAAACGGCCAAGTTTGAGAAGCTTTTTCTAGACAGGAAATACTCTTTGAGCATTTTCAGTGACTCGAAGGAGGTGGGCTGTGAATATCATTTATGTCACACAGAGCAGTAATCGAACCTACACCATAGGCCACCAGCAAAACTTTTATTGTTAACAGAAAAAGATAACATTTGTGATATGAGTTAATTCGCTAACAGTGTAATGGATTTAACCAAAAACCCACGTTATTGGCGCACCATGCGACAGTCGGCGCTGTCAGGTTCAATCACCAAAATTACCAATTTTCATAATCAATGACTCCATCTCTTTCGAGTCTCCTTCGAGACAATGTTTGAGGAGTATTCCAGTCTGGAATATTATTCTTAAATTTCTCCCGTCAGAGTCCGTATCATCGACGTTCAATGACAGTGACACAATTAATTTGATTAGAATATTGACAATACCAAAAAAATATGAACGAACAATGTCCAGTACATTTTCATGGTAAACGTGTTTGATTCTTCAATAGGAGTTGAAGTGCATTCAATACAAATCTGTGATCTATGATATATATGAACCTATGACCTGCGGGCATGTTTAATCCCAACGGAGTACCATTTAAGACTCTGTGAGTGGGACAACAGTTTTTATAGTAAACAGTCTGCAGTATCTACAGGAAATTTTATAAAGATGCAGTACGTCACTGACATGGCCCAAATAAAAACCTCAATAGGCAAACAATAAATATTCGATGCAGTTGTATTTTCGACCCTACGCAGGCGAATAATCTTAGACAAACAGCCAGGATAATAGAATATTTTTCCACTCCACTGAGTCACAAATGAAATACAAATTCCAAAGTGGAAAAACTGTTTGCAAGTTTTCTCTGTTGGTTTTCCAACTGTCAGAATCTAATCATAAAATTGTTTTGATAGTGCAACTCCCTTTTATAAATTAAATTTCACCAGCCTTGCTTCCGCAAGCAGCTCATAAATAGGTTCCACTACTTCGGACTAGCAAAGTTCTAAGTGTTATTTATTTTGCAGCAGCATTGCGGTCATCAGGGAATTCTTGGCACGTCCCTTAGTATGATTTATACCAGTCAAAGTTTACATTACCCAAATCTTGTGCATTCTTGGGTTGCCTTTAAAACAGTAAAAGCGCGAATAGAAAATGCTGCAGGAGCAGCGAGTGCAGCACAATCTTACAGATACTCGTACTGGTGAGTAAAACCACAGGATATAGTGCACTGAATATTGAATGCAATGCAATCCAACGACGAAACACTGTGAAACGTGCACAAGAATATCGTATGTATTTAGGTAAGGGTGTATAACTAAAGTGGGTAAGTGTTCGGTTGTTTGCAACGCTTGAAGGGGCAAACACATTGTGTCCCGTAAACCAATTCACATTTTATCAAGCCAACGAAGCGTGAACGCCCAAACGACAAGGGACACGGCGATAAGAATTTATTGTCCTGGGGTTAACCCACTTTCGAATATTGTATAAAATACTAGTGTTTTAGTGATGTCGTAGTTTTGTGCTGCCCCCGCTGCTGTCGTCTTTTTACTGTATCTTATTGTGTTAGTTTATCCATTACTTTTTATCTCACGTACACATTCTTGGGATAAGTTCGCGATGATAGTGATGCTACTATTTAATGTTGTTGCTACTGATGAAGGTTGAGAGCATTTATGTATAATATTTTTAAATGCCTCATACTTACGTTAGTTTTTAGTTATTTCTCTTTTCCGGTTGGCGTTACTTTCCCATGGAGATTTGGCATCAATGTGAGTGAGGCCCCTATTCGACTAAATGGATGTACCTCAGTTAAGTTTTGTTAGTTAACGTAAGCCGTGTTAGTTACTTTGGGGATGGTCTTAAAATGTCCTCCTCACTCAGCATTCCTCTAATTCCTGTCAATAAATTGCGAAACAATGTACTGAAGGTACGTACAGACTGTGTTGACAGGTCTATATTTAATAACCGCCCACAACAGCCGGCAATCAGATTTTGTCAAATTTTGCTTGCCATTGTAAAACCTGCTTAAGCTGCTTCTGACAAATAGTCATCACCTCCCCCTGTCTTACCAGACCGTGCTCCCGTAGAAAAAAATATCAAAGTGTCAGCTGAGTCAGTGCTCTCGTTCTAAGCAAAACAAATTTAACTCGCACGAGGTGCCATTTAAAGGCCGACTGACGTCGCGCACACACATTTACAAGACACATATTGGACTTGCCTTGGTATGAAAAATCTGCGTCGTTGACGAAAGGGATATTAAAAACAATTGAAAGCAGAAAGGACGAAGAAAGAAAGGAGCCAAAGGAAAAAAAATGTTAACTTTTCAGCACAAGAAGTGGAACAGCTCACATCATACATCAAAAGCAGCACGCATCTGCGAACCGTAGGCACCACCAGACATGTTAAAAATGACTGATTTCACAAGACAAAGATTCATAATACAGTATAACCGAGCAAGCAGCCGACTCCACCCCCAGCGTCTTTATGCAAAAATATTGTTGCTTTTAAAAACAATGAGGACATGAAACAATGTCAGACGGAAAACAGATGAGAAAAAAATTTCCCTAATCTGACAACAAGGACGGGCCTCAACAAAAGGAGCCAAATGCAAAATGATTTTGTGCGAAAGTAAGAATGTTTTGTTTTTCCCTTTTTTTTAAATTATCGTTTCAGAGGTGCTACTTACAGCTACTCCTAATGAAGCGAATCTGTAGAACCCAACCGAAGGAGTATGCCTGAGTGTGTTTTGCATGAGGAAAGCAATTCGAAGGAAGGAAAGGCCTTTTGACCGAATTTTGACTTTTAATTTTTAGAAACGGGAATGGGGATGCGAACGGAGGTCTTGTAACGATAAGGAACACTTTTTTGATGAGTTTTGTTGTAATTTTCTAGGTCAACCAATTAGAGGTTCTTAAAGGGGAATGAATTTGAAGGAGTGAGTTTTAGATTGTGCAAAATTTGCCGTTGATTTGAGAATGCATCGTAGTGCGAGAGTTAGTTTCGTATAGAGATTAAATCACTCTCGATTGAATGATAAAATACAAATAGTGTACGTCTTCTATAAGTCATCGACGCTATTGTTTGAGGGTAATATCTGGAATCATCTTGCCATTTATGACGTATGGTTGTCCTCTGTGGCTCATCTTCCTTTTTAGGTGGATTGTCTCCGTTTGAGAACAAATGAAATGAGGACGAAAAAATAACAGAAGCATAAATAACATAAAGAGGGGATAGCCGGTAAGTTTAAAGTAGCTTTAAGCTCTTCTTCTTCTTTGTGTGGCGCTACATTCCGGGGTGGACCTGGGCCTCGGTCAACAATCCTCTCCAGCTGGTACGATCTTTAGCCAGCTGCTCCCAATTTCGCACTTCAAGTTGGTTGAGGTCCTTCTTCACTTGGGTGCACCACCTTAAGCGCGGGCGTCCTCTGTTGCGTTGCCCGACAGGTTCGGATTCGAGGATTCTTCGGGCCGGAGCTGCGGTGTCCATGCACTCTACATGACCTAGCCACCGTAGGCGTTGGATCCGTAGACGCCTAACTAGGCTCATGTCGCTGTACAGCCCGTAAAATTCGTGGTATCCGCTTTCGAGATTGTCCATGCCTCCGCTCCGTATAGTGGGACTGCCCATTGTGACGCTCTGTCCAAGACGTCGATGTTGTATGTCTGCATTTAAAATGTAATTATCTGTAAAGTAATAGAAGGGACAACTTCATATAATAAATTCGTAAACGTAAGGATAGAACTTTTATTTTTGTGTGCCAAAGATCAAAATTGATTGCTGATTACACAAACGTTGGTGTTTTCACTGTAGACTATAGACGTGAGTTTAACTTCGGCATGACGGTAAATACTAATCATAGCCAGCGTTACATAGGAATCTGAACTCCATCGTAACTAACATTCTAAAGAAATGTTGCCCCTCAATCAACCATTCAAACGCGCACATAAGGTACTTAGAACGCTCTATCCGGCTGCTAATCCGAAGCAAATCTGAGTGCAACATCAGCAGGCATCGCATAGTACACAACTCCAGCTCCAAAGTAGTACTCATATTGTTCCGTTTAACGAAAACAGATTCTATGTAAACACAATTAATTTGTCCAATTACAGGGTTCGATCACTGGATTGTGACTCAATACTTCACAATATCTATACACTGATTTATTAACTTAGAGAGCACTCTGCTACTTAGACTTTAAATCACTACAATTACCTTAGACTTTTCTTTGCAACATTTCAGGCTCACACTTATAACACTTTGATCACTTTTATACAAAATCCATCTAAAACTGCCCCGGCCGCGGTTCCGATATTTATTTCAGCCAGCATTCTTTTTAGATCGCGACACTATCTCATTCACATGCAACACAACAACCACAAACGAAATTTGCTCTCAGACAAACAATTCACTCCATATGGTGATGTATTGGTTTTGTGTAGTTTTATTATAGTTACTATTCCGAATGGCGTTCGATTATTCCCCACAGATGGCACCTTAGAGGTGGTTTGTGTCCACGTCGCAATATTCTTAAGTTTTTCACGCTGTTGCATATTGCTGTGGTCAGGGCTATAATGGACAACTCAAACCCGCACTAAGGTAGAAGATATTGACCATTGATTGGCGGGAGAGTGTGTAAGAGGTTCCATAAAATTCTAAGCGACCCAAATTATTTGAAAGTGTAATTATGTCCACGTTCCCAAAAATACCCACGGATGCATAATAAAAAGGTGTAGCATATCTGGTAACAACCCACAAGAATTTTTCGACCCAAGCATTTGATAGTTAAAATTTACATAAAATTAATGAACATCTCTCCAATTGTGTATTTCTTTTGAAGGAGTTACTTCCCTACCCCACCCAGCTATTATCTAAAATCTCCTCATTCCACCCCTTCTTTGCAGTGTTCAAGCCTATTGTGCTCCTTCTGCTCTCTTCTTCATTTCTTTCGAAGCCTTGGAAACGTTAACTCGCCCTGTGGCTACAGTTTCAGGAATTATGAACATATTGATTCTCCTCCTCTCATCAAAGCACTTATCACCGCATGGCAATATTTCAGATAAGAAAAATTTCGATTGGTACATCTGCTGGCATTTCCAATTCATTATGTACCTCTCCTGAAGGTAGGGATTTTCTTGAACATTCCATATTGTTGACGATTTTTGAGAACTTCATAAATAAATTAAGACTGATTTTATCCTGCAGCTTCCATAAGTAATCCATTAAGTGAAATGAAAATGAATACGAACAAGGACCTATGTATATTTAATTCATACATACATCCGCAGCTACTGACGACCGCAAAATGAAAGGCCATAGGGCAATGACCATATCTCATCACAGTTTCCATAAAGGTCATTGAAATACGAAAATGACAAGTCCATTTGAGCAATTACTCGACACAAAAAAAAATTGCCTTTCTCTGGCTG
>OU744316.1:114033564-114106336 GCA_916610145.1 Eristalis arbustorum
GTCAACTTGGTGTTTCTAGAGATGGCTCTGCAGCGATTTGCAAGAGTACCAGGTATATCGTTTTTTTGAAAATAAAACACTAATTATTAATGTGAATGTAAGAACATTTTATTTAAAGTATTGGCCATTGTTTTCTACACATTTTGACCACGTTTCTGGCAATTTGTGAATACCACGACAATAAAGCAAACATCAGACACCCAATTTTCGACTTCTTCGTAGGAATCGAAGGAGCCAAGTCTGGTGAATACGGTGGGTGGGGTAGCTACTCCCAGCCAAGTGTTTTGATTGTATCCTGAACCGGTTTTGCTTTGTGTGCAGGTGCATTGTCATGGAGCAAAATTACCTTGGAGTGTCTTCTGGCCAATTCGGGTCGTTTCTCGAACAATGTGTGGTTCAAATTGATAATTTGTTGTCGGTAGCGATCAGTGTTAACGGTTTCACCAGGTTTTACGAGCTCGTGGTATACCACACCTTTCTGGTCCCACCAAACAAGTGTTTTTTTCGGTTTTCCACCTGTCTTTCATTCAATTCATGTGGCACCCATTTTCCACACTTTTGGATCTTTCCCATAGTCTTCAAACTTTTTTTGTGGTCATTCACGTTTTTCATTTCTCACATTAAAATAATTATTTCCGAACCGTTGAAACCATCTTTTGCATGTTGCTTCTGATAGAGCATGATCACCATATGCCTCGACAAGCATTCGATTCGACTCTGCAGCACTTTTCTTCAAATGAAAACAAAAAATTAATGCTTTCCGCAAATCATAACTTTCTGGTACAAAATTTGACATTTTTAGCACGATGAAAAAATATGATTTTGTCTGTTCAATGACTTGCTGTATACTAAATATTTTTCACAAATGTCATTGCAAACAAACAAACAAAAAAATAAGGGCTCGTTCACAACAAATGTTCCCTATCAAGACATTTGTATCTTGGCGCTAACTTCATAACGGTAATTCTGGTGTTATTGCCCTTAATTTACTCCAGAGCAGAGGTAGACGAAGTCCTTGACTACCTCCAAGATTCCTTAACATGTTGCCCTGGTGTGTCGCTGTACCGCTGGACTTCTCCGGTCTAAAACCACACTGCTTCATGGTTATCTCTAACAAAAAAAAAATTTTTAATTGACTATAAATTCTGAATAAAGGCAGTGCACTAATTTTGCTAAAGCAGTAGCAGTTTGTCGGAAATTTGAAAAAGGAATTTCATAAAACTCTGTCAGTATCACTCACAGATTGGTGTGTTCAAGTTACGGAAATTGTGAAGGTTGCCTAACATATGTTTCTCCTCTTTCATACCCAACCTACAGGCACCTACGTAGTACTTTAACAGACACCACACAAACTTAAATAAAACTTGTGTTGAGCCTTAATTTTTCTAATGTCCCAGGTTCCCAATACCATTCTGTCGTATGTTTAATAACCTTAAGATGTAATAGCCACAAATAGGAATATAAAAAAGGTTTTGAAAGTACCAGCTGTCAACAACTGTTGCCTGGTAAACTATCACGTCAGTAGAATTGTGAAAATTGGAATGTGAATGTTCGTGAATGTGTGTTGCACTCATACCACACAAAATATAAATCATTCATCATTTAAATGGATAAGTATTTCAATATTTTTGTTCATGGGATAAATTATTAGCAACCTATAGGTAATGTTTAGACAAGTGATATGAGGCGCGTAGTAACAGTATTACGTCAATAAAAGTTTGACTTCATATAATATCCTCTATGAGCCCATCAAGATTTAGAAATCAGCTCAGGACGAAGAATGGGATTTTTTTAAACGAAACACTGTCGTCTATAATGGAGCATTAATTACAAATAATTTAATTACGATCTACGTACCCGTCCTATTAGAATGTTTTCGTTCAGACCGTGTGATTGGCTGGGCTAGGTTATAGAGAAGTACGATGGATACCTGGATAAGAAGTAGTCGCATTTACCGCGCCGGAAGTTCGGCCAATTTTCGCATATTACAGCAGTGATTGTAGTTTTTTCCGTGACCGAAAAGGAAGGGCGAGTATACGTGGTTGTCTAGGAATTAGCTACTAGTCTTCGTACAATCTTTTCTCAATGTGTTAGAATTGTCTGTCCCTGTTTATTGCCCCGTACAAGTTAGATCAGAGCATGCGATTATATCACCCCTGACAAAGTACATTCCCTTCATTTAATGGAGTCTGTTCTTAATTTCAAAACTAAAATGTCATTCTTCTAACGAAGCTAAGTACGGGGCTTAAATACTAACAGGAAACTCAAAAAGGGCAAAGGTGATTTCTTATATCTCCTGTTTCTCAGAACATGGATATCCTGCAGCTTCTTTGTTTTCTGTCAACTGTGGAATACTTGTTGCTATTTGAGTAACTAAACCAAGAAGTTATTTGGGAAGAGACAAGAGAGTGTGTAGTCCCAAATAATATCAAAGGCACTTGCACTCCAAATGCATCGTCCAACCACTTCCTTGCAAGTCCTTTTTGCCACAAAATATTTATTGCACGTTTTGTCATCTTTAAAGCATCACAAGCCGAGAAAATATTCACTAAAAAAATTAAAAAAATGACAACAATTTCAATTTTAAAACCCTATCGAATTTAATTAAAAAACAAGTACATTCCACAAGACTCAGTGTTCATTGACATCACCTTTGTCACTCGGAAATTTTACGCTCCTTCACCCCCGAGGGGTATGCCTTTATAAAGCAAGCAAAGTGACGGAGCGCTCAAATCCCAGCCCATTAACCCCAACTCACATGAGTGATAAAAATTCAGCCGTTTATTTCAAAGAATACAACGCATTTCAAAGTGCTCCACATCGTCACATGCGTTCCCGCAAAAAAGAGACAAGCGTCCAGCTTTATGGAGCCATTAAATTATTATGCCACTTTGGTGCGGTCTATCAGCCCCTGTGGCTATGATCCCATAAATTTGCAGTTATTTATACATTTCTTTTTTTTTGTTGCGTATTTCGAGCTGTTAATTTTGCGGTTAAAATTTTTCATTAAAATTTTCACACAAATATGTTGAAAACCAAAACCGACTTGTGACCCATATAGGCAGGGCCACTGAGCTCCGCCATGCATCAATCCATCAAGAGGAGTTTTTATTTAAGCATTTTTTCCCTTTTCCGGATACTGGCTAAGCCAACGAAAAATAATGACGTCTTCCAATATATCATTTAATTAAAAGCGAATTTTTAGTGAACTCTCTTCCGTACCTTTCGCGGCACGGGCGGAAAATGGGTTCTCCCATTTCGAATGTGTACTGAGTGCGATCGTCATCTCTTTACAGGACACAGCAGATGCTACGCGAAAATAATTACTCACTATAATTAAAACCAACTTGGGGCTACAGTTGCATTGAAATGTCATCACATAGTGAGCGGTGGGATGAGCACAGTACAGAAGTTGGTGGGGTGTTGGAAACCAAAAGAAACCTACGACAAAAGGATTATCATCACACGCACACATGCTCATTCAAAGCGAGTGAAGTGAGCGCAGATGGCTTAGACTGTCGAGTGTAGTTTTTCGGGTGGAGGGAGGCAAGGCGAAACTTAATTAGAGCATCCCAGTGCAATATGACGTTGGGATGTACATGCATATAATTACTTTTCGCGAATATTAAATCGGAGGTGAAACAAGAAGAAGGAAGTTGGATCTGGGAGATAGAATGCAGATAAATGCGAAAGTCTTTCTTGCTTTTGGAAAATTGTCATATGCACTCGGTGGCAGTAGCAAAGGAGCGAAGTGGCATCTTTTTCGCAAAAATAAGCAGAGAAAATTGCATTTTAATTGGGGACCGTATTGCGGGTGCGGGTTTAGTGCCTCTGATCTCTTAGAAGCAGTGTTCACGGGGGGATGTTTCTTTAAAAGCAATGAATATATCGTGCATGAATAAGTTGCAATCAAGAAATCTTGTTCATGTGACGCTTGTAATATGCAATGGCAGCATGTTTAGATAATTATGATTTTGAATCGCAGCTGGTTTAGCTGTTTTTGGCGGGACTCTTCAGAAGACATTAAGAGACAAGGTTTTGTTACAAGCTTTCAAGGTTACCAATGATGTCTGTACGTTGAAATATTTAGTACTCTTTTTCGCCGAACCTTCGCCTTTTTTTAAGATACTGCGAAACTGCGGTTCGCCTTCATTATATTGACATCCGTGGCAGAAGCAATTCGTAGCATTAAGATCTTGACAGTATAATTAACTAAGGTAAAATCAACAAATCTATTGGAACTCAAAGCTTTCAAAAATCAATGATGACTGATGTCACTACAACGAGCCCCTAATAATCGCCATGATTGGCGCTTGTATCAATGAAACCGGAAATATTACCATCCTTGGTATGTGTATCAAGAAATATTTCAGCACCCTGATTTGGCTTCAATTTACAAGAGGTATATTCGCTTTAAGCTTGGATGCAAGGCTCATATCTCCCCTGGTGCTCCCAAGACCTCCCTGCACCTATTAGATAGAATCCAAAGTTAAAGGAGACAACAATATCGCGGGTTAATTAGACTCACTCGAACATCCGTACGGTGTCTTCTTTGTACGTGGTTCATGGCTCACTAAGAATGACCATCAGTCTTCACTTTCGGATGCACACTTAAACTTAGAAACTCATTTTGCAGCCGTACTGCGCGAATATGGAATGCTCTACCCAGCCAAATTTTTTTTCCACAGACTACAATCCGCAGGTTTTTAGCCCAATGTGCACATGTACCTCCCTGCCCTCTATACCTACGTTATAAAACTTATTCGGAACGATCCGATCTATTCAACTGATTGTACAAAACTGACTTTATTTTACATATTCTGAGTTATTCCTCAGGTCAATTTATCTGAGGTGACTTTTATTGCCTTGCATTGAAGTGATCGAAACGCTTCCGACGGAAACGCTCCAGACGCAAGTTTGCATAAAAAGTTACCTGAACATTACAAAGTGGAATTGAGAAATATTTCGGCGGAAGGCCTTACAAATATTGCAAGTTAATCAAAATGCAAGTTAATCGAAATGTGTTCGGCGGGAGACTGTTGACCGAGCTTTTAAACACGTGCGTTGGGCGGATGACCGTGGTTGATCTGCTGGTTGCCCGTGGCGGTGTTAGGTATCGTAACTCGCATAACGCGCATATTCTAAAAAACAAACAAAAGTTCAATTTTTTTTTACCTTAAGCAAAAATAGCTATCGTAGCAGCATCATAGAAGACAGAAATGTTGATTAGACGTCCATCAGTATATCATATTAGATTGTACTGAGGACATGGTAAAAGCCGAATGAACACCGATAAGGCCGTGCAGTACTTGCTAACTGGGCCAACTGTGCCAGTTTGAAGGTTGCGTTTTGAAACGCAGCTTGGGTGGGCGGATAAGCTGATTTTGTTATTTATTTGAATTCCAGTTTTGTACGTGTTTTTATTTGCAGCAGTGTTTCGGGGCAGTAGAGTCCACAATAAAGTAAATCTTCACACTGCGGCAGGTTACCAAAGATAAGTCATTCTGCACCTAGAACCAGTTGGAAATCGAAAGTCCCCATTTAACTGCGTGTGTCGGGACGGTCTATAGAACGCCATCCATGACGATGTCAAGAAAGGATTTCAAAAAGTCGTATCACTTCTTCAACACATAGAAAAGATTGTGGAGAGCAGACGCCAATACAAGTTGTACGATTTTCGAAGTCCCTGCAAGTGATTGGCGGATCATAGCGAGCCGTTAATAATGCGTTTGCTGCCATTTATGAGGTCAAAACGAATTCGCTTGCCGAAAGGATATTAAAATGGCTCAGGACTTGGAGACTGGGGACAGCTTTTTTTGTTGGACGAGTCCGAGGACAAAGAAAAAAAACGATAAGCTAAAGTATGTCCACATCGTCACTGATATACATTTTAAAGTATTAAATTGTTTCGCTAAGGCTGCACAACACTTAGGGTGTCTAATTCTCCTGTTAAGACACGTTATATTATAATTGTTGTAAACCTCAAATGTGCAACCAACTTCGTGGACATCCATTCACAAACCGTAATGTGATTAATTTAACGTCTTCGTTAATGCAACAGTACTCAAACTTATAACCATTTCCCTGTCGACCTCAATTTGCAACAAATTTCGGTATATATGGTATCAATAGGAAATATTCGCACATTCGTGTGCACATATGTGCATCCTACTCAATGGACCTCACTTACACCATAATTATTAATCGCATCATTCACCTTTGTCTACATTTCCTCATGCGTCTGAGTGACAGACGACCCATCAAATGCACCAAATTATTCCTACGCTCTTCACATCTACATCCTGCATACGGAATTTCCATTTTGCGATTATTCTCACCACACACTGTCGCACATATGCACACAATTAATTACTCCTCAAAGGACACCCTCCTAGCGTTAGTGGCATCTTGCGACAGGTCACTTAGGAGCCTCACTTGCACCTGCTCCTTTTATTACATACCTACGTTGATGATACAATCCGTAGGTCCATTCAGACTGTCCAGCGCCATGGAGTAGGCATAAGCGACACACAGCATTAGCGGTGGAACTCATTCTGATTAATTAATTGATATCAGCATCCTCACTAATGCATTCTGCACAATTGCGGTTTCCCTTTAACAAATGGAAATGCTCAGTGCCTGATCCTTGGACTGCAGAAGACAACCGAGCGATGCATTTACTTTAAAGACTTCACCTGCGGCATGTCAGTCGGAGATAAGCGCTCTATCAAGAGCTAGCCAATCTATTGTTTCCATTGTCATAACCATACCACGAATCCTTGCATCATCCTCAGACATCGGACGCGCATAGTTTAACCCGAGAGCAGCCGAAGATAAACCTCGTCATGGTGCACAATCACTTAGTCGAGCATACCTTGGGAAAGTATAGACCATTACAATAACTTTGACTTAATTATTCCTTGACTCAAGGATCAATACAGCCCTTCGGGCACTCGAATACCGGCATTATCACCTCAGTCGTACGTAGCATGCCGATGACAATAGGTCCTTCGGTGGGTATCAACGACTGATGCAAACATTCCATTGACACAAGCAATCAGAGTCCAGGTAATTGATGTTTCAATTTCATGTTGATTATGAAGATGACGATGGGAATGACAATGGCGACGACGGTGGTGGTCGTAGTTATCCAGGAGGAATTGCCAAAGTGAAAAGGATAATGGATGGACGGTTGAGCGTAATCGACAATCACTGTGGGTAGCCGGGCATCAGTCGGTAGAGGAAAATTATTTCAGTCTTAAGCACGCTGGCAGAGTACTAAATCCTAGGTTTTCTCCACTGAAAACAGGACACAGGTTATTTATTGCATTGCTGCGAAGCCAAAGGTAAATAATAGCTAAAGTGTTCACCTCCGACGGCAGCATAAGGGTACTTAAATTGTTTTGTACTGTTAAACACAGGCTGGGCAATAAATAAAGATGAACAACAGGAAGCAATGGCTATGGCGTTTTTTTTTTTGTTTTCTTTTTTTATTCATTTCGAAACCCACGAGTAAGTGGTATCACATAAGGGTTAACAATATCACTTAGCGGTTAGAAAAGGACCAGGGTCAGGGAAAAGTCTTCACAATGAAAAATGACGAGGTGGCGGAATAAATTGCGAACCATAAAAAGTTACCTAACAGCGATCGAAAGTACTTGGGCATTATTTTTACTACTCGCCCACGTTTTTATTTTAATTCTCGACACAAAACTGGTTTGGAAGAAAATGCTAAATTATGTTCACGCAACCTAGAAGAGCCGTCTTGTTTTTAGACTCCTTTCCCGTAGTGGAGAAAATTCGTTCCCATAATGATGCGAGTTGGGAATATTTTCCATACTCACTTACAGAAAATAATCCATAAGCTGCAATAAGGACTAGTAATGATTCCTAGCAGCATCATGTGCATTAAGTATTCAACTTTATAAATTTGTCTGAGCATAGTCGAATGCACATGTGTTGCTCATGCTCTACGACACTATACGTCACTGTTGTTACACTTCACACTGCGTGCTGCCGAGGAAGCAGGATCTGTTGATATCATTGATTAGTTACCAGCATAAAAGGTGTCTCATATCTTGGCATCTACCTAGTCGACATTCCAATCCAGCCCTTGTGGCGTTGAGGGTTCTGATTTTTCATGGGCGTGGCTCAGATGGAAGGCAGATGTTGTCGATGCGGCGTTAATGGTGCGGTCAAGAATAAGCTCAAAAACAGTGATGAAGTGCAGAGATGATGAAATAGGTAATCTCTTCGATCTTGAGTTGCACCTTGAAAAACGCCTTCCATAGGTATGCTGGGAGAGCTTGATGATGGATGGCAGTATTATAATATTCTCCAGATCCTCCAGATCTATGCCGAAGACTCACTGCAATGGCGAATTTCCATTCATCCAATTGTTCGATAACCATCCGAATCGTGTTGATGTGATCAATATATGAGCGGCTTTGATTTCATTAAGGAGAAAAATGTCTCATCCGTTCTTGCACTCACTTAAGTTTATTTTCTTATGCGAATGGTGATAGTGTCAACATTTTTCTTGTTGTCGCAGTTTCTTGTACAGGCTGCGCGGATTACAGGCTGCTTGATCGGCACCGTGGCTGATGCTGTCAGCTACAACGGCAGTATGTCCGAGTCGGGAGCCTTGCCGCTTTTGAGTTTGAGAATTGTAAGTTCCATCTGGGAGACTGTTGGGAACTATCGCGAATGTCGAAACCCCACAAATGGACCCATGGTAAATAAAAAGTGTAGACCCGTGAAATAGTACATTTTTCTTCGCCGAATGCATTCGTTTCTGTGATATCAAATCAGCCTAATATTGCTTTACCCATTTTAATTGATGTGAGTAACACTACGCGATTCGTAGAAACCAGTTGCATTGACCTTGATGGCAGACAGATCAAGTTCACTCGGATAAACGCACTGTCTTGATTATTTCTTCGTGTTATAATGACGTCAACCTTCAGCACCGGAGGCATCGTTCACACGGACAGTGTCTTTATGTGGAAATATTAATGTAAAATGCCTTAAACGAACTCACTGGCTTACATGTCTCAAACACGTTCATTTTATGACCGTCTCATATAAATTCATGATGATGGTTGCGGCAGATGGCAGAAATAATTCTGGTGCGTCGTCTGCCTTTTGATAAGCTAAACCTTCGGTGTCACTTGTGCTGCTACTACCAGTATACCACCCAACCCTTCATCATTACAGAAGCAATGAATAAATGAGCATAATTTCGTCAATATATGCTCATACGCTGCACCTTCAAATATTTAAAAAACTCAGTTGCGCCACAAGTCTGATCTGCAACAACTAAGTAATTTCTTTGACAACCAAACCAATGGGCAATTTTCTTGCACAATGGCTGGGAAAAGAATAATGTCGAGTGGCTTTTTCGCTTATAACTCAAACTCACAACTCCTTGAGAAAAGAGCCTTAAATTAGTCGTCTGCAAGAAGGATTACATCGCAACTGCAAAAACTACAGAGCACAGGCTACAAGCGGACATTAAGCTGTTGATGTCAACGCAGATCTGCATTGATAAGGTCATGTCTGGCAACCTGTCTCGTCCAATATAATGCCCCATAACAACTCAATTGTTTCTGAAGCTTTAATGAAAACATTTCAATGCCTCGTAGCCAAGCGAAAAAACTAATATCACCGACCTTGCCACCAGAAAACAACAAAAGAACAAAACAATAATGACTTGCGTTGATTATGCTTGCAAGCGATTACCTTCACTCGCAACATGACACATTTTAAAGATGAACCCTCACAAGAGGGCCAGACACAAAACGGGAATAAAATAAGTAAAAGCCAAAAAAATGTGATTATGTCTTCGACATGAAGTAGACTTGTCCGTAACGTCACCCCCTCTGCCACGACATCATTCATAACTTTTATCCGCAAACATCTGCATTAACTTAAACTCGCCCAACTTTTACCCAAAACAACGATGATCGAAGGACGATGACGATGCAGGATGAAGAAGAAGCATCTGCATGAAACGATTATTATCCCATCATATCTCTTGAAACCCATCGAACTTTCCTGGCTGATGACATGGGAGGTTGAACGGGACCAACGCAGGAGGGCAAAATGGGACCCTATCATAACCAGGAGCAGCCAAAAACACGAACTTGATGGGTAAACTTTATCCCCGTCGCCATGTATCATTGAATGCCAGAGATAATAACAAACTGCATGGATGGATTTTACGACTTTTATTAAAAGTTTTAATTAATTTGAATTTTTCGCCGCTCTGTACGTTCTTTCTTTATGCTGTTGTTGATGTCAGATTTGGTGTACTCGTAGGCGGATGGATGGATGGATGGGGCGGTTTCCCAGTGATGGGCATCTCCTTTGGCTTATTGTGGCGAATCAGATGGCAAGAGACGAATGACAGCATTGAGTTGTGTAGCGAGCACATTGCCTTGACATCCGTATCTACACAGGGACAGGATTTCAATGTCCCAGAAATCCATAAATAATACAGGACACCATTAATTATTTTCCTGTGGTTACGTTTCCCGAATGTTCTATGCCCGGCACAAAACTTCATTGTTGCTCACAACAGCGAGCCAAACTGGAATGGGGGCCGGACGATCTCTCTATTGACCAGGTCTCGACATGGCAGCCGAAGTAGAAGAAGGTTTGAGAATATAATTCATCCAGGGGCACAGAAACCATTAAAACGACAGTTATTGGGTCTAGTGAATGTGTCCCAAAATTTAATGGAGCGATGTAAAATCTTTTGATTTAAAGTGTGGTCGAACGGCAGTTAATGTGTCTTGGGGTTGTGAAGGCAAATAAAGGCCTCCGCTTCTGGGGACAAGTTTACAATTTCACATCGAACATTTATCATTGAGGATAAGAATCCTTTGGGGATGGTGAGTTGGAGGTTATTTAGCATTTCAATAAATTTATTTACGAATTTTTTTGTATGTACCTAAATGTGACATATGAAAGGAAACTTCGGATAGCCATTGCCCACTGTTTACGATGACAAACAGGGTAAAGTGGAATAGTGGCTTCATCCCTTGTCGGGGTGGATGGGGTCTTCGAAGACGGTTGTGACATTTTTAATCTGAATCTGTGACAAGCCTAATAGTTTGCTTTCACTTGAAAAACGTAATTTATTGGAGTGAGATTTTAATAAATCCGCCGTAATAATGTGCCAGGCTCGGTGTAGACTGTGTCTCGTGATATGGTAAGCAACTTATATCTAATAAACTACCTCACAGCACGACGTAAAGTACGTACATTCACGACAATGGACTTCGTGATTTTATGCCTGTCAACAAAATCACCCTTACATTGTGAACAGGACGTTTTGGTTCTTATTCAATTATGTGTGCGCATATTGTTTGCTAGTTTTCACCTTGACTTTTTTATTGAAATCCAGTCCGCAACGGTTTGATGTAAGCGATACAGCGTGACTTTGAATTTTAGAAATAATACTCAATACAAACACCAAATTTCATTTTATGGTTTGGACGGAAGCAGTATGAGTATTTAAGCGTAGATAAAATGTGCTACCGTAGGCTAGCTTAGTCAATATGTGCATATGCACCTATGCTAAAAGTTGTTTGTTTAAAACTCGATAAACACATTTTTTTGGGACTTCCGTTACAGCAACTACTCACACACAGCGTGCTGAAGGACATCAATAGATTCGTAAACAAATTTACGTGGGAATTTCAACTACCTGGGTGCGATATGCACTCTTTGTTCTAATTGGATATAATTTTTGATTAAGAACAAAGTAGCCTACATATGTGTGATTAGTCTACCTTTCCAATTTTATCTAATCGGCCAGTCAGAGCTTTGTCATCATCAACATTTATAATATATAACATTTATTGGTTGTCTTGAAAAATCCTTTCCGCAGAAGAAGAATAAAAAGCTTGCGTATAGCTGCCTTTGTGTATCCATGCATAGACGCTTTGTGTAAAAATGTTACCTGTCTTGTTGTCGTTTGTTAAAGGGTGCTCTATGACAAACAGCTTTCGTATTGGAATATGATGACCTCCAACTTTCTTTTCTGTTCTTTATGGGTCAACTTGTGTCTAGTCTCTGATTCCGTTCAAAAATCTTCTTAAAATAATCCATTTGGAGTCGATATGTCGCATGGCCCATTAACTTGTTATAAGACTAAAGCACGCAGAGAACTTCTTCCTTTGCGTGCTGTAGAAGACAAGGCCCAGTATACGATATTTTGGTCGATATCCAACTAAATGAGGTTTGATTTGAATGAAAGATTAATCAGATGGATTAAGGTTTAGTTGTTTATTTGAAATGTCGATTACACTGGTATTTTTGTGTGGAAAATGAAATCTTCATGTACGTTTTTTTCTTTTAAATGTCAGTCTATCGCCTACTGCAATAATAAGTTGTTTCCTAAGCAAACATTTTTAAGCTTTAACTAAGCTGCTAGCACTAACTTAAGACTTCGGCATAAGACGTATAAGTTCAACAGGGCGTATGTGGAATATATCTTGTAAATGTATTTATATATAATTTCGAGACGATAAAGTCTAAAAAGATATATAACGGACTATAATATATACATTGTATATGGAATTCATACCGTCAGCAATGAAAGGAGGACCGTAAGGTATACAATTCATTAAGTCACGATCGGCCACATTAACTAAAAAGACCAATCTTGGGTGAATTTTCCTCCTTTTGTGGCGATGGCGGCAATGACACATTTATACATGGTAACCATTGTACAATGTTCGAGGTATTTTGTCAAAAAGAGGGAGGTACATACCATCATTTTCTAATTAACGTAGGTTTACTATGCATATTCAAGGACAATTCGTAAGTCACAAGATATCCGGTTATTGGCGCTATTCGTTTTCTCTGCTAGCGGAAAGACATAGAATATAGTTCCTCAAAATACAAAAACAATTAATATTTCTTTTTTTGTAAATGCATCCTATTTTCTTCGTTACTTTATCAAGACAGTGAAGCCATGTTGGTTACTAACATAAGTTAAACACCGCCTTCTTTTTTTCAACATCAAGATGGTTAGGTTCTTAGCAAAACCTGATATATACCATATATATCGGCGGCACAACAGCCCGTATAGAGCCTAGCTTCTCAGCAACCATTCGTATTGTGCGTACTATTTTTTTCTCACGAGTGGAAGATACGTACAGTTTTATACCGAATCCGAACGGCTTTGTTTGAGAAGCTTTTTCTAGACAGGAAATACTCTTTGAGCAGTGTCAGTGACTCGAAAGAGGTGGGCTGTAACAATTATTTTTATAGCACAGAGCAGGAATCGAACCTACGACGTCGAAGTTGGGGTATGCACATACCAACAATGCCATGGGCCATCAGCAAAACCTTTATTGTAAATAGAAAAAAGATAAAATTTGAGATATGAGTAAATTCGCTGACAGTGTAATGGATTTAATCAAAAACCCACGATGTTGGCTCACCATGCGACAATCGGCGCTGTCAGGTCCAATTAGCAAAATTACCAATTTTCATAATCAATGACTCCATCTCTTTCGAGTCTCTGACAATGTTCGAGGAATATTCCAGTCTGGAATATTATTCTCCAATTTCCAATCAGACTCCGTATCAACGACGTTCAATGACAGTTCAACAATTCATTTGTCTAGAATTTTGAGAATACCAAAAAAAACTTGAACGAACAGTGACGAGTACATTGGTGTGGTATATGTGTTCGATTCTTCAATAGGAGTTGAAGTGTATTCGATACAAATGTTTGATCTATGATATATATGAATCTGTGATCTGCGCGCATGTTTTATCCCAACGGAGTATGATTTAAGAACTATATGAGAGCGACAACATTTTTTGTAGTAAACAGTCTGCAGTATCTACAGGCAGGAACAATTATATAGATGCAATATTATTGTTGGGTTGACTGGCGAACACGATCGTCAGTGACATGGCCCAAATAAAAATCTCAATAGGCAAACAATAAATATTCGATGCAGTTGTATTTTCGACCCTACGCAGGCGAATAATCTTAGACAAACAGCCAGGATAATAGAATATTTTTCCACTTCACTGAGTCACAAATGAAATACAAATTCCGAAGTGGAAAAACTGTTTGTAAGTTTTCTCTGTTGGTTTTCCAACTGTCAGAATCTAATCATAAAATTGTTTTGATAGTGCAACTCCCTTTTATAAATTAAATTTCACCAGCCTCGCTTCCGCAAGCAGCTCATAAATAGGTTCCACTACTTCGGACTAGCAAAGTTCTAAGTGTTATTTATTTTGCAACAGCATTGCGGTCATCAGGGAATTCTTGGCACGTCCCTTAGTATGATTTATACCAGTCAAAGTTTACATTACCCAAATCTTGTGCATTCTTGGGTTGCCTTTAAAACAGTAAAAGCGCGAATAGAAAATGCTGCAGGAGCAGCGAGTGCAGCACAATCTTACAGATACTCGTACTGGTGAGTAAAACCACAGGATATAGTGCACTGAATATTGAATGCAATGCAATCCAACGACGAAACACTGTGAAACGTGCACAAGAATATCGTATGTATTTAGGTAAGGGTGTATAACTAAAGTGGGTAAGTGTTCGGTTGTTTGCAACGCTTGAAGGGGCAAACACATTGTGTCCCGTAAACCAATTCACATTTTATCAAGCCAACGAAGCGTGAACGCCCAAACGACAAGGGACACGGCGATAAGAATTTATTGTCCTGGGGTTAACCCACTTTCGAATATTGTATAAAATACTAGTGTTTTAGTGATGTCGTAGTTTTGTGCTGCCCCCGCTGCTGTCGTCTTTTTACTGTATCTTATTGTGTTAGTTTATCCATTACTTTTTATCTCACGTACACATTCTTGGGATAAGTTCGCGATGATAGTGATGCTACTATTTAATGTTGTTGCTACTGATGAAGGTTGAGAGCATTTATGTATAATATTTTTAAATGCCTCATACTTACGTTAGTTTTTAGTTATTTCTCTTTTCCGGTTGGCGTTACTTTCCCATGGAGATTTGGCATCAATGTGAGTGAGGCCCCTATTCGACTAAATGGATGTACCTCAGTTAAGTTTTGTTAGTTAACGTAAGCCGTGTTAGTTACTTTGGGGATGGTCTTAAAATGTCCTCCTCACTCAGCATTCCTCTAATTCCTGTCAATAAATTGCGAAACAATGTACTGAAGGTACGTACAGACTGTGTTGACAGGTCTATATTTAATAACCGCCCACAACAGCCGGCAATCAGATTTTGTCAAATTTTGCTTGCCATTGTAAAACCTGCTTAAGCTGCTTCTGACAAATAGTCATCACCTCCCCCTGTCTTACCAGACCGTGCTCCCGTAGAAAAAAATATCAAAGTGTCAGCTGAGTCAGTGCTCTCGTTCTAAGCAAAACAAATTTAACTCGCACGAGGTGCCATTTAAAGGCCGACTGACGTCGCGCACACACATTTACAAGACACATATTGGACTTGCCTTGGTATGAAAAATCTGCGTCGTTGACGAAAGGGATATTAAAAACAATTGAAAGCAGAAAGGACGAAGAAAGAAAGGAGCCAAAGGAAAAAAAATGTTAACTTTTCAGCACAAGAAGTGGAACAGCTCACATCATACATCAAAAGCAGCACGCATCTGCGAACCGTAGGCACCACCAGACATGTTAAAAATGACTGATTTCACAAGACAAAGATTCATAATACAGTATAACCGAGCAAGCAGCCGACTCCACCCCCAGCGTCTTTATGCAAAAATATTGTTGCTTTTAAAAACAATGAGGACATGAAACAATGTCAGACGGAAAACAGATGAGAAAAAAATTTCCCTAATCTGACAACAAGGACGGGCCTCAACAAAAGGAGCCAAATGCAAAATGATTTTGTGCGAAAGTAAGAATGTTTTGTTTTTCCCTTTTTTTTAAATTATCGTTTCAGAGGTGCTACTTACAGCTACTCCTAATGAAGCGAATCTGTAGAACCCAACCGAAGGAGTATGCCTGAGTGTGTTTTGCATGAGGAAAGCAATTCGAAGGAAGGAAAGGCCTTTTGACCGAATTTTGACTTTTAATTTTTGCAAACGGGAATGGAGATGCGGACGGAGGTCTTGTAACGATAAGGAACACTTTTTTGATGAGTTTTGTTGTAATTTTCTAGGTCAACCAATTAGAGGTTCTTAAAGGGGAATGAATTTGAAGGAGTGAGTTTTAGATTGTGCAAAATTTGCTGTTGATTTTGAACGCATCGTAGTGCGAGAGTTAGTTTCGTATAGAGATTAAATCATTCTCGATTGAGTGATAAAATACAAATAGTGTACGTCTTCTATAAGTCATAGACACTATTGTTTGAGGGTACTATCTGGAATCATCTTACCATTTATGACGTATGGTTGTCCTCTGTGGCTCATCTTCCCTTTTAGGTGGATTGTCTCCGTTTGAGAACAAATGAAATGAGGACGAAAAAATAACAGAAGCATAAATAACATAAAGAGGGGATAGCCGGTAAGTTTAAAGTAGCTTTAAGCTCTTCTTCTTCTCTGTGTGGCGCTACATTCCGGGGTGGACCTGGTCCTCAGTCAACAATCCTCTCCAGCTGGCACGATCTTTAGCCAGCTGCTCCCAATTTCGCACTCCCAGTTGGTTGAGGTCCTTCTTCACTTGGGTGCACCACCTTAAACGCGGGCGTCCTCTGTTGCGTTGCCCGACAGGTTCGGATTGGAAGATTCTTCGGGCCGGAACTGTGGTGTCCATGCACTCTACATGACCTAGCCACCGTAGGCGTTGGATCCGTAGACGCCTAACTAGGCTTCTCCTACAAAAAACCCGTCATCACAGACAGGACCAAAGATCGCACGGAGAACTTTTCTCTCAAAGAGAAAAAGGACGTCTTTATCCGCTTTCGAGATTGTCCATGCCTCCGCACCGTATAGTGAGACTGCCCATTGTGACGCTCTGTCCAAGACGTCGATGTTGTATGACCTTTTTTGAGAACAGCATGTACTTCGTTAGCAAAAAAGCTTAATTTTAAGCATAGTCGTTGAATAAAATCTAAACCGGTCGATTTCACATGTAAAAATAAAAGCACTTTATAAAATGGGAGTCGTAAGCATTTAAAATGTAATTATTTGTTAAGTAATAGAAGGGAGAACTTCATATAATAAATTCGTAAACGTAAGGATAGAACTTTTATTTTTGTGTGCCAAAGATCAAAATTGATTGCTGATTACACAAACGTTGGTGTTTTCACTGTAGACTATAGACGTGAGTTTAACTTCGGCAGGACGGTAAATACTAATCATAGCCAGCGTTACATAGGAATCTGAACTCCATCGTAACTAATCATTCTAAAGAAATGTTGCCCCGACAATCAACCATTCAAACGCGCACATAAGGTACTTAGAACGCTCAATCCGGCTGAGTGCAACATCAGCAGGCATCGCATAATACACAACTCCAGCTCCAAAGTAGTACTCATATTGTTACGTTTTACGAAAACTGATTCTATGTAAACACAATTAATTTGTCCAATTAAAGGGTTCGATCACTGTGACTCAATACTTCACTATATCTATACACTGATTTATTAACTTACAGAGCACTCTGCTACTTAGACTTTAAATCACTACAATTACCTTATACTTTTCTTTGCAACATTTCAGGCTCACACTTATAACACTTTGATCACTTTTATACAAAATCCATCTAAAACTGCTTCGGCCGCGGTTCCGATATTTATATCAGCCAGCATTCTTTTAGATCGCGACACTATCTCATTCACATGCAACACAACAACCACAAACGAAATTTGCTCTCAGGCATTATGTACGTGAACCCATTCACTCCATATGGTGATGTATTGGTTTTGTGTAGTTTTATTATAGTTACTATTCCGAATGGCGTTCGATTATTCCCCACAGATGGCACCTTAGAGGTGGTTTGTATCCACGTCACAATATTCTTAAGTTGTTCACTCTGTTGCATTCTGCTGTGGTCAGGACTATAATCGACTACTCATACCTGCACTAAGGTAGAAGATATTGACCATTGATTGGCGGGAGAGTGTGTAAGAGGTTCCATTATTTGTATGTTTTGTATTCAATATTGTTATTTGAAAGTGTAACTATTTCCACGTTCCCAAAAATACCCACGGATGCATAATAAAAAGGTGTAGCATATCTGGTAACAACCCACAAGAATTTTTCGACCCAAGCATTTGATAGTTAAAATTTACATAAAATTAATGAACATCTCTCCAATTGTGTATTTCTTTTGAAGGAGTTACTTCCCTACCCCTCCCAGCTATTATCTAAAATCTCCTCATTCCACCCCTTCTTTGCAGTGTTCAAGCCTATTGTGCTCCTTCTGCTCTCTTCTTCATTTCTTTCGAAGCCTTGGAAACGTTAACTCGCCCTGTGGCTACAATTTCAGGAATTATGAACAGATTGATTCTCCTCCTCTCATCAAAGCACTTATCACCGCATGGCTATATTTCAGATAAGAAAAATGTTCGATTGGTACATCTGCTGGCATTTCCAATTCATTATGTACCTCTCCTGAAGGTAGG
Organism: Eristalis arbustorum; assembly: GCA_916610145.1. Classification (NCBI taxonomy): domain Eukaryota; kingdom Metazoa; phylum Arthropoda; class Insecta; order Diptera; family Syrphidae; genus Eristalis; species Eristalis arbustorum. The sequence goes on from OU744316.1 coordinate 114,052,112, forward strand.
GATTTTCTTGAACATTCCATATTGTTGACGATTTTTGAGAACTTCATAAATAAATTAAGACTGATTTTAGCCGGCAGCTCCCATAAGTAATCCATTAAGTGAAATGAAAATGAATACGAACAAGGACCTATGTATATTTAATTCATACATACATCCGCAGCTACTGACGACCGCAAAATGAAAGGCCATAGGGCAATGACCATATCTCATCACAGTTTCCATAAAGGTCATTGAAATACGAAAATGACAAGTCCATTTGAGCAATTACTCGACACAAAAAAAAATTGCCTTTCTCTGGCTGAACCCAAGGGCAGTATCCTGTGCATGTAAATTAACTGAAAACGAAAAGTGTCACATGCAATTTAATAAGGATTAAGCCCAGTCAACCCCAAACAAATTAATGTTTCCCCTTTGAACTGAGGCCAAGAGAAAGCCTTTATAATGCTTCTCATCTACGTGACGTATGTGTGTGTACAATAATTTATCAACTCCATTAAGCTGGCCACAAATTAATCATTGAGACTACAATACTGCTTCGGGGTGTATGGTGCGACCTTGGGGATTAACATTAAAAAAGTGATCTCAAACCTACATATGCTTTTTTGTTTGTTGCGAGCAATTAATACACTTCTTATAAATGATACTAAGCGTCAAGACACAAGGGAGGCATTAATTTTCATCTTAATTTGACAGTTCCCTGAATTGAGGCACTCATCTTTTGTAGGTCCACTGGAAGCTTGTCGATAAAACTCTAATACGAGCCATTTTTCGTTCTCAGGAATATAAGCCGAGGCCATAGACAATCGGCGTATCCCACTAAGATTTCAAATTACTAGAGCTAAACTATTGGCCATGCAAAATCCCCAATCCAGGCCTAGGCTCATTAAACGAAAATCTTAATCAAACCGTATTAGGTGGAGAGGTATGTAGGTAATGCGCTTTCCCATCGGCCTTATGGCACTGGCTCACATGTTCCAACGAGTTGTGCCCTCGTTTGGGATGGCTTACTACCGTGACCTCTACCTTAGTCCTCAAACCCACCCGATGTAGAAAGTTTTCCTGTTCACCACTATCTCCACCAAGAAGTACTTTTCTAGAAACTTGTAATTTTTTTTGTAATTTTGTTCTGTGTTCTGTATGTTCAAACGCCTACTTTAACACCGCCGTTCCATTCAACCCGATCAATGATGATGATTTGATCCAGCTTAACTTTGGTAGTCCCTCGACTTTGCTGTTGCACCAATTCCCTGCGAAGAGCTTCGTCTTCTAGTTTTTACGCTAAGAGTCTGATCGGCGTTGCCATATTCGCTAGTCTGCTTGTCTTTTCGTGTTTCTATTTTACAGTATGTTGATTCATTCAATCTGAGTAAGTGTACCTTAGTATTCTTCTTTGGCTGGCACAATAGTCCCATGTGCACCTGGACATCAGGCAACATGCCTTTCCAACTACCACGGACTTGGGTTAGTCGCCTTTAGTCTTATGCATACAGTTCTCTTTCCAAGTAAGTGTTCCATCCGTTGCTTTGTTCTTTTCACTTCATCTCTCGGTGTTTGACTCGAGCATCTACAAAGCCACAGCGTTAGTATCCATTCTTTTTCTAGTCAGGCCAATGCCGCTGTACAGCTCGTAGAGCTCGTCTTTGAATCTTCTCCTCCCAACTCCATCTTCGCCTATGGAACCTAGTATAAATCAAAGAATTTTCCACTCGACCTTGAATGTCTTGGTTGGCATTGAATATTATATTGCTGGGATGGCAAGACAATGCGCTACACACCTCGTCTATTCTCATACGCGCCCTCAAATAAATAAGTATAACATCTATAAAAATTATTCCTAACAGAATTTGTGGTCAGCTGAAGACAAGGTTCTCATTGCTTCTCAGTCCATCTCCATTCAAGGAGTCTTCTACAGAGATGCTCATTCATTTGCATTGAACTTAATTCAAGTAAAAAAATACTATCTAATCACCCAATGCTAAGGAAATGTCGCTTCAATCGCTTCGACAAGACTTACCTCTTTCACTTATCAGCCAGAAAGAATCATTCTCACACAATATCTGTGTCATCGTCGGCCGTAGGAAAATATCTGCTCTGAACTACGGCACTCCGACTATTTGAGCTATGCAAACATCTGCACTAAAGCCCCACTTGACCAATACGAAGTCAATGAAATCAAATACTTACGAATCGATTCAATTGACTCCAATATCCAATTTCTTGTGTTCGCACTGAAGGAGACAAAGAATATAAAAAATAAAGGCTTTCGGTCGCATGAAGTCCAATAGTCCAATCCCAAAAGGGATTTCCTTCTAGACAACTTCAAAACCGTTTTTGGTTCCCCCCAAGCGCTGCCAGTTTCTTGCGATAATCCTCTTGAGATTTTTTTCCTCAATCTCTCTGCAAGGCAAAACGTTTGAAAAGTGGAGTGTGTCTTCGAAGCAAACACGTGAAAGTCATTTCTTGTTCGATTCTGGGTCAAAAGGATTTCTTCTTCATACAACCTGAGGTGCACAGGCAGGAATCGATGATGATGTTGTTGTATGATAAATGAAATAAGGATTTGTTATTTTTGCAAGATGACTCACCAGATCCTTGGGCAGCTTGCAATGTTATCTAATATAATTGTTTCAAGTTTTACGGAGCACCATGCAGAAATTTGTGTTGCACAAGACCGACGAGTAAGACAAATTTGATGCAAGATTTGATCATTGAGCCGTTTTGCAGAAAAGTGTTGCCATAGCGGGACGTCTTTGTTGTCAGGAACAACGTTTTGGAATTACCACATGCCATATGCCACACAGATGGCGGAAAAATATCTGCATGCCTAACTAAATTCTGTGCTGGTCTGTTTAACGAAATTCACGTAAAAGGTATGTATTGGGGCTTGACAACTTTGAACTAAATTCGTGAATACAATCCTTTACTAATCATCAAACGGTTCATTGTTAAATTGAGTTAGTTGTGATATTCAGTTAACTCAACATTTTTATCCTGTTAAAGTAGAAGAAATGTTTGCACCGAAATTCGGAACCGGTGACAGCACCCTTAAGACTGTTAACTCCAATGTTCGGTCATTGTTCTCGCCCTAGTAGACAGGCAATAACTAGTTTAGTGCAAACATTTGGATCTACATATTCGTTGTGTGATGTTGACGTGCCAGTAAGATAATTGGTCGATCGAAGTGTCGAAATAGCAAACCGTAGCAAACTATCTAAATCGGTCAATTTTATTCCGTTCTCAAGATCCATTATGAAAGCACATTATGGCATACTCAGGAATTGACAAAAAATTGCCAAATCCATATTGCAAACTTTATATTCATGTGTGCTAGATATACCATATATCTTAAAGAATGCTAACCAAATAAATGGGTTGCTTACTGTTTTGATGCTACGTCCGTGCATGAAGCCGTGTTCGAGCGGATCGTTACCAATCTTATGCTTTCCTTGTTCAGAGAGAATATTTCCTTATATGAATACGGTCTGACTATAAGATCGTCACCCAACCTCGACGTCGTAGGTTCGTTCGCTCTCTTTCCAGCTGGTGGTGGTTGGCTGGTTATTGTCGACAAACAATTGCGTATAGCATCGAAAACAATAGGCGAGTGGTTTCGAATAGCATGACTGCGGAAGCGGATGAGCAGCCCAGAGAGATGACTTTTTGGAGCATTCTCAGTTCACGGCTCCTTTAGCTCTCTCAGAAAATGGTAGTTAGTTTCCTATAGATTTACGAGCTTGACACATATTATTTGAAGAGCGTACTTACCCCTCGATTGATTTGTATGCGGAAACCAACTGTTTTTTTCAGCAACCAGCTTTACAGAGGTTGATAATTTATTTTTTTTGCTTGAAGGACCAATAGGCACTGTCAAGAGTCGAGAACGGCGCCTCAACGTTGCACATTTTCCACATCTGAATGGATTGCCACATGATTTGTAACTTTCAGGGTCTCCTACAGTAATGTTTACACATGAATAATGGAACAAACGCTTGCGGTCACTGCAGCTTATCTTTGTTTCATAATTTTGATCTATTTTTTTGAAACAACTAGGACAATTCATATTTTGGTTGTAAGAGATGTAAGATGCGCGCCCTTATGATACTCAAGATCAAACTCTGCTTGGATACATCTTGCGTTTCGATATTCTGAGCAAACAGGTTCGAGCCGGGCAAAATGACTTTATGACGTAAATCCGTATTCACGCCCAATTAAAAAACTGATGACATTGTCTATGGTCACCCGCCTTTAATATATTTGGACATCTTGTGCGCCCAGATCCAACTAGAAAATTCGCATTATTGATTCTGTCGGTGCACAATTCTGCCAAGCTGCCACGAATCTAAATTTTCATTCTGAGTCATCTTCAATACTGTCCACAACAGTTGCTATTATAGCTGTTTGCTCAAAAGAGTTTACTTCTCTGCTAACTAATGCGCCTAAACCGTGCGAAGATTTGCCAGATGCCTCTAAACCTTGTTGACCGACATCGTAACGTAATTTATCTTACGATTCAAAAGCAGAGCCGAAATTTCGAAAAAAGTTTTAAGCAGCGTCCGCAATTTGGACAAGCATGAAACTAACTAAATGAAATTACTTGACTCTTGGATGTCATAAGGCAGTGGTTAAAACACAATGACTTAAAAAAAACGATTAGTGATTCTGCTCATCAGAGAAGAGAGAGGCCTCTGACAGAATTTCAATTCATATTTGAGTCTTCAGGATGAGCATGGACTGCTGGATATAAGTTGCAACCTTTTGATTAACTCCGCTCCATGGGCTTTGCGAATTTCGGACATTAATTCCGGCAAGTAAGTAAGTAATTAATTTATTAATACTTCATAACAAAAACAGTGTTTTTTTTTATATGAAATTAAGAGCTATGGCTAAGCCGTCAGTCTGGTTAGCAGAATTTTAAATGTGTATTTTAAAACTTTAAGTGCAAACTTAAGTTTCAATTCGAATATATTCAGTCATTAACAGCATTCTATATCTATAAATTGATTTTAAAAAAATTGATAAGAATTTTCAAGTCACATTACATTAAAAGTTGAAAGTTATAATACTTGTAATATGAAAGCAGTCTTACTTCAATTTCAGATTGCAAACCGTACAGAATTGGTTGAGCTTTCCATTATAGGGGTTACCATTTAGTGAAATAACTTTACATCTTGCTTGGAATACCAGAGATTTTTCGTCATAACTAAACGAGTCATGAAAATAGTTTCTTTGGTTCAAATCATAATTTAATTGACTGTATATTATCCTGCTTTCTGACACTCGAGCAATATTCTGACACAAATCCCGCAATATATTTTGACATTCATATGTACATGTTCCCTGGGTATGTGCTTACACCCATCCTCGACTTCGAAGGTTCGATCCCTGGTCTGGATGACAAAAAAATAAGTTTCACTGTCCCACCTCTTTCGATTCACTGGCAATGCTCAAAGAGCATACCTGTCTAGAAAATGCTTCACAAACTTGGCCGTTGTGAGTGTGCATAAAACTTTGGGCGTCTATGGTCTGTAGCATCACACATTTTATTTTTATTATTTCATCGTGAAATAAAAAGACATGCGCAAATTTAATTTTATTTGTCTTCTTTATTTTTTTCATAAAAAACCCACGAATTTGCATTGCATCAATTGCCAAATGTTATTTTAATTTAATCTGTTGTTATCACTGCGCTGTTCAACGTTTTTTTCTTCTTGCTTCCATTTACATATTTCTAATGTCTTTTTGCCTTTCACTTATGGTAACACTGTATCCATTTGTACCAAGTTATTTGCTACACGAAATTGGTTTTAAAATCCGCTCGATTCGTATCGCCTTTCGCCCCACAGCAGGACGGTAGCGATGGTGCAGCTCTGGGCAGCATTCAATGGCTGAGGTATGCAAATGAAGAGCCCTGGTGAAACCTCTGCTGTACGGAATTGTGTGTGGAAATGCTTTCGAATGCAAGAATATCAAATATTTTGGTCACAGTAAGGAGACGATGGCATTATTTTAAAATCAATGCTCGAATCGAGGGGCTACGTTAGGAGACAATTTTATTTGTCCGACGGTTGGGAACGATGCACATTTTAACGAAATCTGATTCTGGAATGGCTTGTCTGCAAACGATTTTACGGAAATTAATATTTTAGTTTACTTTATCTTAATTCCGCAGTTAAAGAGAATTGCTATCTCTGTTGTGAATAAATGTAGGCAGGGCCATTCAGGGTGTTGAACACGTCATCACTAGGAAATTCGTAGGGGGAAAACAATTCGTTGCCTGGGCGATAACGAAGTCTTATGTATTAACATAGGATACAAAAGTTTCAAGTGCCATGCCCATGTAACCGAAAAACATGACTTTCAGCATTAAGCCAATTAGGTTACAAAATATAGAGTTATGAGAACCTAGATCCTTTGTGGATGGACTTTGTGTGAAAATTTCCTGAGATTGCCGAAGTTTTAAGAGAATAATGTTGCGAATGGAGTATCGGATAAAGGTAAATCGCGACTAGCAAGATACATGTACATGTTCCCTATAAGCTCCAAATGCACAAAGCCACTTGGTAAATGTACAATGGGCTGTAGCGCCACCCATTTTATATTTTATTATCTGTTTCGATTCACTGTTAAAGCTCAAAGCGTTTTCAAAAACCAGCTTCTCAAGCCAGCAGTTCGGAGTTGACCTAAAACATCACGATACAGCTGTTTAGCAAGGCCAATTTTCAGCTCGGACTATAGCGCCACCCATTGTATTACATTGCTGATATTGAATAAAGAATGGCTGGCTATCAAACTTCAAAGACAAACGATAAATAATCGATGATCCAACTGTTGTTAAATATTCTTTCAGTTTAGATGAAAGTATGAACCATTTTGACTGGGCAACAACTAGGATTCAATGATCGATGGCTGTTTAGTATTCATTGTTAATTTGTCGCCGTTGATTTAACGCCTTTAGACTATTTTTTGTGGGGCTATGTTAAAGCTCATGTCTATACAGATAAGCCCGCTTCAATTGACGCTTTGGAAGACAACATTGAAGCATTTGTCCGTGAGATACCGGCCGAAATGTTGGAAAGAGTACGTCAAAATTGAACTAAGCGGATGGACCAACAGTCAAGGTCAACATTTGCATGAAATAATCTTCAAACATTAAATTATATGGATCGTACTATCGATTCAAATAAAGATTTCATGCATTTTTCTGAATTGTATGTGTTTTCTTTTTTGAAAAACTTTCCTATAGCTTTTAAAAAATCGCCCTTTAGTTAAACACATCCACGTTCAGCATCTTCATCCAGGAGTATTAGAGACATTCTCCATTGTTCGCCATTGGATTCTCGGAAGCCGGTACCTCGTTCGGAATGTTGTCCATCGATGAAGACCATGCTTTCTTCAGAAGAAAATGACTACTACGCAGCTGATGGGTGATTTGTCGCCTCAACGTGTTCAACCAAGTCGGCCATTCTTTCACCATCAAGCTATCTAAGGCTTACCTTGCGCTGTTTGTCTGCGTGTGTACAAAGGCGATTCATTTGGAACTCGTGATCTGACCACTGATGCTTTCCTTGCCGCTTTCAGACGATTTGTGGCTTGCCGAGGTAAATCTTCAAACGTGTACACCGATAATGGGACTAACTTCAAGGATGCGCTTCATATCCTAAATGAGATGCAAGGTTTGGTTTTGTCGCAGACATTCAACGAAGACATCGCGAGCTCTCTTGCCATGGATGGAATCGCTTAACACTTCATTCCCACATCTGCACCACACTTCGGAGGATTATGGGAGGCTGGAGTGAAGTCAGTTAAACTTCATCTTCGTCGTGTAATTGGAAGAATATCCTGACTTTCGAAGAAGTCTTCATTCTCTTTGCTCAAATCGAAGCAATCTTGAATTCCCGCCATCTTCATGCATTGTCCGATGAAGACTTGAACCCACTCACCTCATAGCACTTTCTTATAGGGAAGCCCTATATGATTATACCAGAGCCAAGTTACCTGGAACAACCTGTAAATCGTCTTTCGCACTAGAACCATGTGCAAAGTATGGTACAAGGGTTTTGGAAGGGATGGAATGCGGAGTACATCACCAGTCTTCAGGAGCCGCCAAAATGGAAATGGGCCCAGTTTAACGTCAAGATCGGCGATATGGTTGTAGTTAAGGAGCCCAATCTTGATCAGTGGTAATCAAGAAAATATAAATAAAGCATTTTGTAAGACACATTCATTCGTTGCGTTATTCTTTCTTTTTTTTTGTGTTTTCGATTTAGTTTCATTCGGATAAGCTCATTTATTCTTCGTCGAATTGGAAACAATGGCAGTAAACTTAAAAATTATTTCCAGGACAACGCCCTCATCCAAACCTTCAAAAACGTCTCTATTTAAAATCACAGCAAATGGTAACTGATGAGCGTCGATGCCCTCGTAACTTGCTCTGAGTTTATGCATGGCCACTTGAAGAACCAGAAGAATGAACATATGCATGTACTTTTTTGCTGTCAACGTCAAGGACATTCAGAGCTTAGGTCATCCACGTGCTGCTTTCTAACATCGCTTGAATTTGCGCGCATTGGAATAATATCAACAAATATGTTCCTGTTCATTGGCCCATATAACTTCCGCCCAATTATTGAATTTGTTTGGATAACGAAAACAGAACGAAGTGAAATACTCAATTCAACAGGAAATTTGTTTCAATTTCTCATTTATTTCATCGACTCGGCAAGCTCTCCTTACTTCACTCAGGGGGGAATTGACAAAAAAAAAGAAAAGTTAAAAAAACAACGAAAGTACACACAAACAATTGAAGAAGGAAATTCGCAAAGCAAATATTGACAATCCAGCGTAAATAGGAAATAATTAGGGGTACCCTAAAAAAGTTGTGCTCAAAACTCGAGAGCATTTTGTTCAATCAAATGTCAATCGGACTCTGTCCTTCGGGAATGAATTTCAATTTGCCACTCGAATTGGCCACAGACGTAGCGATGGGACGCTGATGGGAAATGATGAGCCGTCGGGAAAACTTGATGCGCGTTTTAAATGTATTAACGAGCGGCAAATGCTGCGACAATCTATGTCAAATCTATTAGAAACAATTACTATGGGCTGCCATCAAGGAAACATCAATAAGGCATACGCCACCGCATCAGATGGTGGAGCCGTTCGGATAACGTGATGTAACACATCCACGTCTGTGGGAGCGAAATAAAATTGTTCAAGTCGAACTCTGTCTGACACATGATTGCGTGCGCTGAAACTGGGCTGCCACGTAATCGCCGAAAACCACATGGGACTTAAAATATGGCAGCACATATCCTTTGAACATACGTACGACTAACGAAGCTATCTGACTACGTTCCCAAAGGATTCTTCAACAATTCACCACCACTGTCATGCGTTTCGTTTCTCATAAATCATCATTTAACAGGCCTCTCCGGGTTCAGCTGGCGACGATGCTGATGGTTGTGATGGTTCCGATGCTTCTGATGGTTCTGATGGTTCTGATGGTGGTGGTTCGTTCTACGTCTACCAACAATGGTGATGTTGGCTGGCTGGCTGGCGGGCTGACGATGGTGGTGTTACTGCTTTTATGACCTTTATGGAGCATTCCCATTGAACCGTTCGTCCTCCTTGGTAATGGTCTCTTGCCAGCTTCCTATACGAAACATAATCATCGACAGCAAAGGGATAAGCCATTCGGAGCAAAGGATTACAAGCATGCATATCAACAGCAGCGACAAGGAAATCAGCTCGGTGACGACCCCGCCCTCAGATATTCATTTGCAGAGCACAGTTGCTGCACAGATTGTCGATAGTCGATCGCAGTGTACAGACGGAGGATGTGCGATTACGGGTTAAAGGTGTCCCTTCTAGGGTGCACATAGGGGTGTAATTTATGGCGTACATTTTCTATGCCACCACTTTCTGGTATCCTATAATCAGTCGACGTTCTCTACCGGCGCGGCGCTCTCTCTCTCTGTCTGTCCCTTGCCCACATAACCCATGGCTCGTTAGACAAAGAGCAATCGTCTGGGACATCCTTTTGGGGGTTGTAATCGAATTGGGGAGCTGCTGCAATGAATGTGTAGAGCATTAGAAAATTTTATGATTGAATTTTGAATTTATGTGATTTGCCTTTGCTCGGGGGTGAGTTGCGATCTGCTACGAGAGTTGGACAAAAACCGAAAATTGCATATTAAGTCGAATGATTTAAGCGATTTGTGCAAGTTAATTAGAAGAGATTTTGGCTCTAACGACATTTGGATAGGAGTTCGGATAAGGCAATTTGACTCTGAAGCTTTGTGTGTACATGATAATAACTACCGCAAGAGGAAGACGCATAAAACGCCTTAAGAAATGCGTGTCTATAATATCATAGAGTTTTGTTCGACGAAGTTAGGCTAATAACCAAAGTAAAATCTAATGAGTCAATATTGACAAGTTGTGGTTGTCCCACACTGGTTTTGGTTAAAATCACTTGACCTCAATGGTAATCCTAAGAAAAATTCATAATTGTATTATATCAGAGGCTTACCAGCACCCAAATTAAGTCACCATGTGCGTGCTATTGTTCTTTCCCGAGTGGAAGCGAAATACATTTTTATGGAAATTCCGAACGGCTATGTTTGAAAACTTTTCTATACAGACGTATTCTTTGATTCAGTCAATGAATCGAATGAGGTGGTTCCGTGAAAATTATTTTGTTGCACAGATCTCGGATCGAACCTACGACGTCGAGGTTCAAGTACGTTGGAGTCGATGCACAATGCCACGGGCCACCACAAGTAGTAGATGCATACAATTGCCTTAGTATTTTTCGGCCTTAATATGATATGTGTGAGGTGGTTGGTTCAATCTCTGTCTTATGATCCATAATCAGCTTTACTACTTGAAGAGTTATTGAGTTAACCACAAATGTTTCATATTTGCACACACATTTGTGTGAAAGCATCAGTCCGCCTGGCTACATGATATTCTTTGATAGTCCGTCAACATGTTAAGAAAAAAACCGCTGGCAATAGAAGGGAAAGTCGACATCATTTGTGATTTACGCTGCTTCCAGTCACCACCTTACATCTGCGAAAACTTGGTCTCTGAACCCAAGTTTCGGACTTCCTTTTCTTCGTGAACCAAGATGCTTAGATTGGATGGCATTCTTAGCTGGAGCGTTGATGTCCAAGCGCTCGATGTGGACGAACCAGTTTAGTTGACGGATTTTTGCCTTCCGGACTACATCCACATCCTGGTACAGTTCGTTGAGTTAGTGGTTGTGTCTTCTCCTCCACTCACGTTTCTCGGCGACGGGGCAAGGTATACGAACTTTACTTACGAGGGTATTAAGAATCAGCGCATGCGCCCAGGTTCCATACAGCCGTACTGACAGAAACAAGTTTTGTAGAGTATGATTTTGGTCATTCGAGTCATTTTTTTCGGACCCACTTCTTTTGACCAGCAGTCATTTGTGGAGCTAATGTTTGCCCCGAAGTAAGTAAATTCCTTGAATATCTCAAACTTATTTTGACATTACAAGCCTGTAATTAGACTAATAAGTGACATATGATTCAGCGATTATGTAAAACTGTCATACAACGGAAGAAGAATATTATTTCAAGGACTGGCAAAATTTTCATCTGAATCTTCACGTTACAATCTGATGTTTGATGATGATTAAAAACATAACGATTTTTACGAAATGCTCGATGATCTATTATTTTTTTGCTTATCAGAATTCATTGATATCGTTGGAATTACAGCTCGTATTCGATGAAATTAAATGGCTAGTGTACAAAATACTATGTACAAAAATACCTTTAGATTTAGTTAACGTAAGATTGTACTCTACTCATAAAAATAATAGATCTACTTGAATGGAATAATCAAAATTAGTATGTGCTGCATACTAGACTTTGTAATTGCAATCTTTATATACATACTGTTTGTCAAATGATTGCAAAAAAACGGTAAGAAATTTCTAAGTCAAGGATTTTATCGAAAATATCCTGCAGACATTAGTAGTATTTGCCATTAGCTTTATGCTAATTATACCATTACTAAATAATTTAAATAGTATTCTCTATTTGGTCTAATTGGTTGGATGATAACTATAAAAGAGGTTTTGTTTAAAGAATGTTTGAGGGAGCAACAGAGGTTAAAGCCGGGTATGTACAGACTAATTTATGTTTGGTTTCTAAGGGGCTCGAATTTTGCGAGTATCTTCAGTAGATAACATGGCAAAACAGAATTATGAGTCTGTTGAAACTTCATTGAAATCCACATACTGAGAAATCTTTCAACAAAAAATATAAAATATGTTGGCCCTGTACGCCTTACTTGGTTGAATTCACAAATCAATCACAACTGAAACTTATTGAGACCAATTTAAATAGGAGTGTTTTATTGAGAATCGGTACTAAGCTGAGTAACACTTTAATATGCGAAGCAGCATCAAAACAACTTACTGAGAAAAACAACTCCGTAAAAATTGACTATGTAACATTTAAGAATCGAAATCCTAGATGGCGCCAGAGAAACAATTTATTTCTTTAATGTTGGTAGTCATTCTTTTTTAGACATTTGTGTGTTTTTTTTTCTCTATTTACTTGCTTTTTGTTGATGTATGCTTTGTTGTATATGCTTGTGTTGGACAGTGTGTTGATTATCTTGAATGTATGCACAAATCTAATGCACACGTACTAACTTTTGAAAGAAGAAATGGAACTGAATAACGAGCATCAAATGGGAATTATTGTTACTGATCGTAGTAGTCAGTGCTGAGTTAAATACGCCTACCGATATTATATGTAAATTGATGTTTCTTAGTTGACAATGCATTATTTTTAAGCAAAAAACTGTTTACACCCCATTTTGTATATTTTGTCACACTTCCACTGCATAGCAACTGTGTGGAGAGAAACTTATTTTTCTGGAGGATTTTTTTTTCTTCTTCTGACATTAAGACTTCCAATAGATCTCTGAATTATGTTTTTTTAGCAACGCTTATATAATAAATTGTGGTATAGTTAAGGCGTTAAGGCGACATAGCAGTCTAACTAGCAGCACGCATTTTCCATTAAACTGACTGGATATTACAATTAATTCTCAATAAGCATTTATTAAATAGTTAATTAGTTAGTTTGCCGAATGAGTTATCTAATTATCTAGTACGATCGTCTACATTCCCATAAGAATTCCCTGAAATTTATAATGTAGTTACATCTCCGGGTACAGACTCCAAGCTTATCGAATGGCTGCAGCCCTTCAAGATATCCACACAGAGCCGGAGCAGCAATTTTGATTGAATGTCAAAATTGCTAAGCATCCCATTTTTCTATTGACTACCCTTAAAAATTTGAATAAAACAGAACCAAAACACGAAGTATTTGAAGAATTTTTATTATTTACATCTTATGACTAGCATCACATTACATTGTTTATTACATATACATAATTTTATTTTTTCATTTTTATCAAATTTATTTTAAATAAACTTATTCGAGAGAACTTGAATTATCAGTATTTACTTGTTAACCATTTAAAACTAATTTTCTTTATTATAATGTACATTTCCTAAAAGAAGTATGATGTTTCGTTCTTTTATTTGAATTAATTTCCTTTTATCTTGAATCTGTCTTTTAATTTTCATATTATTTATAATTAGTTTCTTTGCTTTACTTTTTTCTAGAATGTATATTTATTATATTTACACGTTTGGAAATACGCTCTTGAAAGTGTTCAAAATGCACGCAATTTATCGAAGCAGCAGATGTGTGTGTCACGATTTACCGAACGTTAGGAGTCCCAGCATAAGCACGATATAGATGAAATTTCGCTCGAGAACGCTTGCCGATGACATAATGGCCGATGCAGCATGTTCACCTGTAAATTGGTAGAAAATTTGTTTACATGTGGCAGAGTTATATTCTTTAAAAAATCGATAAAACGTATTGAGTGGCAGCAATAACAAATGTATCCAGCCAGCAAACATCTGTATACATTTACAAATGGCCAGTTGGTCTTACCATTTATCACGTTCAGCGTCACAGTGGCACTGGGACTATTCGACGGACTACATGTGTAATTTCCAGAATCTCGTTTTTTCGTCACTTCAATGATTAATGAACCGATCTGTGGACAATACACATAAGAGCAACACAAAGGGCGGACATTAGGGTCATTAGTATGGATTTGGTATGAATGCCAGAGTGTTGGGGATTACTACAAAATGGATGTGATGTACGATTTTGTTTGATAGAGCGCATGTGGATGGGGATATGTGTACGAGAATGTGCACTTACCGTACTTAAGGCGTCGCCTTCATCAGCTGGAAGGTTTCTGTCGATTTGCATTCGATGTCGGTTCGAGTCGCCCATTAGCTGCTCGGATCCATGGTACCACATGATAAAGGTCGGTGGCTCCAGTGCACCTCGGATAATGCATCGCAGCACAACGATACTTCCGGCCTTAACGTATCGGTCAGGCTCGCCAAGGATTTCCGTACGGGGAACTGAAAAGGGAGATTATATGAAAGCATCAGTATTTGAGACTACCATTGCTGGAAGGAGCACAAACTTGTATGGGTACCGATTAGAAATTCACAAAATTCCCCAAACCTAAGTGTCTAAGAAACCATCTGATTCCTACTATCATCACCACACAAGTGCTGACAACGAAGTTGATCCCCCGAAATGACACTGAAATATGGCTCTGGACTACTCTTCTAAGGAGTGAAAACCTACGGTGTCTAGTCTGCGAAAACCCACCCTCTTTGGCATGGGGAACGTTATCAAAATAACCATATTAATAACAAACTACTTGCAATCTCCATTGAAAACTATGACAAGATTGAGTTTCTCCTTCCAAACAAAACCCATCACAATCTCAACACCAGTACAGCTTTCGGTGCCGCGCACTTTCCACACTCGTCCCACTGCAAACCACCAAGCAAACATTACAATCATTAAATACCAGATTTCGCATTCCTTGAGCCACCACAATCTCTTAATGTGTACGTTTCGGATAACTGGGCCGAATATCGCATAAAATAAACTTAATCCCAACAAATTGATGCTTAATGGCCACAATGTATTATACATTTAAAGCCAATATCCAGTCAGTGTTGTGTGCACCACAGTGGAACAGATATCCAGACGGGTCCATGGTCGATGAGGGAAGAAGCACCCGCCATCAAGGTGTCATCATGAAATTTACTGAATGTGAGCATTGTCTTCGGAATTCATTTCATTCACTTTCAATCTGAGAGCAAATCTATTCCCTCCACCCACTCAAGGTGATAGTGGCTCCGATTCGAATCGCCGGACTGAACTGAAATTATCGTAAGGAGTCCTTCGCCCTCAGTTTTCTTAAATCGATAGCCATTCAGCATACTATTAAGCAAATAGACATTCTCCTGTCTTCTTTGGTGTCGTTTTCATTTCCTAATGTCCACACATATGAATATTTGCTCCCATTGCAATGAGGATTACCGTCTCTGAGCTAAGGAATTCCAAATTGGATGAAATCCTCCTCCTCAGAATGTCATCGTGATGCTTAGATGTCAATTGCTGTCTGTCTGCTTGCCGGGGTGTGTGTGTGTGGAAATGTGCCTGCGGTGAATGCGTTGCAGAAGTTTCGCCCCTTGTACAAATCACCAGGAAATGTCTCCGCCGTGTGCAAACATCCAAATGACGCGACGTCAAAACCAAATCCTAATCTCCTTACCCACACCCGCACACGAATAACACCTGTGTGCAAAAATAACATATCAAGTGGAAAGGTTATGCGAACGGGGTGGCGCGATGGAAAGGGACAAAAATCCGATAACGACCACAGGAATCCGCACACAAGGAGCTCGAAAGGAGTCCAACTGCAAATTGTATTTTTATTGGATTCCTTACAGAGCTTTTCTTCTACTTTTTTTTTTTGCTATATGTTTGATATCCTTGAAGCACATGCACACAAACAAAAAAAAAGCACACACACTCAACAGACAAAGGACGGATCAAAGGGGAGGTGGTTTTATGGGTGAACGCTTTGGGTCTCATATGTGGATTGGACTATAAATGACGCGCCTAAGTGTCTTTTACACGTTCGATCATAAACCGCACGGTTATGGCACGGGGCTCAGGATAGTTTGCACGTTTTATGGCGAAAAACAGCAAGGACTCAGCGGTGTTCCTAGTATGCCCGTTGTTTGTTTGTTAGTTTTTTAGACCGGTCAGTCCGCTGAGTGAGAGGCACTCCAGCGGAGGCTCTTCTTAAGATTAAGACGAGTGATTCGTTTTTATTGCGGTAATAATTAAAATCGCATTTGAGAGTGTTCCCCGTGTTGTGATGGTGTTTAGGCTCAGGGGGGGGCGAACTGCATGCCCACATGTCGTAAAAGTAAACTGCTGTCCTTTGGCATGTTTTCTGATGATAGTCGGTTGTGATTATTCATGAGTGCGTAGGTATCTCGTATGAGGTTGTACCTATTATATGAAATTAGTTTTCGGTGAGCTGAGGGGGTTGGCTTGTGTTGTGCGGCTGCGGTGATATTGATTCATCTGTGGCGCACGCATTCAATTAAACTTTACTCGGCCCTAGTTGTTATCACATTAGCTGTTGTTTTTTAGAGCGTATCTTAGAATGCGAAAAAGAATTTAAATGAGATGCAAATTAAAGTTAAGTTGTTGTATTTTAATCACACACACGTTGGGAGTGTGTCTGGAGTGTGCTGTATGAGGGTTTCATGGAAAATGAAGGCAAGGTGTATTTTTTGTTTCAGATACCATCGGTAATCTAATGGTGGTGACTGTGACTCCATATTTGGGAGTGCTCATAAGATTGTTGTAAAGAATATTTTCCTCAAATCAAATCTAATCACAAATTTGATGGGTACGTAGGAGATATTTAAGATTATGTCTATTGCCATGAAATTCGTGACTTTGTGAGTGACTTTTTAGCTATTATCTTTTTGGAAACACTGGTTTAAACAGCTGACTCACGTTTCGTGTTTTGTTTCACTGTCAAACATCTTCAGTTTGGTATAAAATTTAACCATGAAACGTCACGCTTGCAAATTATTGAATTTGGTGGCATCATTGGACCGTAATTCCTCAAAGATGATGCGAATCGTAGCGCAACTGTGAATGGTGAGCGCTACCGTGAGATGATATCCAACTTTTTTTTGCCCAAAATGCAAGAGCTTGACTTGCATGCCACACAGCACGCACAACAATGGACTTAATGAGAGGCGAGTTCGGTGAACATTTTATTTTTATTTCACGTTCGGGACCGGTCAATTGGCCGCCTAGATCGGGCGATTTAACGCCTTAAGACTATTGAATTGACACATTGGAAGACAACATTGGAGCATTTAATCGTGAGATACCGGCCGAAATGTTGGAAAGAATATGCCAAAATTGGACTAAACGGATGGACCATTTGAGGCGCAGTCAAGGTCAACATTTGCATGAAATAATCTACAAACATTAAATTATATGGACCGTACTATCGATTCAAATAAAGATTTGATGCAATTTTCTAAATTTTATGTGTTTTTTTTAAACTTTCCGGACTGTATCGCCATAAGAAAAAAAGAAGGCCCGTGGAGCTGTGGGTATGTGCGTCGACCCTAATGCACTTGAACCTCAACGTAGTAGTTTCGGTTTCCGGTCAGAGCGACAAGAATAATTGTCACGGACCACCTCTTTCGAGACACAGACAATGCTCAAAGAGTATTTCCTGTCTAGAAAAAGCTTCTCAAACTTGGCCGTTCGGAATGGGCATAAAACTGTAGGTCCCTTCCACTCGTGTGAGAACAAAAGCACGTACAACATGAGTGGTTGCTGAGAAGTTAGGCCCTGACCCTTTATGGGCTGTAGCGCCACCCATATTATTATATATTATGTGTAGCTAGCTTGAATTTGAGCTTGTTTATTGTCGCAATATATTAACAATTAAGAACAATTACAAAAAATATTATAGTTTCCTCTATACCTCCCAACATGTCCATGGAGTTATCAATGCAATGCTGGTTGAAACCTTGGAACTGTAGAGGGAGTTATGAATAGCTTAATTGAAGAATGCCTCTTACTTTGTCGTCCACAAGTAAGCTTCTCGGCTCATTCAGCAGATTCACTAGTGATTGATAGTCAAAGAATTGTCAGTAGGATTTGTTTTCATTTAGAAGAGGGAAACTTGACACTTTACGATCCCTGATGACTGCCATCGATATGATTTATTAAAAGTGGGGAGCACAAAAGGAAGTTCTTGAGAGTGGGACGTAGATTCATTAATTTCTTTTAGATCAGTGTACTGTGCAGGGGACGAATGAAAGAAAACAAGGAGTCAACTGAGGAATAACATTTTTTCAAACTGAGCTTGCCAAATGTTCGCAAAAGTAGAATATGTGAAGTGCAAAATCCAAAACCAAATTTCATGGCAATGGACTATAAATGGAAACAGGGATGGACACACCATATGTGCATGAGGTGCAAATACTTATGGGCGCATTGTGAAACCTAAATAATGAGAGCTCATTTTGATCGGGCAGGAAAAAATAGACAAAATCTCTAATTTGGCCAGCATTGTGATTCCAGATCTTTCAGGCTGTTTGATGCAGTGAATAATCCAGCCATTATTCACTGACATGAACAAAAGCAAGCAAACATTCACTTACACGTTAAAGCGCGACCCTTAAATGTCAGTGATTAAAGATCACGAAGATGTACACAATTAACACCTCTCAAGTTAATTAAACTCTTATTTCATCAACATCCATTCTACACGAAAGATGTACGATGTTTACTTGTGTACTTTTGTTCTGAAGCCTTTAATCAAATCGAGATCTCATTAAACCCTGTTCATTCGAAAACTCACATGCGAATGTCTTAAATCAAATGCCTTACATCCTCTCGGAATAAAATGATTTCCCAGGAATTCTTGAGTAGATTATACTTCTCAAATCAAGGGAAAATGATATCACAACATGAACGCAGGGGTTAAAAGTGTTAATAATTCAAAAGATTTACTTACCCACAACCTCGAGATAAACTTTTGCACTAACTTTTGGTTCCGTCGACACTTGACATTCATATGCCCCAGCATCTCTGGCCTGGACGTATTTAATCTGCAGTGTCCAAAATTTATTCGGTTGATTCAGGACAACGAATCTCTGGTCAGCAATAAAGACAGCTCTGCAAAGGGAAAAAGAAGAGACCAATGTTACAGCCAGCAAAATATATGACAATTGCATTTCGGGGGTCAGATCCGTATCGTTCAACACAAAGTGTAAACCCATAAAGTGCCCTATTTTATGACTTTGGGACCGGGAACTTCTTCACTCACTTGCCCGACCTTCAGCATGCACTTTAGCATTTTCATCTACTTTGTGTGACCCACCCCGCCGTAGGCCGCCTACTGTGAAAATCTAAAATCCCTTCAACCCCGGCAGCAATTTGTAAGTTTTTGGAAACTTTGTGTTGTTTTGGGATTGTAACTATCAGAAGGGGCGGATCTCTGGTCTTGGGTTATAAGACTCGTCCGCATTTGGGGCTGCTTGGTTGTTTTTGCACAGGAAGCAGGACATAAGCGTGTAGACATTGAAAACGGTATGCACATTTAGCTTTCGAATGAGAGCAAACAAGATGGAGGCAAAAATAATCCAAAGTGGATTGTGTCCTTGAGGATGATCTTTGCATTCAAGAAGGAAAAACTTGCTCGGCAACGTTGGAAGGAATTGCCTTGAAAGTTTCAAACAGGCAGCGACAAGGAGGACCTTCACCGCAAGCAGCGCTCCTCATGTTTACCAAGATGAAAGTCAAGTGTGTAGCAGTTTTTCATGGACTGTAGATTTTGTGAAGGGCGGCGCGGCGCTCACGTCATTCCTGCGGATGAACATTATGCTTTATGTTCCACTAGAGGGTAATTGTCGTTGTCATTAAGTGCGGTGCGAAGGTTGCCATGGGGAGGAAGTAATTAAATCCACTTGCACTTGTGAGGGGGTAAATGCTCTTAATAAGTGTGATTGTGTATCAGTGGCGACAGATAGACCAGCTGTCTATGGGTGTTGTAAAATGGGTGTGAGAGATGACGAAGTTGGCTTTTGAATTATCTGAAGAATTCAAGGAATGTCGGCTCTCCTACTTAGCCTTGAATGTGAAGGGGATTCTTGGTTTCAGAGTGAAATTCTCATTAACATATGGGTGCACTTGTAAGTCAAACTTGTTTTAAATTTCCACGAATTATGATAATGAACCGAGTCATGGTGCTTCTGCAACTTGATTATTTGCCTCAAGCACTTGGAGGGCAACTTCTCTATAAATAAAAATCAATGTCTGTGTGATGATTTGCGGAAAGCAATCATTTTTTGTTTTCATTTGTAGAAAAGTGCTGATGGTGGTGCATGATCACCTATCTATCTATCAGAAGCAACATGCAAAAAATGGTTTCAACGGTTCACAAATAATGATTTTGATGTGAGAAATGAAGAACGTGGAAGACCACCAAACAAGTTTGAAGACGCCGAATTGCAAACGATATTGGATGGAGATGACACTTTGAGTCAAAAGCAAATGGCAGCAATGTTAAATGTTGCACAACAAACAATTTCTGACCGTTTTTACTTGTATATTAATAATTACTGTCTAATTTTCAAAAAACGCTCATTTCGTTCGTTCATCGTACACCATATTTTTGGTGAACCATATTCAATTCTGAGTAAATTTCTAATGTAGCAAACATTGATTTTCCAACCTGCAAAATGTGTTCAACACGAAGACATGAACCTTGACATTGCAAGAACTTCTCTTAACTTCACGCTCATAAATATTTTCACGACCACCCCATACTATCGCAGTCACAATAATTTTATTACGATTTCAAACAAAAATCCTTACTCAGTGTAGTTGCCCGCCGAGTGGTCCCGGAGAATGCCATTACAACGAAAACATCTCAATGTTGCTTAGCTTTCTACTCATTAAGGAAGCTACGTGGGTTTCATGCTTATCTCGAAATCAAAACAAAAGTATCTCCAAGAGCATTTACGACTAGAATAAAACTTACAACAACCACAAGCACACTTCAGCGATCCTTCCCACGAAGCCTTAAAGATTCCGTCAATTTTGGTGAAACACCCCATACGCCATTTTGCCAAATTCTTGTATCGCATGGCAAAATACAAATTCTTTTCCCACACAATACATCAGCGTTGCTCGGCATTGTCTTCAATATCTTTCTTTTTATACACCTACAGCCGACACGAGTAATTCCATTTTCCCTTTCCGAGTGCGCTCCTTGCTTTGGATTTCGTTCATGTTTTGCTGCCTTTTTTTCTCCCCCCAGCATCCAACATATTATGTGGGCGTGTTAGAAAACCATTAAGTATTCCCAACAAACACGAGGATCTAACACACCACCCATACATTCCACCTCCAGCCATACATCTATTGTAATATTTTTATAAAGGACTGGTTAGCCACCATCACCAGCACTCTGGGACCACGATTCAACTCTTCAAACAGCTTCTGGTTCTGCCAGTATTTGGATTGCCGTTCCTTTCTTTTTTTTTTGGATCGAAATTGAGAATTACTTTAAAACTAACAGCACGTACGGCGAGACTTTAATATGCACTGCAATAATAGTTATGCTTCCGCCCGGCTACTGGTCATTCTCCCACCATCAGCTGCTGTTCCCCTTGCTGAGTGAATGAGTTTTTGCAAAACGTTCTCTTCACTTTTGATTTTCCATTGTTCTGTAACTTTTCGAGATTAAATCAAAGTAAATAATAAATTCAGCGACACGGAGGGGTAATAGTTAGTTGAACTCTGCAGAGATTGGTTTGAAAATGTAGCGTAACCGTCATCATTGACGTTATACACTTAGTCGAATGTAAGTGCTAGGATTATTTATTAATGAGAAACCACATGACTGCTTCTCATACTCCTGACGGAATATGACTTGAATTCTTTTATGAACCGAAACCGATTCCGTCGCACTTTACCTTTCCCACGCCTATTAATTGATTAGGAAGAAAATCGTTACACTAAGACAATCAGGGAAATGATTGGAATATATGTTCTTGACCGCCATTTCGGTTTGGAAAGCATTTGTCAGGTGACAGTAACAGTCGTCACAATAATGTGTTGTAATTTATTTATTATATTTCTATTGGATTTACCATGCGGAGACAATTACGTCGTGACTTTGAAATAACTAGGTAGATGGCAAACACTTCAATTTCGCTGACTTTGTAAGAAAGCAGAATAGCTCGCGTCAAAGGCTTCTAAGTGGTGCGGGATTCGCTCTGACAACATTTCTTTGTAAGATATCTCCGAAGCTGCTCGATGAGGCTAAGGTTTATGCAAGAGTGTCGTATTTACAATACAGTGGCAATAGAAGCCAGTAATTAAGTTCCTCAAACGCAGCAAACATTTATTACTAATAATAATTTGGGTCGCGATACAGATCATAGAGGGCCATTGCTAAGCTTCTCAGCATCAGCTTCCACTCGTGCTGTGCGTGCTGTTTGTCTCTTTTACGAGTGAAAGGCACATACAATGTTATGCGGAATCCGAACGGCCAAGTTTAAGAAGATTTTTCTAACATTGTCAGTGATTCGTAAGAGGTGGGGCCGTGAAAATTGTTTATGATGCACAGACCAGGAATCGAACCTACGAAGTCGAGGTGCATTGGGTTAACGCACATACCTACCTTAGCTTTTAATATCAACTTGCTGTCGATAGGCCTTTCTTTTTTACTCATGAGAATGGAATCATGAATGAATATGCTTTTAATAACTCAATATTCATCTTCATCATTCACCATTACATCTTCTATTCATAAACGAAATGAAGCGTCCCAACAGCTCTAAAAACACATACCCACTATAAGCATAATACATCACCTATAACAGGATGTGCGTGCCAGTCGTTCACAGACCGTTGAACAGTGCACAAGTGTTTCGACTTCGCAAAGTAATAAGTGAAAATAGTGTGATAGTGAAAGTGT
The DNA here is from genome assembly GCA_916610145.1 of Eristalis arbustorum. Lineage (NCBI taxonomy): Eukaryota > Metazoa > Arthropoda > Insecta > Diptera > Syrphidae > Eristalis > Eristalis arbustorum. The sequence continues at coordinate 114,075,095 of OU744316.1, forward strand.
GCAAACGATACGAGGATTCGCAAGAAGCGCGCAGCCGAGTCAGTAGAACTCAAAGCCGAGAGACAGCAGGTGCTGGGTTCGAAACCCAGTGCGAGGATACTCAATAGTGTGTTTTTTTTTTCCATCTGGCCCATTAATTGCACCAGTAAGGTGACTGAGTGCAAGCATGGAGGAGAACGGGCAGTCCGCTCGCCTAGAAGCGGACTGTGAAAACCAGGAACCGGTGCCTAGTGCATCACGCCAGCAACCAACGGTGCCAGAAGAAGGCACTGCGAAGAGGAGGAGGAAAAAACAGACCTCCACCAGTTCCAAGCGACGCATTACCAGTGCGTCACCCAACAGAGGCGCAGAGGAAGGGGGTGCATCGTCTACGACAGATGACGATGCATACTCATATGTGTCAGATGGGAGGGAGGGGCGATTCGCTATAAGCAGCATCAGCTTTGAATCGGTTCCCTCCGACACTGAAGACGAAGTTGAGGCCATAATCAGACGCAAAGAGGCTAAGGTCGCTGACCTCAACTTAGAAAAAGAAAAATTGCTTCAGGAGATCCGCAAGCTGAGAGCAAGTAATCTCGCAAGGAGAAAACAGGAGGAAGAAAAACGCATACGCCAAGTCGGGCAACAACTACAACAGTTGCCCGAACCTAGTCAGCCACAAAAACAGACGCAGCAACAACAACTGCCAACTGCAAAAACACAAAAGAAGCAGCAACAACGAACTGCAGCTCAACAGCAGCAGCAGACACAACAACAACAACAACAGTCAAAGAAGCAACTACAGAAAGCAGCACAACAACAACAGCCCACACAGCAGCAACAACAGCAACAGCAGCAGTCAGAACAACAGAAGAAGAAAGAAAAAGTGCCATAGATAAATCTGCACAGGGTGGACGTCATCCAAACTGCTCAGGTATGTAGAGCGGCCATAGGTAGTGGCAATTTTATCATTAAAAAAAATAAAGGGTACGAAAAATACTCAATCAGCTGCAAAACAGTAGAGCAGCACAAAACGCTAAAGACGTGTCTAAAGCGTTCGACGACGGAGTTCTTCTCCTTTACTCCAAAAGGAGAAAAGCCCCAGTCAGTATTGCAAAAGCTCGCCGCACCGCTCGAAGCGGCCGAGATCCTTCAACTGCTCAGAGAGCAAGTGTGTGATGGTCTCGAGTTCGTCGGGGTCAAGCCCTTCACCACAGCTAAGGCAAAAAGAGAGGGACGGAAATTACCGTTCTTCATTGTTCAGCTGTCACCCAGCAGCAAGCGAGATCGGCTAAATGATATTGCTACATTAGCCGATTACGATTGCGTATGGGAAAGTATAAGAAGGCGCGATGGCATTATTCAATGCGCTCGCTGCCAAAGGTTTCGACACGCCGCGTCGAACTGCCAAATGCAGCACCGATGCGTGAAGTGCAGCAAGAACCACAAGGCAGAGGATTGCCCGCTGGGGAAAGAGGGAGCAGCTGACAAAAGTCAGCTAAAGTGCGCACTCTGCGGGAACGCTGGGCACACCGCCAATTATCGGGGTTGCCCTAAGTTCCAGGAGCGGAAAGCAAAAGCGGTTCTGCAGAAGCAGCCCCCAGTGAAAAATCCACTCGGGGCAGCCATACCCGTCACTCCTGGAGTGACTTACGCCCAAATGGCGTCCGTCATGGGGAGGACGGAAAAGCAGCAACTACCAAAGGTAGCGCCGCAAACCTCAGTGCCAAGAGCACACGGTCCAACGCCTGATTGGAAATCCTCCATTGAAAGGCGTATGGACTCGTTAGAACAGCAGGTTGCCCAAATTCTGGCGCTCCTGCAGAACCCAGCACGTCACCAGTCCTAATGGCTGCGCAGACGGAGAGCACTTTTAAGATCCTTGCAGTGAATGCAAATTCATTGACAGGGATCCCCCGAAAAAACGAACTCTATAGATTGTTGGATGACCAAAGCCCAGAGCTATGTCTGATTAGCGAAACCAAGCTAACCCAGAGAGGCATTTTGGAGCACAGCAAGTATAATATTATTCGAAGAGACCGGCCCAACTCCAGTGGCGGAGGCGGTGTCGCGATCTTCATAAAAAATAATATTAAACACAAAGTAGTGTACAGTAGTGAGGTGCGACGATTTCAGGTGTTGGAGGCCTGCATCGTGTGCATTTCTCTCCGCAGTGGAAAGAAGCTGTATGCCGTGTCGGCGTACTCCTCCGGCTCCCTCAGTTCCAGTACAACCATATCAGAGCTCGATTCACTCTTCCGATGTCTAAGTCTGGACTCGGAGGAGAACTATTACATTCTGGCCGGGGACTTTAATGCCCGCCACGGTTATTGGGGAAACATGGTTTCCAATAACAGAGGGGACCAGCTCTACAGCTGGTTCTGCTTGCACAGTGTCGAGTACAGACTCGATCTAAAAGCTACCGAGATCGCGTCCTTTCCCAGGAGCGGATCGTTCTTGGATCTCCTACTGTTTGACGCAAGACTGCAGCTGACTGACACAAACGCACAAACGGTAAACTGCTTGAACACTTTCGTGTATCTCAGTGACCATTGCGGACTTAGTGCCGAATTCAAGATCCCCAACGACATTGCGGAATTAGGAGAGTTTGTCCAAACGCATACCTACAACTACAGTAGGGCGCGTTGGCCACGCTTCTCCCGACAAATGACTAGAGCACTCTCTTCGAATGCGCTCCACATTCCGTCCAATAGAAACCTGTCAAACGAAGAGATTGACATGTATCTAATACAATTGGACGAGACAATAAAACGAACTATGGACAGTACGATACCACGGTATACACGTACCAACAACGAAAACTTGTACCGCAATGCGACAATTGACGCACTACACCAACAAAAAAGTAGACTCCTGTCAAGATTAAAAACCTTGTACAGGCGGCTTACTGACAGACGCAGCTAGGAAGTTAGGACACTGAAATCGCTCATTAAGAATGTACAGACGTTGATTGTGCAAAATTACAGAGTTTCTGTGAACACGTACTGGAACAACAAGATCCGGGCTGTTAAATCTAACAACCCGAGTATGTTTCCACAGATAAATAAATTCTTTCGAAAGAAAAATAGCGATCTTCCGTGTCTTAAGCTTCCCAGGACGACAGACAACGAACACATACTGACTACAGCAGGTATTGATTCCAATAACGCCGTACTCGACGATGACTTCTTTGTGGTCGAAGACCCGCAAGAAAAAGTTGAAGTACTAGGCGCAGTTTTCCAGGAAGTATACAAGGTGAACGTGAGTGTTCGCCCGAACCACGACCTGGAAGACAGCGTGCAAGCTAGCAACTCTCAACTTCGAGAAGATCTGCAGCAATGGCGATCTGAGAACAACGGCTTTGTCCAGTTCAATGACGAAAACATGGCAGACAATGTCATCGCCGACGAAGGCGTTCATCCCCCGTTCATTTCGAAGGCAGATCTTCAAGCGGTCTTCGCATCAATAAAGAAGAAAAAGTCGGTTGGAATCGACGGGATCTCCAACATTGTGCTAAGACATCTTCCTCTGGAAGTGGTCACTATGTACACAATCCTGTTTAACAATGCTCTGAATAATGCACACTATCCGGAGCATTGGAAAACCGCGATTGTACAGCCCATAGCCAAGCGAGGAAAAGATTCTTCGAATCCGTGCAACCTCCGGTCAATTAGTCTCCTTCCGAACATCAGCAAGGTATTCGAGAAGGTGATAAATAGAGCTCTGATCAACTGGACAGAGGACAAACATATAATTCCGGATAACCAATTCGGTTTCAGAGCGGGGCATGACACCATTCATGCCGCGTCGAAACTGGTGTCGGATATCCAATGGAACAAGAGCAAGAAACAATGCACGGGCGCCTGCTTAATTGACCTGGAGAAGGCCTTCGACACCGTATGGTTAGAAGGTCTTTACTACAAGCTCAATCGTATAGGCATTAGTAAACCACTGCTGTACCTACTGTATAACATGCTAACCGGTAGGCGGTTCGTAGTCGAGAATGGCAGCGTGACCTCTACAGGTATTTTTGAAATTAAAAATGGTCTCCAACAGGGTGCCGTTAATTCGCCGATCCTGTTCAACATTTTCTTGAGCGATCTAATAAGTTCTCTACCGCACGCAATTGCGTATGCCGACGACTTGATAGTGTACAGATCAGGCAAAAAGATCGAGGACATCACTACGCTCGCGCAGGGTGACTTCGACTCATTCATAAGAGATTGCGATGACTGGAAGTTGAATATCAACTTTCAGAAGTCGGAAACCATTCTGTTCAGGACGCCGTTGTATAAAGCTTCGGCGGATACGAAAAAGAATTGGCGAAAGTTCTCTATTGTAGGACGGCATGGGCAACCACTGACGCAAAGGATTGTAGTCAGATACCTGGGGATCTGGCTAGATCAGTATCTATATTTTAACAAACATGTAGATGCTGCTCTAGTCAGGGCCCGAGGCGCTTTCGCCCTTACAAAGAGACTGTTTTACAACAGCCAACTCGATGCAAGGGTAAAGGTAATCTGCTACATGGCCCTCATACGGCCAATGCTCACATATGGTTGTCCCGTGTGGTTCAACGTGAGCGCAAGCTTGATGGAAAAGATTCGGGTGTTTGAGAGGGCTTGTCTTAGGGCTTGCCTTCGCCTCTACAGAACACCAGAGTCCCAGTACAGAAAATTTTACTCCAATGAAGTATTATACAACAGAGCGAACCTGATACGAGTGGACAATTTCCTGGTGAAGTTGATTCGAGGCCACACTGCGAGAGCGATGACTTCGGTTAATAACCTGATCTATGGGGCTTATTACCCCAACCCTCAATACCACGAGAGGGTACGTCATAACGGCTTCGTCCCCCCAGAAGCATTCCTCCATTTTGATAAGCACGGTCTGATACAAAATGAAAATGCGGTACCGATCCTGTATCACATCGCCCGTTCAACTGTGGATGGGCGACTCAACCACGACCGTTCCGTCGCACAACGAGCTGAGGATGGTTCCCTCCGCTTCAGTATGGCGGTGTCGAGTCGGGATGTGCGAGATGTTGCGATACAACATCGAAATTTGTGGTGGCTGAGGAGTATAAGAACTCCCTCTTCGAACCCGTTAGACCCGGGTTAAAATTGTTAGTGCGTATCCCCGATTGGGAAGCAGTCGGTTTCAGTCGTGCGCTTCTACTGTTGCAGCCACAACCTATGGCCGACCTACATAGCTTAGGGTAGTTTTTAAGGTAGCTTGTAAGTTGTAAATAAATAAATAAAAAAAAAATAAAAAAAAAAAAAAAAATATTAAGTATACACATTTATACACTCGTGTGTAGTGATGTGTATACGAGTGTATATAGTGTACATACATGTATATACAAGTGTATTTTCATAAATACCTGTATATATATGTGTATGTATTTTTTAGTTAAGATAGTTTTAAGGTATTTTAAGGTAGCTTGTAAGTTAGTAGTAAGTTTTATATAAGTAAAAATAGAGTTCAGTTATTAAGTTTTTTTTACATTTTTCTTAGTCATAACCTGTACAGCTGCTATATATCCATACATATTGATAGTTTAAGTCGAAAGACATAGTTTAAGATTAAGTTTAGCTTAGAGTGCCCGCCTAGGGCCAGTAAGTTAGATATAGAAACATTGTACGTCCAACTAGTTTTAAGCATTTTTCTCTAGTATATAAGATTGTCATGAATTCCAAAAATAAAAATGAAATTAAAATGAAAAAAATGAATGTGCATGCAAATATTTTCAGTATCATGCTATTCACTCAACACAATTGGTTTGAACGATTATAGACAAAACAACTCTTAACGTTAAACAAAACAACATACATACATTTAGGTGCAAAGCAACGAGAAAAGAGCAGTCTACCTGCCGCATACAACAGTGCTCCTTCCATGGCCAACTTGAGTCGATAACTCCACTCAAGCGACTTGCATGTTCACAACGTGTCGAATGGTTCACCGTTTTTATGTTCATTTAGTTGTCTCATTTGAGTTTCAGCAACTCGGCTTGGCATAAATTAAACTCAGCTTGGACGTAACTAGGGTAGACTCGGTTTATCAACTCGAGTTGACCCATCTCTTCTCTAAATGCTGAATTGGGTGTGCTATAGGGCTTCATACCTTCTATTAATGCTATATATTAAGTATATCAAAAGGTATGAGCACCATATGCACAAATAGGATGTACACATATTAAAAATTTCCAGAATTCTGAAGAACGCAAAATAAGACCTGAATCCATGCAATACCAATGCTATGTCATCCAATATAATATCTGTAGCTATTGCTTTCTCACCTCTTCAAAAGCAACAGTTGCGCCATCCACTTTTTCAAAAATTCTAAAGTGTGGGTATATACTTCATTGAGTATCTAAATGAAAATCATGTTAGCGAAATAAGCATCATACTTAGACCACAGTTGGTCCATTGTGATACCCATAGTCGGACTAATACCACTGATCTACAACTTCACTTAGAGTGTCGTTAATTTGATCTCTAGACTAGATTTGAAAGCCAGATAAAAGCAAAGCATAACAATTTCTTTCACTGAGATTCGAACAGGGGACCACCATAACCAAGGGCAGTCACACAGCCAACTGTGCCATTCGGCTTAAACACCCATGTAAGGCACTTATTTACTTAACAACACACCAAGAAGTAAATTTTAAACTTATTAACGCTATTATCAGATTTGGCTATGAAATCTTCTCGAATATTTACTCTAACTACTGCGTATATTCTATGAGGACGGCAAAAGTAGCCACGGTTGACCCTTGATAATTCGAACTGATTGCTAGGTCTAGTGATGGGTTCTATCGAATGCTTTTTGCACTATCGATGGCTACTAACTGAATGATTTCAACTATCGAATAGTGTTATTCATTCATTCACATACTGGGTCGTCACAAACGTATGACTAGGATTTGGCGGGAGGGGTGCTTCTCGTTCGTTCATCGTTCATAGGATTCGATGGTTCCAAGTCCAAACGAATGAAAAAATCATTCTTTCAACAGAAACAATTTGAACATTTTTCCATCATAAAAGTGCACGAAATATTCATTTAGTAAAAAAACCATTCGAACTATCGACTCGAACCAAACCGTAAACGTGAACGATCTGTCATGCAAAGATTTAGCAATGTGTGTATGCATACACAAAATTCTCTCTCAGCGATTAATACATACAAATTATCGCTCAGAGAAGCTACATAAACTGACTCAGTCCAACCAGCCATACAATACACGTAAAACAATCGAATGTTTTTTTTTTCATTCAGTACATAGTAGAATGCAACTATCCAATATCGCGACAGTTTTTATTCGATAGTTCCAATAACTAGCTACTACATCCTGGTCATAAGTTCGATGCGACTGCTCAATCGGTCAATACACCCAAATTGGTTCCCTTCCCTTTGCCAGGCTGTACATGTAAATTATTTCGTTTTGGTTAATTCGGAATTTTTTCCTTGAATTTGAAAATATCGACAGTTGACTTTTGACACATATGTAATTTTCTCATCCTGAATGTTGGACTGCATAATATTGCGCTGATAAAAAGCATTATTATTTGCACCTGAGGATGGCTGGTTCACTGAGCCAATCGTGAAATTTGGAAATTCTCTTTCATTGTGACTAAATTACAAAACCAATGATCAGCCAATAATATTCGCATTGATGTCTCGTATCTCGACTGGCATCTTTCCATTCCGAATATGCACCAAGTGTCGTGATATAATTGCAAAATGACATCGAATATCAGGTGACAAAATGTCTATAACATTAAGTGGATAGTTGGGAAAGCCTTTCCTTTGCCCCAATACCAATTATTTCATGACATGATATAATTTCAGCTGATCCTCATTACAAGCAAGAGACGTCTTAACGTCAGACAACTCAAATTCCACTTGCCTCCAGCAGGCTTATGAACATAATTTAGTAACTTAATCATCTCTCAAGAAATGAACCACACACAGTTTAACACATTTCAATCCAAAGCTCTTCGATCATTATTCAATATTCCATCCTCTACCGATGGGAATCCGATATTCCAAGTTGAAGCAATTTTGTGTTTAAGTCTAATTCAGTCACCGAGCATAAACTTGTCGCACCATTAATTTGAAATTTAATTTGCGAGATAAGATATTAGTCCGTCCCACACATAAACAATAAGATCCTCATTGAGTTTTCCCCAGCTCACAATGAGTAAATGAAATAGATTGTCATACAGTGAAAAGGGGAAATCATCGGCACTGCACACCCACTGTGCAGCCAAGCCGAAAATTAAATTGCACCCACAACTTCCGAACTCCCTCCGGACCATGCTCGTGTTTGTCATATTTATATGATAGATCCAGTTGTTCTCTCGTGTCGTCCGTTTTGTCTGAGCGGTGGTCGAAAAACAATTTAATTGAGTCTGACATGACATCCCAGCAGGAACAGCTTCGAGTTTTCTCAAATTTTCGGCAACCCTCATAATTTCCTGGAAATAACTCAACCGGACTGAAGAGACCGGTCTCAGTGCTCTATATGTCCTGTCAGTCACAGGCGCTTATTAATGAACCACTCAAATGCTTAGTATTTCTCTAAAATATGGCAAATACTGTGCTTCACATCAATAACACATGTGATTCTCACTTAGATGGCCTGCACAACAACACCACCATCCCGGAGGACATCAGTCGGCAAAAGACTTACTACCTACGAGTACAATGTGCTGTTGTGAGGTGTTCATTCCATCAATGGTAGCCAAAATCTAATTATGTTCAGCATAAGCCAACCATTAAGTTTCTTAATTACCTGTCAACTGTAAGGATATGACCATCTCGCACACGAATCCAGGAAACTGGTTTATTTCCGAGTTGTTGCACCTGTTTGAAAGGACGAGAAGGAAAATACATTTAATAAAGCAACGAGCGCTGAGGCAATGCGAGTGATGCGGTGATGTAACATCGTATTAGTGTTAAGTTATCAGTGTTTCAAAGTGTCTGGTATTTTTTGTTTAGTAAAGTAGATTATAATTCAAGAACTTACTTTGCATGGCAGGTAAGCATGGGTACCCAGCTGTGACGTGACATTTATGCTCAACTGTTCTTGTATGTGTGTCACAGGATTATGAGATAAAGAAGATGCTGACGATGAAACTGGACGTGGGTAGTGCTTGGAGAGATCAAGGGTGGAGAACATGTCTGCATAAGTCCGGTCTAAAAGGATGAAGCGGAAATAAAATATTAATAATTGAGTAGGGTAATGCAGGATTGGGGGGTTAACACGGAAATGGGGAGTCTGTGGATAGTTCTGCTTGCATTTAAATCCAATTTGATTCAGTCGGTATGATCCGTTTTGACATTGGCGACTCAACTTTATGTGCATTATATGGAGGGTAAGTACTGATTTATTTTCTTGTTTGTATGGACATGAGAAAATGATCAGTTATACATGTGTCTAATGCCGACAAACCATGTAAGGTTATGTGATAGGAAACCGTGTTGAAATGAATAGAAATATTAAGGACGACATCCTCTGGACGCGAAATACACAAAAATTGGCCAACTGAGAATGAAATCGTTGGAATCAACTACATATTCATTTCAAAAACAAATTCAAGCAAACCTTTAAAATTACGGCAGAGATAGGCTATGCCTCTGATTACGCCAGAGCTATAACCCATCATTTGCACGGCTTAACCAAGCAACTGAACTTGTGAATCCCTTCCCGATGACACCACTTGTATCTAACTCAGACCTTGCATGCAGAATTATACGGATAGTGTGAAATGTTATATGTTTAGCTTGCATCTCTTCTTTTTTTACGATGCTTCGCGAACTATGTCAAAAAACCGTGATGATTCTTTGCACAAGAAGAAGGAAACTGACTGCTCTGACCCATGCGACTAAGAGGCGTCACCATATGTTTTGCTGATGAAGCTAAATATTTAGGTGTTACCATAGACAGAAAACTTCTCCGGGAAAACATATCGAGATGAAAGTCGCCAAGGCGCTGTCAGTTATCTGGCAGTGTAAGGAAATTCTCGGTAAGACATCAGGCCTACCACAAAAGGGTCTGTCTGGATCTATACGACTATGATAAGGCCTCTTCTCTCCTATGCATGATTTGGTGGTATACGGTCTAGCGTAAATACATAACTGCTGCTTCAAAGACAAGTCTGTCTAGATTGCACGTCTGACTCTACTCTAGATGCATTGCAACATCTTCTTCCCCTTGATATCCACATCATGGGCTGCACTCTCAAGGCCACCTTTCGTCTTAAAAAGTGGACTTTGGTATAACACACACTGGAGTTTCAAAGACCTTGCGCACCGCATTTCTTTTGACCACAGTCTAGTGGATACGGCGTCTGACGCGCGGAAACCACCACTTCAGTTGCGACGCACTTAGTTCCAGACAGTGCCTAAGGCCTTGCTCAGCTTATCCTCTTCCAAGATTGTTCAGGAATGCAAATCCTCTCTGATGGCAGTCATAGGACACCACGGAATCGTTTGAAATGAGATCGCCGATGAACTACTAGACAAGGGTCAGAGAAAACTCTCTCAGAAACTGAGCCTGTGCTCGGACTACCTGTGGTCGCGTCCGTGGTTGGTTGTTTCCATTGAGTGTTGGGGGTCTCGAGAGCACAATAGGAGATGGCATAACTATCCAGGGTGTATACATACCAATAGCTTGCTCTCAAACGTTTGTAAGAAATCTGCGGCATTCTTGTTGCCTGATTCATCAAAGTGCAGACGACTTACATTTGTAATAACGGGCTACGATCTTTGCTAAATACTTAAATGTGCTTGTTTTAACTTAATATACTCCTAAGACACGGTAAAGCACTTCCTCTGTCACTATCCCGAATTTGTTCGGATCAGGGGCAGGTCCCCGGCGCTGATGAGGCAATAGCTGATTTCTTAAGAACTTCATCACAGAAGCGACTGCTACTCACCCTTCAGAAGACCATCAAACTACAGCAATTGTAGGTTGCTGCCTGGAAATACAATGGTCCAGTCTTGAGTCTGAGTGATCAAGTGTAGCACCAAAACCTCCAAAAAAAAACATGTCAAAAATCAAAAAAGGCTGTCACCTTGCGTCAATGTACTTCGCTAAAGACATATGTTCCAGTATTACTAATTAATTGTATGGACTGATACAACAATATTGTTTCCATCAAATGGTGCCAGTGGCGGTGGTGATGTGGCTTACACAGCAGCTGTAGTCATCGAGTAGACCGATTTGAATGCGATTGAGCTCTGCTAGAGCGTATGGAAATCACCTTGTCAATATGTTTATCCTTGAGTAGGTGAATACCCTACCCATGTCTACTATACACAATTCTAAAAGTCAATCGCAATTAGAATATGTTTTGAATTTGCCATCAATAAGGCAGTTTGTTTTATGCTCGCTTAGGATAATTGATTGTCGCGGAAAAACGATGCTGTCCAGGAAATATAAATGAACCAGCATTATGCTAAATTTATAACTTATTAGAAACGTTCGGCCGCTTTGTGAATTCGAATTTTATTATGCGCTCACATCCATGCTTGCGGTGGCATAGGAACGAGCAAATCATAAAATTCGGAAAATTTCCTCTCACAAGCCCATCAATTAGTTCGTAAAATATAATAATGAATCCCGTCTAACCTGAAAATTGAAGCGATTAATTACCCTTCATTATCCAATTAGCCAATTAGCAACTAATTAACCGGCCATATTGAGAAAAATCCATTTACAATATTAATCGCTGACATCAATGACATCGCGGATATTAAATATTCGAGAGGATGCGGGAGGTTTATTCTGTCATCTGTTAGAACATTATTTCACAATGCAAATAATTAACTGAAAAGATAAATATACCGAAGCACGCGCTACACAAACTAGTGAAGTACGGGCGATTAGCTAAAATATTCAAATCGACAGCATATTGCTGGGCACATCAAACGACTTTCATTGGTGACTAGCAAAATTCATAGTAGTTAAATATTATATTTTAATAAGCTAGTAAGTGGCAAGCAGCAAGTCAAAATAAATAAAAGTAACAACATTCGCCTGTTCGACAATTAATTCACTTCTTCTTTGCTTACGAGAAAGAGGCAGCAAACTCCTAGCGCCATGTAGACAAAGAGGCCCCATTGTTTAGCTCACAGACGATGTAATTAGCTACTCGTCTTCTCCTCAACCCAACAGCAGTCGACACGAAGTCTTGCCTTAGCATCTCCATGTGAAGAAGCTTATCCTAATATCCTGAAGCAATATGAACCCGTCAAAATATAAAAGTTTCATTATCCTTCCCAGTCTGTGTTTGCATAGACAATATTTCTCAGAGAGTTGAAAAGGGTCAGGGCACATCAATAGCGACGGGAAGGAAACGTAGAGCATTCAATTACATTATCCTTTCATTACTTAAGGGGATTTACTTCCCGCACAAGGGCCGTTTGGACTTTGTGCGATAATGACTCTTCAGGCATGCGAATGTAATTTGAAATTTCCTGCTTGCCCTATTATTAAAGTTTCTTTTAATTCATATTTTGTTGCTTTTGTAGTTTAGCAGGTAAGAACTGCGAAAGAATGAGAAGTTCTCCTTTTTAGAAGTTTTTTCTGTTCTGCTTAGGTTTATTGCTCCTCGTAGGAGTACACTGCGACGAGTGAACTATGTTCTACTGCAGAAATATGTGTGTACTTTTGTGAAAAAGTAAGAAATTCACCTTCATTAAGAGCACTACTTAGAAACTTATTATGAACCTTATTTAAATAAGACGCCATAGGGATCATAACTTCAAGTTCTTATATTGAGTCGGAGTCGGGTCGTTTGAACTGAAGTGGGGCTTAAATAAAGGATCCTTGTAGACAATAGATGGTGCAACTGTAAGGAATGACTTTACAAAAGAGTGCCTTGAGTGAAGGTAAAATAAGTCATTTTTTATGCAGATATTCTCCTTTGGTAGCATCAGCGATGTTAGGTGAAGAATTAAGAGTAAGATTGAAGGAGAGGGACTGTCAGGTGCAACTCGATCTTAGATGGGGAACTCGTACATCTATCAACATTCGAAATACTTCCCTTATGTGCCAAGTGTGATTACTTCAGTAATCGACAATAAAGTAGCCCCGTATTAGAAAGCTGCTGGGTTGTTTTTTGAAGGGGCTTACACCCTTCATCTGTCATGTCCTACACTTTGTAACTGACATGTCAGATATATTCAGATCCAAAGTGGATAAAACTGAGTTGCACTCCCTCCCATTTCCACCCCAATGTGCCCCAGAATCTGCAAATTTCATGGCTGCCGAGGGTAAATTAAATTAAAATTGCTCCAAGCAATGTGTTAAGGAAATATTTGGCAAGAATGGTAAAACATGAGAAGAAAGTTTAAGCTTGATAGGTATTATTTGGGCAACTCAATTGAATTGAAATTGTTTGAAGGAGATGTTAAACATTCTGAGAAACATATTCCAAGACATCGCTTGGAGTACATAACCAACGAAATGCGATACAGTAGTATAGGTCTCCGAAAGGTATGTTTTCTCATCAGGAGATTATCGAAAAGTGTTTTATAGTCAGTCCAGTAGTAGGTGCAACATTACTCTCCTCCGGGTTCCAGGCCATAGCAACACATAGCGAAACGAGATCACGGATGGTCTGGCAAAGTAATGAGCTTCGGGCAATCCGTCCACTGAGTTGATGGCTCCCGCAATGAATCACCTCAAATACACCACTTATTGACACATCCCGTCCAGCTATTGGAAGTTGGACTAGGACATCGAACTACAAATTCTCTGGAAAACCTTGGCCATATTACTCCAAGTAGAACTGAGGACATCAATAGAAACCGCACCGAAATAGCTACAGTCGTGGCTGCACGCACGGGCACTGCCTCATAGGCGTCCATGTTGATAGGCTCGGAATACCGTTTATACACACAATGTCGGAGCTGTCTCGACACCAACTCAGAGGAAAGTGTGTCTTACTTTCTCTGTGAAAACCCGGCAATATCAAGACAAGATATATCGCTTTCGGGCGACCCGTGCTAAGTGAACTCTCCGAGATTGGTGTCCAAAGGATCTCACACATAATTCCTAAACTTCACAGGCTGGATTTAGCTGGTCTACACTGGTCTACGAGGTGTGGTATGGAATAATCATGAAGACAACGCTACCCAAAGATCTGCCCTCCCTGATCACCTGATATGTATGTTTGTTGTTTACGTTTCTTATTTCACGTGACTACCCTCGTGTCACCTGATTCTGTGTGCGTTTAATAATCGCCCGATGTCTTCTTTGCGTAAAGTCGCCACCATCATATCAACTGATCGTCTGTTATTAATTTGCAGTGTCAGAAGGAGTCAGTTCCAATTTTGTTAAGTCTCAAGCGAAGTAACTTTACAAGACAAAAGATTATAATAAAGTTATAATTAATAACCAATTACATGAATGAATTTTATTATAACTCGCGCAACTTCGCTACTAGTACCCGGTTTGAGCCAAGTCACCTAAGTCAACATACCATCTCTATACCGGACCCGAACTATTGAGAATGCTCGCTCTATAGTTTTTTCCGTTTAAAAGGTGCGTCGTATTTTTTTATTTGTATTGCTTTAAAAAATCGACCAGAAAAAATGCATTGACTCATTTTTTTATTAGCCATTAAATAAAAACCTGCACTCTGAATTATTGCATGGGTCTATAATGTGAGAATTTTTAGAGTGTTTATTTAAGAAAAACATGTAGAGTATTATCCAAAGTATTGCCCATCTGAAACTATGACTTTTTTCCCACTTTTCTGGCAATTTGTGGATCCCAAAATCCCAAAAGAACTGCGCCAGCAAGAATGAATCTAGCCAATTTTTGATATTCTGCTCTGACTATTACATGAATAAACTTAACACGTAGAAAATATTATGACGAATTCGTCTGAGATATTTGTACACAAACATACAATATTTTTCTCTCTAGCATCTGTGTGTGTCCGTTCTTCGGGGTACAACTGCTAAGTAGGCGTTGGAATTCATGTCCGTCTTCGGTGTAGAAGAAGTACGTTGTAAAGGAAATACACGAATAGTTCTATGTTCATGACGGGATTATGACTAATTGTCCATGAAGGGAGATGTCATTATAGAGCGTTGACCGTACAGAGAAGTTGTGGGTTGTTAATTTTACTGCATTCGGAATAAAGTGTGGGCCAATTTGTTGACATGGTTTTCAAGGGAGACAGATCACGGTCGAGCACTATTTAGAACATACTATCACGAATACTGAAAACATTTTGGGTCTACTTCATAATTTCGAAAAACAGTGGGGGTCCTGTATAACGAATGTAAAGAGGCAGGACAGCGCCTTAGTTGAAACAGCAACAACTAGTGCTTAACCTATAGAGGGAGCCGTAAATGAAATTGGAAATTGCGGAATTGTAATTTAAACGTTATAGGCGGCACATGTCATAATAAGAGCAATGTTTCGAAAACAGAGGATATGAAGCACAACAAAACTGCAAGTTCAATCAAACGATATTCAGATCTCTGCCCAAATAGCTTACGGCTGGTTGGCGCAGTTGGTTTTTGGCTGGCAGCCAATAAGTTAAACTCAATAGCTTCCAACATTCCAATGCTAATCAACATGTAAAATCGCTTTTTTTATCAATCACTTGATTAGACTACAGAATACTGAGATATCGGAAATCAAACATTCTCCTCACACTCCCAGTATATTCCGTCTTATACATTTCAGCCCATAAACGACCTCACTCAGTTCACTGACAGACGGGAAGACAATACGCTGATTGGACCAAGGTTCGTTGTTCTAACTCAGTTTCGTTTTTTGTTGAAATTGATTCCTTCATAACCTATGACGGAACTGTCGTCGTGTACGATTAAGGCCCATTCATATGAGCGGCGAATTGAAAAAATAAACAAAAGACAAAAAGTAAAGTATGCAAAAAGGGCGGAATTGAATTATCGAGTTTTTTTATCGACAAATATCTAGACAATAGTTAGTGGAAGAGTCATTATTAACCTTTTAAAAGTTTTTCTCTGCGAATCAATCATTCTCTTTGCGTTTGTCTCTTGCGCAATCCACAACCACCACGTTGTCTGCGAATGAGAAAACAATGAAACATATGAATGAGTTGTCAGAGTTCGAAGCGACCTCATATGAACAGCCATTTACAGTCAGAACTTGGCATCCTGCATATTCATTCATTCAATGTCTGATATTGCTCCTGTTACAATGATGCTTGAGGCTAAAGATATTTTCCTTAATCGGTTAAAAAAGCAGAACCCGCACAGAAATTAACTAAAACCAATTCAAAGCACAGCACCTGATTAAAAACAGAAGGTATACAATCATCTGGAACCCCGGTGGCAAGTCCTAATCTCCATTTCTGCTGAAACATTAATCGTGGAAGGAAATGCAAGAACAAGAATCCCTACGGCTCACAAGTCAAGTATTTCATTAAAAATTAATTTTGAAATCCCTGTCATTAGGACTTTAGATTAGATTACTTCACGTGGTTGAGGATTTACGAGTTGATTCGGGAAAAAAATCCCGCAAAGCTGGGATTATTCGTGTCTAAAAAGCGCGTATTCTATTTCGCAGGAAATCATTTCTCAGGAAATGCTAATCGCCGAGCATTTCCATCTGCCTGGAATCAGTAAGCTCTCATGAATATCATTCGAGTCATAATAAAGTACGTATTACGTACATTTCCTTGCTACAGGGAGGTTTTCGAGAACTCCATAGACACGAGAATATGCATGAGGAGAAAAGAAAAGTAGTGTAAACATAATCATTTCTCATTCGGTTAACACACACCGAATTGTCCACAGCCGCATTCATAAGCCATGCAAATATATTCAAATCAAATTACTCCAATTTAAGCCCAATGGCAAACACTCCGTGCTTGAGGCGAAACCAAAAAGCGGCAGACTATTCACATTGTGAGCTTTCTGCCCAACCACAACTTATACACTATAAGGCCCTTGGGGACCACAAATATTTGATCAGTTCTAGCCCGATGAAATGTACTCTGGGAAAATTGCAAGAAATGAAAACTAAAACGAGGCAAAAGAATCGCAAGAATAAGGGAGGCCACACATACACACACTGTGCGACTACGAGAATGGAGTCAATGTAACGTGCTGCATCATCATTGTTCAATTTGCATGTCAGCAGGATGTGGTGGCGGTCACGGTCATACCAGGATGAGCAAACAAATTTGAAATTGTGCAAATGTCACGACTTTCGATGCCATGATGTTCATTTCATTTTTGTTTTTCTCCTTTTCCGTTTCGTCCTTCGTCTTGATGAGATTGTTCCCAGTGGAATTCATGTTCTGTTTCTGGTTCATCTCGCCTCTTTTTTTGCACTTCCTTCAGTCAGTGCGGTAGTAATTCTGAAGTTATGGAGAAAACTCCCACAGCGTGCATGCATCGGAGATTCAAATGATCTTTGTGTGCAGAGTCGCTGGTTGTCGTTATTAAGGTCGCTTATGTCGGCAAATGGAAATGCCATTTGAATGAGCAGTGAAAATATCAATCCAAAGTCAAGCATTTCAAAATTTACAATTCAGAAAAACGAAAATACATAGATGCAGAGATTCGCAGCTCACGAACTGTGGGTTGAGATAAATGTACTTTTGGTGTGCGGCCAGGATGGATGAGTGAAGGTGTGTGGGTGGTAAAAAATTGATTTCACTTACCAATGGCAAAGGAAAAAATTGCAGCTGCCAGGAACAAATGAAGCAAGTGACAGTCCTGTGAATTCATGATGGTTTTCTGTTTTTCAGTCATTCTTCTGTGCTTCCTCCTTCGTCGGTCGGGTCTGCAGTCGTTGGTTCACGTTGAATGTTAGTAGTTGACCTCAAATTGAGGGTATGGATTCAATATACCACTGGTGAAGTGCCCTGTCTTCCGATTCATTTAGTCTCACTCAGGCGCGTTTCATGTTTTCCAGGGACTAAAGAGGATGGAATCAAATTCTCGTCGTTTCGGTCTCTTGTAATCGATCAGTTGTGGAAAATTGCCTGCGGATGAAAAAGATGCTGTATGTATTGTATTTGTATTTGTTGTTTTTCTTTTTCATTTTTGTGAGAAATTGAAATTGAATATCGATAGCGGTTGCGTATGAGTAACTCTTTTTCCTTTACAATCAAGCAAATTGTCGTATTATTGCGCGCTCGCAAGAACAACATGCTCATCAACTTGGCCTACTTTTGTTCAATAGTCGTTGACTACTCCGACTACGGACTCATATCCAAGCTGCGAGGGGTGGAAGCGGTGGAAGGGTGTCATTCATAAATGAAATTCATGAAGTACATAACAAATATTCTGCAGATATCGTCGTACACACCGCGGGTATGTTTTTTGTATTTTGTTTTTCACTTCCACATCACGAGATATGCATGAAGGAGCGTTCTTTTCTTATGTTCGGAGAAAACTGGGACAGTGCACTCCTGCACTTGTGCAGTAGAGCAGTAACTTATGAAACAACAGATAAATGGGGCAAAGTTATTCATGCTGACAACGAATTATGTTAGCTGCACCTGCTGCATAGTTTACATACGTGCATTCTCATATTTATCGTTATATTTAACGCGTTCTTTGTGGGCGATGCTAGCTTTTTCTGTTCTTTGGAAGAAGTTTTTTATGACTTTTGACATAGTACTCTAGTTTGTTGAAGTTTGATGAAAACGAAAGTCTTACTACCCAAATACGTACACGTGCATTTAAGTACACAAAATGTGCGCACAATGAAGGGATTGACATATGCTTGGAGGGAGTAAAAGTAAAAGCAAATGGAATCTGTTGAGCAACGTAATCATACAACTTTGCACTCGACAAGATAATGCAGTTGTTATTTTATGCCAGAATACATTCAAAGATTTCGATATTTAGAAGGGAGGAAAGCAATTAAATGCTAGATTAGCGACTGATAAACTGCTAAAAAGGATGCGTCAATAAGTTTTAGTGTGAGGATTTAGATGCCTGACGGGTATATGAATACATGGAAGAATATGTAAGTAGTTGAACTTCTGCTATGAACAATTATTTGAAACATAATATAGAACATCGTAATGTGCCACAAGACAATTTCCGAGACAGAGCGACGTATGCTTAAAATTTTTAAACTGCCCAACAAATTTTAGTGCGGTTTTCATCGTCAGAAAGAATGACTCACCAGAAAGATTCATAGCATGGTTCAATGTTATGGTACTATTTTGAAAAATGTTCAGACTGTTGGAAGAAATCAAACTGACTTAGAGCTTTAACCGAAGTGGCTTTCTTAGAAATTTGCGTGGGGTCCTCGTCGGAGCTGAGCTTTTCCTCACCCTTTCTTCATTTTTATTTTCTGCATTGGGCACCACAAGCATGTAAGGCATTTTTGAATAAGAAACAAGGAAGCCGGGGAAAGTGATAGAACTATGTATGATGGAATCAAGTGTTCTTCTTTGTTACGACTAGCCGAAACCAACACTTCATGACCCAAGTGGTGTTGATCTGGAAGATGATGGTTTTCTGAATAAAAAAAGGTGTCATGGTTCCCCTATGAGCTGAAATCTCATGTATTTATATTAATAGCTTTAGTGGATGAAGGGAAAAGTACGAGCATAGTAGACCTCTCTGTGAAAGAAAAACATTTTTAGTTGGTACCACACACACGAGTTGTTCATATGACTGGGATTAACATTACGAGGAAAGAGTACATGAGCAATGGAATCTAAGACGCGTCGAAGGAACTTAACTTCCATAATAGAAGTTGGAGCGGCATGCTGTGGCAATACAAATAAAACCAAAAAATCATCTTCAACATATTACCAATGCCTGTTGATTAAATTCATTTGAAGTATATCATTTTCTTTTTTCGTTTAATGACTTTTTAATGATGCAATAGTAGCTTAAAATAGTTTACCTGGAAAGCTAAATGCTTATCTGCAGGTTGTTAATATATTGATCGTTACTAATTTTGAAGTGGTTTTCAAGTACATTTTTTAAAGTTACCATTATTTCAGTTGCTTCTTTAAATGGGAAGATTATTTCATTAGGATTAATATTTATGAACTACAAAATGTATGATACGGAATGAGTTTCCATTAAAAACCTTTTCAGCTCTATTTTTGAAATTCGGAATTACTTTAAGACACTGTGGCAGCGCATTCGTAAATTTGGGGACGGTGGAACGTAGTTAACGGTCTCCATATAAGTTATATGCTCTCGGAACATCAAGCATCCCCTGGTCACGTCTTCTTGTGTTAAGCGTATGAATTAATGGTTTCTGAAACCGTGGTTCTCTCATGTAGTGCAGCAGTGTTGTCATTTGGGAAATAGCTTTGACATATATAACTTGAAAAGTTCAGTTGAAGTGTCTAACAATTTTTATAAGACGATGCGTTTCCCCAAGCCCCCGGCCGTAACTTATGCGAGATTTTGCTAACGAGTAATAAACCTGTTTAAGCACTTCTACGTTCGTATAAGCTTAAAATATGTCATTGCGAAGATGATGCTCTTAAGTTGCAGGCGCAGGACGTTGATGTGCTCAAGCCAAAGAAAGTTCAAGTTTCGGTGTTTCACCACGAAATCGATAAATACCACAATTACGTGATGATTCTGACTCCATGATTCTGGACGACATTTATAAACTCCCCCAGCAATTATTGGGTGCTCTTACCTTTTTGGAAGCCGTACTGATTCGGGTGTAGTACTTTATTTTTCAATAGAGAACAATTGACACAATTAACAATAACTTCTTCCAGGCATTTCGACAGCGGGTAGGATTACAATCCGCCTGTAGTTCCCTGTTTTGCTTTCTATCCCTCCCTTGTAAATTGGGACATTTTCATTAACCTTGGCACCTGACATCGATACATACTACAGTTAATAATCTTGTGATAACTCGGGTGAGACACATGGCATTCATTTTGAGATCTATTGGTCTGATGTTTTCTGCTCCAAAACCTTTTGTACAGTTCAGCTGACTCAGTATCTTAAATACTTCCTGCTCTGTTGCTTCCTCTAAGAAGATGCTTTGCTGAAGTTGACTGCTCACATGACTTGACGTCTTTGTGTTGCAGGTATGGACGATGTTTGCCGGGGAAACGCACGTGCCACTTGAAACTTTCAGTCCAAGTCATAACTAAACATAAGAGGCCGAAGTCTGATCTAAGAAAGAGACTACTTCTACTGTAACATCAATCAACAATATTACAAGACTCGTTTATAAAAACCGTCTTGGAAGTTCCATTTGCATTAGCAGATAAAAAATACTTCTGCTAAGGTGATTTGAATAAAACAATTTAAAGAATGTTCAATTTTTGTCAGAGACGATTGATATTCAAATTTATTTTAGTTATTTTATTTAAAAACGGCTCAGTCGGGCCAAGGAGCATTAGGACAGAGATTGGAACAACGTTATTTTTTCGGATGATGCTTTCATTTGGGCATATTCTCCTATCACTCATACTATACCCAATCCAATAAATTAATTCAGCGGACCGTCAAACACCCGACAAGGATGCATGTTTTGGGATGCTTCTCAAAACAAGGATTTGGCAATTTGTTCATGTTTACAAATAACTTAAATGCACCCAACATGGTCAACATTTATATGGAGGCTGTATTCCTATCTGCCCAAAGAAGGAGTGAGAATTGGTTACTGCAAGACGATAATGACACGAAACATCGCAGTCGTTTGTGCAGCGCGACCAAACAAGAAAATTACGTCGATGTTATAGATTAGCCATCGCAGTCGCTGCAAATCCCATTGAAAATGTGTGGGCATTCATGAAGCTAAAGCTCCAAGGAAAGAAGATATCGACTGTCAAACAATTATCGCGAAAAATACGAGTTTTATGTAGATCTTTGTCTTAAGATTATGATATCAGATTAGTAGAAAGCTTGCCTATGCGGATACAGAAGCTCTTGGTTATTTGAAAGAAGAGTTCTGCGTGCGATCTTTGGTCCTGTTTGCGTTGATGGAGTCTGGAGGAGAAGATTCAACCACGAACTATACGGACGGTACAGCGACATGCACCTAGTTAAGCGTCTTCGGATCCAACGCTTAAGATGGCTAGGTCATGTAATGTGGATGGACACCACAGCTCCGGTCCGAAGAGTCTTCATTACGGAGCCATTGGGACAGCGCAACAGAGGATGTCCTCGCACGAGATTTCGCACACAAGTGGAAAAGGACCTCAACCAACTTGGTGTGCGCAGGTGGAAGCGTGTTGGCTGAAGAAGCATGTTGGTTAAGGCCTAGCTCGACCCCGGACTGTAGCGCCAATCAAAGAAGAAGAAGAAAACATGCTTCGAAGACTCCAATCAGTTAGAGTTTTAATTAGAGAGTGGACAGCATATAAATTGAAAAGCATTCAAGTAAATAAACAAAATAAGCCAATATAATTGATTTTTTTATTATTATAAGTTCTTTGATTTCCGTCGTGTACGATCTTATCAAATAGGCTGTACATAAGGAAAACGTTAAATTAATGACACGTTGATCATAATGAGCAAGACTAAAGCTGTGATAAGAATGTAAAAGACAAGGAAGACGGAAGATATGATGCATTAATGAAAGATGGCGAGATTACTGCGATAGTGACGAAGTTGAATGACAACCAAGAAGAAGCTAATAAGACGGCATTAAGCGTATTGTTCTCCACGGCGATGGAGTCTTGCAGCATGACTGAACTTGTAGGAACCAATGTGCAAAGAAAAAATATCCGTCATGAAAAAAAAAACGATTAGCAGAGACAGAAGTTAGTAGGCAGTGATTGAGAAGGGTTACTCGTTAATTATCCTCTAACGCGGATTGGTATTCACATCCACTTCCTTACCGAAGCGGAACAAAAATATGGGATCGGCAACCCAACGAACAGCCAAGAAAACGGTTAGCCATGCAAGTGTTGTCAATCGCCACCCGTGGGACTTCATTGATCATTAATAATTATCGGGATCAGTGTGACAAAAAAAAGGGGTGCAAGTTAACGATGTTATAGAAAAAGATTCAATCAAGAACTGGGGGGCTAGTGGGCTTAAGCATCTAAACTTCCAGGCCGATGACGCAACACACACACTTCCGCAGGAGAGAACAATCACTGCATGACGTATACGCAACTGTCGTTCCTTTATAAGGACTACATCAAAGCCCACACCATTTATCAAATGTATTTCCTTTCTTTCTGTTTAGCTGGGCGATAAGCCTTTGTGATGTTATGGCATTCGGTTCACTGACTGGAAACTATAATTAGAACACGATGAAATGTTCCGCACACGGCGCTCGCATGAAGACAAGTAGGTATTTCTTTTTCTCTTGAAAATAAATCCAATTTCAAAATCCGGAACTCTCATCTACTTTCAATAGCCAACGTAAGTAGCTGTTAACTCGTCGCCTCAGCCATCGTGAAATGTGAAGTATCGTGGGCGTATTAAGTGTGTGTTAATCGGATCAAGGGCTTTCATCCGTCAAGAGCACCATTTGGGTTATTTACTTCCACGGAAGTCGTTGAGTTTGATCCAATAAAGTAATACACTTCTTTTTAAAACTAAATCCGTACAGTTGTTGTGCGTTCTCGCTTAGATATGGAAATGCAGGCTGTGTCAACAGAACAAACATGGTACCACACCCCAATTGGTAACTCTTTAAATCATCAAAAGCAACACTTGCACTTTAAACACACTACCCTGGTTGCCCGCATTCAGTTTGCAGTCCCCGAAAACCTTTATTTAAATGGTTGTTCCCTCATCTAGTCGCCTCCCCTGCTGATACCCTTTTCAGCAGTCATTTTGAAGTAATTTAAAGGGTCGAACGAGCTGCCCTTTTACTTGTTTCTTTTTTCATTCTTTCTTTTTTTCCTGTTGTTTGTTGCTCATTGCCCTGCTTGCACAACCCAATTTGACTACTGTGTAAGTCAATTAGAGAAAAATCGATTTTCGGTTTCGTCCGTCGCCATTGTTCTAAAAAAATGTGTAAAATTTAAGCGACCCAGAGTAAGTGGAACAATAGTGTAAGCAAGTCCATATAGGACTTGTTGCGAAGGGATCAGGCAAACTAAAACGAACTATAAGCACACAAAGAGTGAGCACGAATGACAAAGTCATTGTGGGTCAGAGTTGATTAGGTCAGATGATTGCCTAGATTTGGGGACAAATTACAGTCATGCAGAAGAAGCTACACACAAATACAAGGCACTCGAAATTCCTGTGACGGGTTATTAAATGGTTTCCTTTTCACTCTCTGTCCTCTGCTTTTCTATTTGTTTGTTTTCTTTTCCAAAGAATGAGAGCTAATTTACGGGTGCTTTGCTTAAATGACTGCTTGTGTGGGTGGACCAAATTGTGAACAAAAAAATATTTATAGATTTGAGGAAAAATATGATTTCACTGGGACAGCACTGAGCAAGCTTCCTGCAAAGTATTCACGTCCTAAGTAAATACAAATTTATTGGCCCTTTGTCAATATTATACTTCGACCAAGTATTGATGACGTTAAAAGGAAATATTCCTTATTAGGGGCTCCCATTAGCTATCGATATTTAATTAAGAATGAAATAGCTGCGACGTTAAATGAAGGCCATGATGGTTGCTATAGTAAATATGCGCTGAATAATTGAGTGATTGAAGTTTCTGAAGTCCTTTTGCTCGCATTGCGTAGCCTCAAGGAAAATGTTGTTTGTAAACAACGGCGTTTCGCAGGTGAGTTCTGTTTACAGGAGCAGGTCGTGTAATGAGAAAACATTTTGTTTACCTCAACAGTGTCCTTTTCGTTATTCTGTTTTTATCTTGCATATGAAAAATAAATAATTACATTAAAATCAATGAATTATCTGCAATTTGCTCATTTATAAGACAATAATTGCTTCAAAAGTTTCACTGATCATGCATAGATGTCATGATAACCTGATACTTGCCTAATGACACGGACATAGTTCGACCAGTTGGCTAATGAGTTTCTGGAATACACTCTCTAAAACGATTTCTAGGATTTTAATTAAAATGAGGATACAGACAGTTTTATCACAACAGAGAATCAGAACTATATGCCTGTTCTGTTTCTTCAATGGAAATCAATCCCATTTAATCGCTTGACAATCGGTCTAGCTACATGGCCAAGCAGGGATATTGGCATAATAGCACTGCGAGCTCTGAAACAGTACGTTTAAGAGGTGAATATGACACTAGGCAGTAAGTTCGACATAGTAGGGTTCAAGATGGTATCGGGCATTCAGTACAATAGAAACGAAAGGCAATGGCTGAGTTTCTGTCGAATTGATTTAGAGGAGTAGTTTGTCACCATATGATTAAAAACAATCTTCCTCAAGTTTGTCTAATTGGGCTAGTCTCGTTCGTAATATTGGACTATGAGAACTGACCATTTAGTAGCGTGCATTTTGTCGGAATGTTTAAGTAAAAGATGTCTTCTGCAGCGCGACAGTCAAAAAACTCTGCGATTTTGTGACGACTGACAGTTGATTATCAACTACATGTATTGTTTAACTTCATCATCTGAATCCGCTATATGGTATATGGTACCGAGGGATAATTAGGTGGCCATTAAGCCGACAACAATTCGTAAACCAAGCCAGAAAACTGCAACTTTCTTTAATAATTTATGTAGCTGCTACAGAGATGATGCCAACCGCTGTTTCTTTGGGCTCAAGAGGCAATTGAGTAATAGATTCCTCTCTCGAAGAACCAAGTTGACTCTATACAAGACACTGATCATCCCAGTCCTGCTATAGGGCGCGGAGGCATGTATGAATCTCGAAAGCGGATGAAGAAGTCCTTGGTCTCTTTGAGAGAAAAGTTCTACGTACGACCTTTGGTCCTCTTTGTGACGGATTCTGGAGGAGAATATTCAACCACGAACTGTACGGGCTGTACAGCGACATGAGCCTAGTTAGGCGTCTACGGATCCAACGCCTACGGTGGCTAGGTCATGTAGATCGTATGGACACCACAGCTCCGGCCCGAAGAATCTTCGAATCCGAATCTGTCGGGCAACGCAACAGAGGACGCCTGCGTTTAAGGTGGCGCACGCACGTGGAGAAGGACCTCAACCAACTTGTTGTGCGAAACTGGAGACAGCTAGCCAGAGATCGCGCTGTTTAGAGAGGCATGTTGGTTAAGGCCCAGATCCACCCCAGACTGTAGCGCCACACAAAGAAGAAGAAGAAGCTATAGAGATGAGGAGGAAGAAACAATTGGCTATAAAATAGTCGAAACAGAGACCTTTAACAAATCAAAAGTTCAGTTATAGAAGCTGCGATAAATTTAAGGAGGGGAACACAATAGAGCTTACCGGAGCACTTATTATATGTTAGTTAGTTAGTTACTTTATTTTGGTAGAATATAGTTCTTACAATAGGTTTTGTTTTCACGCATTTTACAGAGATTTGATATATTTTGCATATCTTTCTTCTGAAACATTATTTGATATTATAATAAGTGACGTATTTTATGTATGTAACTAGAATTTCGAAGGAAAAAAGCACTTATTATATATCACTCTATCAATCAACCTACATATGGACATACCCACAGCTGTTAATTAATATATTACGTTGCATATATTTAAGTTAGGTTAAGCTAAATAAATTATGCCATTTTTTATCAGTTTAAAATAATGAAGTTCATAAAAAAACTTAGTTTCAGCCGAATGCCATAATTCATATCAAATTAAAATAGCTTAAAGTTCACAAATAGATTCATAGGGCTTAGTTTTAATGGCATTTATTCGTATTATAGCTAGTTTTGAGTATTTTTTGAAAATCAAGAAAGGAGAAAAAGCTGCAGCATGTTCCAGAAAGTCTGTTGGGAGTGATAAATATGATGCCTATGAGGCCACCTAAATGAGAATCATAGCCACTTCTTTAATTGCCTGTAAATAAAGGTTCTTCCACTTCATCTGTAAAGTCCTACTTCATTTGTGCACCAAATACTTTTTACACGCAAAGCGTTCAAATTTGTAAATTTAGTCATCTTCATGAAAAGTAGAGTATTATTAAATTAATTGTAGTTTGTTAACCACCCTTTATTTTAACTGTTTCTTATTTTCTTATGTATGAAAAACAAAACAGAGTTGTAATTTGATTGGACAAACAACGTCGGACATTAAATGTTTAAGTAAGCTGTAGCTAGTCTTAAAAGCAGTTCATTTTAAAACTGCGCAACATGCTCTTAAAACAGTACAGTTTCAAAAGGTTACATTGACTCGGCCATATCGAGCACATGGACACCAACGCTCCAGCTAATAGGGTCTACAAATTCGAGTCTCCTGATTCGAATAGGGGTAGAACGAAGCTCCGGCATATATAGACCAAGTCGTCGCAGATGTAAGACGGCATGGTCTTGATGACTGGAAGCAGTGGGCCGTCAGCGATAGGAGGCAGCGATTCCTCAGGCTCGGACCCTCCATAGGCCGCCGCCCTGATAACTAAGTAAAGTTTAAAAATTAATAATTAATTTAAAAACTAAGTTTAAATTAACCTTGCGTAATATTTTCTCTAAAGCGTGACAATAATACCTAAAAGGGACTTTATCTGATCCCTTTTAATCATCTCACTAATGCTTACATAAAGATTAATGGAAATGAAATGGAAGAGAACTTCTATTGAAGCAAGCGAATGCACATTCATATTTCATATATCTACGCCATCTGTTAAGTTCTATAATGGATTCGTCCTTCTAGTGGAAACGTCCGTGTTATAAATGTCCCTTCATTTAACTAAGCCACGTTTCCTGAGAGATAACTGCACCCAACAACCTTTATATTTGCTACGACACACCTTACGAGTATGTTGTACTTCTGCAGAAATGAAAATGTTACTTCACTCTCTCTTACAAGAATTGCATTTCACGTCAAGTTCGGCGCACCTCTTCAATAACCACAAGCGGATACCTCGCCTTCAGTAAGACCCACTAGGAATCATGAAGTCGACATTATGACCTCGCTCATCACTAAAATGTCCTTCGCCCTTCGTCCGTTTATATACAAACATCGCAACTATCTTTTCACCCACACCTTGGTTATGTATCACAAATAAAATCCTGTAATTACCAACACAGTTTACTTGGATGGGCATAAACTACAATTGAAACATGACAGTAACCCCCAGCTCAAGGACTCGGAAACGGTTTCCACCCCTAAAAAAATGTGCAATTTGTTAACTCCCCGGACGAAGCTTTGAACAGAGGTCAGTTGTAATGTCTTCAGGATTTATAGAAGTCTATTACTGGGGATCAACTTCGATGGTTCCTACGTATCTATGAAAAATTCATGCGCCTTCTTGGAAAGTTATAATGACACATCTTCATGGTCTTCATGGGTCCATGGCATCGCAATATACGGGAATGATTAACATCGCATCTTATTATGGAGCCAGCAATGCTGTGTGGATGTGTATTTTTCGGAGGCCACGACTACTTACACTACAAGCGCCGCTTCGGTAAGAGTGTGCCAACAAAGTGATTGTGCTGGTGGTGGTGTGTGGTGCCAGCAGATACCAAGGTGTGTTTCGGGGAATATCCACCCAGGCGGAATACGTAATTTTCGGTTGTTGGGTTGTGATTTATGCCCTTGGTTGAAGGTCTGATTTCATTGCCATGAGCCGGAGTGAACTTTTTCACTCGGCGATATTGTATAAATAAGTTAGGCATTCGAGATTTATTGTCGGCCGATGTGTGGGCATATCAATTCGATGATTAAAATTCCTGGAAATCAATTGGGGTTGGGATATAACAACTCAATGACTTGACCGCATCTTAAAGATTGAAATAAATATTTAGTGAGGGAAATGTTGTTGGACTTACACGTGTAGTGGTGGGAATATTAAAGTTACAGGGAATTGCTCACGTGTGGGCCAGCTTCTGAAATAATTTCTGGAAGGTAGGTTTTTAAATTGGGTGTTTGCGGACATACGTCTCCTCAGCGGCTGCAGGGATTTGGATGTTTTTTTGGAAGATAGATTGCTTGTGCTCTGGATTACGACATAAGGTGATCAATGGGTGGGGGTACAGTGGTCACCAAATTTTAACAAGTTTATAAGAGAATACTGCTCTTCGCACATATATGATCTAAATAAGCAAAAAAGATCAAATAAAAAAACATTCGTATTTTTTTCTTCTTTCCAATTTATCTCACTGGCAGCACAAACCGGTTGTTCAAATATTTAGCTCCTCAGTTTCTCGCACAATGTGTTGTATAGCTTCATCATTTTGGATGTTACATCTTTTTCATCATCTTAATTACTAACGCACAACTGCTGCTCCATTTTCCAAATTATAACCTCCATTCATTCGCATTCATAAGAATACTTGCTTCCTCTGAATAACCACAGCTGCACCACCATTACGGCAAGAACGTTCTGTAAAGTCTCCTGCTGCATATCTAAATATCCCCAGACACACCAAGCATCCCTTTGCAACTAATTGCAGTGCACTCGAAGGATACTCCATTGAAATCAACTCATGTTAAATTAGTTGTGTGTGCAGTAAATGGGCCCTCCAACATTTGAGAAGGAGCAGCGGCGCACCAATGTTTTGAGAACCGCCCATTAAAATTAATTTAAAATTTGAAAAGAGCATCTCATTACGCTACTCTGTGTATGTAGTTGCATTTAGTCTTTAGAAATATTCTCAAATGGACGCATATCCTGGTTCTCTTATTCTTCTGTGCACATACTTTTTGTGAGTTTAATGTTGCGATCCTTTCGCACTGTACAGCACTCGAAAACGGATAATAATTTGCATATTGTACATGTGCAACTACTTGACGTGTTGTGTAACGAATTTCCCTTTTGCTTTTGCAGCCATGTTCCCCTCGAAAACCGAGGTCGAATAGTTTGGGGTATACACAAACGTGCCGTACTCGTATAAAATGCGCGTGCCATTGGCTCGAGATGCTCTATGCTCAAGCTGCGGAAAATTTGCTTCATTCTTTACATGATCGTGCAACTAACAAAACAAAATAAATTCATCGGTGTATGCTGTTTATGCTGCTTATGAGGAATTGTGTGTTGCCGGTTGTTACATTGCTTACTCGTACGAAGCCGATTGATTCGAAACAAAAGGTTTAACCGACCACAGACCGTCCATTCACCAGAAGGATGAAACATGAGTTTGATGTGATCTTTCGCACCCAAAGTGCGAAGACCATGCCGAAGGTAGTAAAGTTTAAATTTTAAAAAGAGGCATGAAAGAACACCAGCGGAAGAAGAATATTCAGGGACTCAAGGACTTCCACCTTCAACCCCCAGAATGGGGTTCATTTATACATGCAAACACCCTACGGACACTCACAAACAACCGCACGCCAAGTCCAAAAAAGAATGAGGAAAATGAGGGAAAATGCTAAATATGCAAAATTCATTCATTGTGCGGCTTCATGTTTCCGTTTCTTTCATTTTTTTTTTGTGTGTGTTCACTCAGACGCTCTCCATCTTTTCGTGGTAGTTTTCACGTGGCATTTTCCATGTTCAACAATTCGTAATCTGTTGTGAAGAGGGCGAAAATTAATAAGAAGGAAAGTTTTATTTGCACCGTGGGGTGCTTCTTCTGGGATCATTTACATATCATGCTGAGGGTACCTATTTCAAATTGAATTCGGGTGAGGCATACTAAAATTGTATACTTTACAAGTTCTTGTAATTTTTTTTCTTGCCTTGTGCTGAAAATATTTCGTAGGTTTTATTTTCATTTTAGGTACATAGGCGATGAGATGAAAGGTCTTTTTTATTTCGGGACCCTAGGGCTTAACATTTTTGTAATGCTAACTTAATGCAAATACTTAGGAGCATCAGATTGTTGGATGCTTTGTTTTTGTTTTATATGGCAGCTTCTTCTTTCGAGCAGCTTCTTCTTACAGCTGATTGGTAGTAAACATTTTCTTGTCGATTACGTAAGTTCGGTTAGCGAGTGACATGAAATGGTTCGTTGTTGTGACTTTATCGTCCTCGTACTAATTGATCAATGAAATTTTTGGCTTCTACAGAGATTTGTGCAACTCTTATAATGCTGTGTGTGATAGCTCTTCAATGTTCTTCACCTCCATTAGGAGCTTATTACGCTTCAAAATTAATATTATCAACATATGTTTCCGATTCAAATGTTAAGTCTTATTCCTTATATAAAGTATTGCCTACACAAATTCGCAATGAATTATTTATAACCTCTGGGACCATCATCTCAATTTTTTACTCGGATCCAAGTAAGCTAAGGGGTCAAATATAAATAATTTACTTTTATGAGAAACTTAATCATAAAAAAAAGACATTAGGTTGATTA
>OU744316.1:114106536-114202404 GCA_916610145.1 Eristalis arbustorum
GTTGTCTGCGAATGAAGAAAACAATGAAACATATGAAATGAGTTGTCAGAGTTCGAAGCGACCTCATATGAACAGCCATTTACAGTCAGAACTTGGCATCCTGCATATTCATTCATTCAATGTCTGATATTGCTCCTGTTACAATGATGCTTGAGGCTAAAGATATTTTCCTTAATCGGTTAAAAAAGCAGAACCCGCACAGAAATTAACTAAAACCAATTCAAAGCACAGCACCTGATTAAAAACAGAAAATATACAATCATCTAGAACCCCGGTGGCAAGTCCTAATCTCCATTTCTGCTGAAACATTAATCGTGGAAGGAAATGCAAGAACAAGAATCCCTACGGCTCACAAGTCAAGTATTTCATTAAAAATTAATTTTGAAATCCCTGCCATTAGGACTTTAGATTAGATTACTTCACGTGGTTGAGGATTTACGAGTTGATTCGGGAAAAAAATCCCGCAAAGCTGGGATTATTCGTGTCTAAAAAGCGCGTATTCTATTTCGCAGGAAATCATTTCTCAGGAAATGCTAATCGCCGAGCATTTCCATCTGCCTGGAATCAGTAAGCTCTCATGAATATCATTCGAGTCATAATAAAGTACATATTACGTACATTTCCTTGCTACAGGGAGGTTTTCGAGAACTCCATAGACACGAGAATATGCATGAGGAGAAATGAAAAGTAGTGTAAACATAATCATTTCTCATTCGGTTAACACACACCGAATTGTCCACAGCCGCATTCATAAGCCATGCAAATATATTCAAATCAAATTACTCCAATTTAAGCCCAATGGCAAACACTCCGTGCTTGAGGCGAAACCAAAAAGCGGCAGACTATTCACATTGTGAGCTTTCTGCCCAACCACAACTTATACACTATAAGGCCCTTGGGGACCACAAATATTTGATCAGTTCTAGCCCGATGAAATGTACTCTGGGAAAATTGCAAGAAATGAAAACTAAAACGAGGCGAAAGAATCGCAAGAATAAGGGAGGCCACACATACACACACTGTGCGACTACGAGAATGGAGTCAATGTAACGTGCTGCATCATCATTGTTCAATTTGCATGTCAGCAGGATGTGGTGGCGGTCACGGTCATACCAGGATGAGCAAACAAATTTGAAATTGTGCAAATGTCACGACTTTCGATGCCATGATGTTCATTTCATTTTTGTTTTTCTCCTTTTCCGTTTCGTCCTTCGTCTTGATGAGATTGTTCCCAGTGGAATTCATGTTCTGTTTCTGGTTCATCTCGCCTCTTTTTTTGCACTTCCTTCAGTCAGTGCGGTAGTAATTCTGAAGTTATGGAGAAAACTCCCACAGCGTGCATGCATCGGAGATTCAAATGATCTTTGTGTGCAGAGTCGCTGGTTGTCGTTATTAAGGTCGCTTATGTCGGCAAATGGAAATGCCATTTGAATGAGCAGTGAAAATATCAATCCAAAGTCAAGCATTTCAAAATTCACAATTCAGAAAAACGAAAATACATAGATGCAGAGATTCGCAGCTCACGAACTGTGGGTTGAGATAAATGTACTTTTGGTGTGCGGCCAGGATGGATGAGTGAAGGTGTGTGGGTGGTAAAAAATTTATTTCACTTACCAATGGCAAAGGAAAAAATTGCAGCTGCCAGGAACAAATGAAGCAAGTGACAGTCCTGTGAATTCATGATGGTTTTCTGTTTTGCAGTCATTCTTCTGTGCTTCCTCCTTCGTCGGTCGGGTCTGCAGTCGTTGGTTCACGTTGAATGTTAGTAGTTGACCTCAAATTGAGGGTATGGATTCAATATACCACTGGTGAAGTGCCCTGTCTTCCGATTCATTTAGTCTCACTCAGGCGCGTTTCATGTTTTCCAGGGACTAAAGAGGATGGAATCAAATTCTCGTCGTTTTGGTCTCTTGTAATCGATCAGTCGTGGAAAATTGCCTGCGGATGAAAAAGATGCTGTATGTATTGTATTTGTATTTGTTGTTTTTCTTTTTCATTTTTGTGAGAAATTGAAATTGAATATCGATAGCGGTTGCGTATGAGTAACTCTTTTTCCTTTACAATCAAGCAAATTGTCGTATTATTGCGCGCTCGCAAGAACAACATGCTCATCAACTTGGCCTACTTTTGTTCAATAGTCGTTGACTACTCCGACTACGGACTCATATCCAAGCTGCGAGGGGTGGGAGCGGTGGAAGGGTGTCATTCATAAATGAAATTCATGAAGTACATAACAAATATTCTGCAGATATCGTCGTACACACCGCGGGTATGTTTTTTGTATTTTGTTTTTCACTTCCACATCACGAGATATGCATGAAGGAGCGTTCTTTTCTTATGTTCGGAGAAAACTGGGACAGTGCACTCCTGCACTTGTGCAGTAGAGCAGTAACTTATGAAACAACAGATAAATGGGGCAAAGTTATTCATGCTGACAACGAATTATGTTAGCTGCACCTGCTGCATAGTTTACATACGTGCATTCTCATATTTATCGTTATATTTAACGCGTTCTTTGTGGGCGATGCTAGCTTTTTCTGTTCTTTGGAAGAAGTTTTTTATGACTTTTGACATAGTACTCTAGTTTGTTGAAGTTTGATGAAAACGAAAGTCTTACTACCCAAACTAAGTACACAAAATGTGCGCACAATGAAGGTATTGACATATGCTTGGAGGGAGTAAAAATAAAAGCAAATGGAAATGTAGCTTTATGGAATCTGTTGAGCAACATAATCATACAACTTTGCACTCGACAAGATAATGCAGTTGTTATTTTATGCCAGAATACATTCAAAGATTTCGATATTTAGAAAGGAGGAAAGCAATTAAATGCTAGATTAGCGACTGATAGACTGATAAAAAGGATGCGTCAATAAGTTTTAGTGTGAGGATTTAGATGCCTGACGGGTATATGAATACATGGAAGAATATGTAGGTAGTTGAACGTCTGCTATGAACAATCATTTGAAACACAATATAGAACATCGTAATGTGCCACAAGACAATTTCCGAGACAGAGCGACGTATGCTTAAATGAAAGAATGAATCAAAAGAAAAGGTGGTGTGGTTCGATGTTATGGTACTATTTTGATAAATGTTCAGACTGTCGGAAGAAATCAAAACTTAGAGCCTTGACCGAAGAGGCTTTCTTAGAAATTTGCGTGTAGGTCCGCGTCGGAGCTGAACCTTTCCTCACCCTTTCTTGCATTTTTATTTTCTGCATTGGACACCGCAAGCATGTAAGGCATTTTTGAATAAGAAACAAGGTAGGTGGGGAAAGTGATAAAAACATGTATGATGGAACCAAGTGTTCTTCTTTGTTACGACTAGCCGAAGCCAACTCTTGAGGAACCAAGTGGTGTTGATCTGGAAGATGATGGTTTTCGGAATAAGAGAAGGTGTCATGGTTTGCCTATGAGGGGAAGTCCCATATACTTATATTAATTGCCTCAGTGAATGAAGAGAGAAGTACCAGCATAGTTGACCTCTCTGTGAAAGAAAAATATTTTGTTTTGTTTTTGATTAGTTTTAATTTCTACCCGTCCCTTGTAAATTGGGACCTTCTCATTAACCTTGGCGCATGACATCGACGCATACTACAGTTAATAATCTTGGTGATAACTCGGGTGAGACAAGTGGCATTCATTTTGAGATCTACTGGTTGTTATCTTGCTCCTTTTGTACAGTTCAGCTGACTCAGTATTTTAAAAACTTCCTGCTCTGTTGCTTCCTCTAAAAAGATGCTTTGCTGAAGTTGTCTGCTCACATGGCTTGACGTCTTTGTGTTGCAGGTATGGACGATGTTTCCATACAATTTTTGTCAGAGACGATTGATATTAAAATTTATTTTATTTATTTTATTTAACAACGGCTCAGTCGGGCCAAGAAGAATTAGGACAGAGATTGGAACAACGTTATTTTTTCGGATGATGCTTTCATTTTGGGCATATTCTCCTATCACTCATACTATACCCAATCCAATAAATTAATTCAGCGGACCGTCAAACACCCGACAAGGATGCATGTTTTGGGATGCTTCTCAAAACAAGGATTTGGCAATTTGTTCATGTTTACAAATAACTTAAATGCACCCAACATGGTCAACATTTATATGGAGGCTGTATTCCTATCTGCCCAAAGAAGGAGTGAGAATTGGTTACTGCAAGACGATAATGACACGAAACATCGCAGTCGTTTGTGCAGTGCGACCAAACAAGAAAATTACGTCGATGTTATAGATTAGCCATCGCAGTCGCTGCAAATCCCATTGAAAATGTGTGGGCATTCATGAAGCTAAAGCTCCAAGGAAAGAAGATATCCACTGTCAAACAATTATCGCGAAAAAAACGAGTTTTATGGAGATCTTTGTCTTAAGATTATGATATCAGATTAGTAGAAAGCTTGCCTAAGCGGATACAGAAGCTCTTGGTTATTTGAAAGAAGAGTTCTGCGTGCGATCTTTGGTCCTGTTTGCGTTGATGGCGTCTGGAGGAGAAGATTCAACCACGAACTATACGGACGGTACAGCGACATGCACCTAGTTAAGCGTCTTCGGATCCAACGCTTAAGATGGCTAGGTCATGTAATGTGGATGGACACCACAGCTCCGGTCCGAAGAGTCTTCATTACGGAGCCATTGGGACAGCGCAACAGAGGATGTCCTCGCACGAGATTTCGCACACAAGTGGAAAAGGACCTCAACCAACTTGGTGTGCGCAGGTGGAAGCGTGTTGGCTGAAGAAGCATGTTGGTTAAGGCCTAGCTCGACCCCGGACTGTAGCGCCAATCAAAGAAGAAGAAGAAAACATGCTTCGAAGACTCCAATCAGTTAGAGTTTTAATTAGAGAGTGGACAGCATATAAATTGAAAAGCATTCAAGTAAATAAACAAAATAAGCCAATATAATTGATTTTTTTATTATTATAAGTTCTTTGATTTCCGTCGTGTACGATCTTATCAAATAGGCTGTACATAAGGAAAACGTTAAATTAATGACACGTTGATCATAATGAGCAAGACTAAAGCTGTGATAAGAATGTAAAAGACAAGGAAGACGGAAGATATGATGCATTAATGAAAGATGGCGAGATTACTGCGATAGTGACGAAGATGAATGACAACCAAGAAGAAGCTAATAAGACGGCATTAAGCGTATTGTTCTCCACGGCGATGGAGTCTTGCAGCATGACTGAACTTGTAGGAACCAATGTGCAAAGAAAAAATATCCGTCATGAAAAAAAAAAACGATTAGCAGAGACAGAAGTTAGTAGGCAGTGATTGAGAAGGGTTACTCGTTAATTATCCTCTAACGCGGATTGGTATTCACATCCACTTCTTACCGAAGCGGAACAAAAATATGGGATCGGCAACCCAACGAACAGCCAAGAAAACGGTTAGCCATGCAAGTGTTGTCAATCGCCACCCGTGGGACTTCATTGATCATTAATAATTATCGGGATCAGTGTGACAAAAAAAAGGGGTGCAAGTTAACGATGTTATAGAAAAAGATTCAATCAAGAACTGGGACGGCCGAGGCCTAGTGGGCTTAAGCATCTAAACTTCCAGGCCGATGACGCAACACACACACTTCCGCAGGAGAGAACAATCACTGCATGACGTATACGCAACTGTCGTTCCTTTATAAGGACTACATCAAAGCCCACACCATTTATCAAATGTGTTTCCTTTCTTTCTGTTAAGCTGGGCGATAAGCCTTTGTGATGTTATGGCATTCGGTTCACTGACTGGAAACTATAATTAGAACACGATGAAATGTTCCGCTCACGGCGCTCGCATGAAGACAAGTAGGTATTTCTTTTTCTCTTGAAAATAAATCGAATTTCAAAATCCGGAACTCTCATCTACTTTCAATAGCCAACGTAAGTAGCTGTTAACTCGTCGCCTCAGCCATCGTGAAATGTGAAGTATCGTGGGCGCATTAAGTGTGTGTTAATCGGATCAAGGGCTTTCATCCGTCAAGAGCACCATTTGGGTTACTTACTTCCACGGAAGTCGTTGAGTTTGATCCAATAAAGTAATACACTTCTTTTTAAAACTAAATCCGTACAGCTATTGTGCGTTCTCGCTTAGATATGGAAATGCAGGCTGTGTCAACAGAACAAACATGGTACCACACCCCAATTGGAAACTCCTTAAGTCATCGAAAGCAACACTTGCACTTTAAACACACTACCCTGGTTGTCCGCATTCAGTTTGCAGTCCCCGAAAACCTTTATTCAAATGGTTGTTCCCTCATCTAGTCGCCTCCCCTGCTGATACCCTTTTCAGCAGTCATTTTGAAGTAATTTAAAGGGTCGAACGAGCTGCCCTTTTACTTGTTTCTTTTTTCATTCTTTCTTTTTTTTTCTGTTGTTTGTTGCTCATTGCCCTGCTTGCACAACCCAATTTGACTACTGTGTAAGTCAATTAGAGAAAAATCGATTTTCGGTTTCGTCCGTCGCCATTGTTCTAAAAAAATGTGTAAAATTTAAGCGACCCAGAGTAAGTGGGACAATAGTGTAAGCAAGTCCATGGAGGACTTGTTGCGAAGGGATCAGGCAAACTAAAACGAACTATAAGCACACAAAGAGTGAGCACGAATGACAAAGTCATTGTGGGTCAGAGTTGATTAGGTCAGATGATTGCCTAGATTTGGGGACAAATTACAGTCATGCAGAAGAAGCTACACACAAATACAAGGCACTCGAAATTCCTGTGACGGGTTATTAAATGGTTTCCTTTTCACTCTCTGTCCTCTGCTTTTCTATTTGTTTGTTTTCTTTTCCAAAGAATGAGAGCTAATTTACGGGTGCTTTGCTTAAATGACTGCTTGTGTGGGTGGACCAAATTGTGAACCAAAAAATATTTATAGATTTGAGGAAAAATATGATTTCACTGGGACAGCACTGAGCAAGCTTCCTGCAAAGTATTCACGTCCTAAGTAAATACAAATTTATTGGCCCTTTGTCAATATTATACTTCGACCAAGTATTGATCACGTTAAAAGGAAATATTCCTTATTAGGGGCTCCCATTAGCTATCGATATTTAATTAAGAATGAAATAGCTGCGACGTTAAATGAAAGCCATGATGGTTGCTATAGTAAATATGCGCTGCATAATTGAGTGATTGAAGTTTCTGAAGTCCTTTTGCTCGCATTGCGTAGCCTCAAGGAAAATGTTGTTTGTAAACAACGGCGTTTCGCAGGTGAGTTCTGTTTACAGGAGCAGGTCGTGTAATGAGAAAACATTTTGTTTACCTCAACAGTGTCCTTTTCGTTATTCTGTTTTTATCTTGCATATGAAAACTAAATAATTACATTAAAATCAATGAATTATCTGCAATTTGCTCATTTGTAAGACAATAATTGCTTCTAAAGTTTCACTGAGCATGCATAGATGTCATGATAACCTGATACTTATCTAATGACACGGACATAGTTCGACCAGTTGGCTAATGAGTTTCTGGAATACACTCTCTAAAACGATTTCTAGGATTTTAATTAAAATGAGGATACAGACAGTTTTATCACAACAGAGAATCAGAACTCCATGCCTTCAATGGAAATCAATCCCATTTAATCGCTTGACAATCGGTCTAGCTACATGGCCAAGCAGGGATATTGGCATAATAGCACTGCGAGCTCTGAAACAGTACTTTTAAGAGGTGAATATAACACTAGGCAGTAAGTTCGACATAGTAGGGTTCAAGATGGTATCGGGCATTCAGTACAATAGAAACGAAAGGCAATGGCTGAGTTTCTGTCGAATTGACTTAGAGGAGTAGTTTGTCACCATATGATTAAAAACAATCTTCTTCAAGTTTGTCTAATTGGGCTAGTCTCGTTCGTAATATTGGACTATGAGAACTGACCATTTAGTAGCGTGCATTTTGTCGGAATGTTTAAGTAAAAGATATCTTCTGCAGCGTGACAGTCAAAAAACTCTGCGATTTTGTGACGACTGACAGTTGATTATCAACTACATGTATTGTTTAACTTCATCATCTGAATCCGCTATATGGTATATGGTACCGAGGGATAATTAGGTGGCCATTAAGCCGACAACAATTCGTAAACCAAGCCAGAAAACTGCAACGTTCTTTAATAATTTATGTAGCTGCTACAGAGACGATGCCAACCGCTGTTTCTTTGCGCTCAAGAGGCAATTGAGTAATAGATTCCTCTCTCGAAGAACCAAGTTGACTCTATACAAGACACTGATCATCCCAGTCCTGCTATAGGGCGCGGAGGCATGTATGAATCTCGAAAGCGGATGAAGAAGTCCTTGGTCTCTTTGAGAGAAAAGTTCTACGTACGACCTTTGGTCCTCTTTGTGACGGATTCTGGAGGAGAATATTCAACCACGAACTGTACGGGCTGTACAGCGACATGAGCCTAGTTAGGCGTCTACGGATCCAACGCCTACGGTGGCTAGGTCATGTAGATCGTATGGACACCACAGCTCCGGCCCGAAGAATCTTCGAATCCGAATCTGTCGGGCAACGCAACAGAGGACGCCCGCGTTTAAGGTGGCGCACGCACGTGGAGAAGGACCTCAACCAACTTGTTGTGCGAAACTGGAGACAGCTAGCCAGAGATCGCGCTGTTTAGAGAGGCATGTTGGTTAAGGCCCAGATCCACCCCA
Source organism: Eristalis arbustorum (assembly GCA_916610145.1). Taxonomy (NCBI): domain Eukaryota; kingdom Metazoa; phylum Arthropoda; class Insecta; order Diptera; family Syrphidae; genus Eristalis; species Eristalis arbustorum. Next base: position 114,115,182 of record OU744316.1, read on the forward strand.
GACTGTAGCGCCACACAAAGAAGAAGAAGAAGCTATAGAGATGAGGAGGAAGAAACAATTGGCTATAAAATAGTCGAAACAGAGACCTTTAATAAATCAAAAGTTCAGTTATAGAAGCTGCGATAAATTTAAGGAGGGGAACACAATAGAGCTTACCGGAGCACTTGTTATATGTTAGTTAGTTAGTTACTTTATTTTCGTACAATATAGTTCTTACAATAGGTTTTGTTTTCACGCATTTTACAGAGATTTGATATATTTTGCATATCTTTCTTCTGAAACATTATTTGATATTATAATAAGTGACGTATTTTATGTATTTAACTAGAATTTCGAAGGAAAAAAGCACTTATTATATATCACTCTATCAATCAACCTACATATGGACATACCCACAGCTGTTAATTAATATATTACGTTGCATATATTTAAGTTAGGTTAAGTTAAATAAATTATGCCATTTTTTATCAGTTTAAAATAATGAAGTTCATAAAAAAACGTAGTTTCAGCCGAATGCCATAATTCATATCAAATTAAAATAGCTTAAAGTTCACAAATAGATTCATAGGGCTTAGTTTTAATGGCATTTATTCGTATTATAGCTAGTATTTTTTGAAAATCAAGAAAATAGAAAAAGCTGCAGCATGTTCCAGATAGTCTGTTGGGAGTGACAAATATGAGGCCTATGAGGCCACCTAAATGAGAATCATAGCCACTTCTTTAATTGCCTGTAAATAATACTTTTTACACGCAAAGTGTTCAAAGTTGTCAATTTAGTCATCTTCATGAAAAGTAGAGTGTTATTAAATTAACTACAGTTAGTTAACCACCCTTTATTTCAACTGTTTCTTATTTTCTTATATATGAAAAACAAAACAGAGTTGAGCGATGGAAGGGCGTTGGATTTAAGAAGGAGTTATAATTTTATTGGACACACAACGTCGGACATTAAATGTTGAAGTAACCTTTAGCTAGTTTTAAAAACAGTTTATTTTAAAACTGCGCAACATGCTCTTAAAACAGTACAGTTTCAAAAGGTTACATTGACTTTGGCCATATCGAGCACATGGACACCAACGATCCAGCTAATAGGGTCTACGAATTCGAGTCTCCTGATTTGAGAAGGGGTAGGACGAAGCTCCGGCATATATAGACCAAGACGTCGCAGATGTAAGACGTCGTCCATAGGCTGCCGCCCTGATAACTAAGTAAAGCTTAAAAATTAATAATTAATTTAAGAACTAAGTTTAAATTAACCTTGCGTAATATTTTCTCTAAAGCGGGACAATAATACCGAAAAGGGACTTCATATGTCCCCTTTTAATCATCTCACTAATGCTTACATAAAGATTAATAGAAATGAAATGGAAGAGAACTTCTATTCAAGCAAGCGAATGCACATTCATATTTCATTTATCTACGCCATCTGTTAAGTTCTATAATGGATTTGTCCTTCTAGTGGAAACGTCCGTGTTATAAATGTCCCTTCATTTAACTAAGCCACGTTTCCTGAGAGATAACTGCACCCAACAACCTTTATATTTGCTACGACACACCTTACGAGTATGTTGTACTTCTGCAGAAATGAAAATGTTACTTCACTCTCTCTTACAAAAATTGCATTTCACGTCAAGTTCGGCGCACCTCTTCAATAACCACAAGCGGATACCTCGCCTTCAGTAAGACCCACTAGGCATCATTAAGTCGACATTATGACCTCGCTCATCACTAAAATGTCCTTCGCCCTTCGTCCGTTTATATACAAACATCGCAACTATCTTTTCACCCACACCTTGGTTATGTATCACAAATAAAATCATGTAATTACCAACACAGTTTACTTGGATGGGCATAAACTACAATTGAAACATGACAGTAACCCCAGCTCAAGGACTCGGAAACGGTTTCCACCCTAAAAAAATGTGCAATTTGTTAACTCCCCGGACGAAGCTTTGAACAGAGGTCAGTTGTAATGTCTTCAGGATTTATAGAAGTCTATTACTGGGGATCAACTTCGATGGTTCCTACGTATCTATGAAAAATTCATGCGCCTTCTTGGAAAGTTATAATGACACATCTTCATGGTCTTCATGGGTCCATGGCATCGCAATATACGGGAATGATTAACATCGCATCTTATTATGGAGCCAGCAATGCTGTGTGGATGTGTATTTTTCGGAGGCCACGACTACTTACACTACAAGCGCCGCTTCGGTAAGAGTGTGCCAACAAAGTGATTGTGCTGGTGGTGGTGTGTGGTGCAGCAGATACCAAGGTGTGTTTCGGGGAATATCCACCCAGGCGGAATACGTAATTTTCGGTTGTTGGGTTGTGATTTATGCCCTTGGTTGAAGGTCTGATTTCATTGCCATGAGCCGGAGTGAACTTTTTCACTCGGCGATATTGTATAAATAAGTTAGGCATTCGAGATTTATTGTCGGCCGATGTGTGGGCATATCAATTCGATGATTAAAATTCCTGGAAATCAATTGGGGTTGGGATATAACAACTCAATGACTTGACCGCATCTTAAAGATTGAAATAAATATTTAGTGAGGGAAATGTTGTTGGGCTTACACGTGTAGTGGTGGGAATATTAAAGTTACAGGGAATTGCTCACGTGTGGGCCAGCTTCTGAAATAATTTCTGGAAGGTAGGTTTTTAAATTGGGTGTTTGCGGACATACGTCTCCTCAGCGGCTGCAGGGATTTGGATGTTTTTTGGAAGATAGATTGCTTGTGCTCTGGATTACGACATAAGGTGATCAATGGGTGGGGGTACAGTGGTCACCAAATTTTAACAAGTTTATAAGAGAATACTGCTCTTCGCACAAATACGATCTAAATAAGCAAAAAAGATCAAATAAAAAAACATTCGTATTTTTTTCTTCTTTCCAATTTATCTCACTGGCAGCACAAACCGGTTGTTCAAATATTTAGCTCCTCAGTTTCTCGCACAATGTGTTGTATAGCTTCATCATTTTGGATGTTACATCTTTTTCATCATCTTAATTACTAACGCACAACTGCTGCTCCATTTTCCAAATTATAACCTCCATTCATTCGCATTCATAAGAATACTTGCTTCCTCTGAATAACCACAGCTGCACCACCATTACGGCAAGAACGTTCTGTAAAGTCTCCTGCTGCATATCTAAATATCCCCAGACACACCAAGCATCCCTTTGCAACTAATTGCAGTGCACTCGAAGGATACTCCATTGAAATCAACTCATGTTAAATTAGTTGTGTGTGCAGTAAATGGGCCCTCCAACATTTGAGAAGGAGCAGCGGCGCACCAATGTTTTGAGAACCGCCCATTAAAATTAATTTAAAATTTGAAAAGAGCATCTCATTACGCTACTCTGTGTATGTAGTTGCATTTAGTCTTTAGAAATATTCTCAAATGGACGCATATCCTGGTTCTCTTATTCTTCTGTGCACATACTTTTTGTGAGTTTAATGTTGCGATCCTTTCGCACTGTACAGCACTCGAAAACGGATAATAATTTGCATATTGTACATGTGCAACTACTTGACGTGTTGTGTAACGAATTTCCCTTTTGCTTTTGCAGCCATGTTCCCCTCGAAAACCGAGGTCGAATAGTATGGTGTATACACAAACGTGCCGTACTCGTATAAAATGCGCGTGCCATTGGCTCGAGATGCTCTATGCTCAAGCTGCGGAAAATTTGCTTCATTCTTCACATGATCGTGCAACTAACAAAACGAAATAACTATACCGGTGAGTGCAGCTGTGTGCTTATGCTGCTTATGAGGAATTGTGTGTTGCCGGTTGTTACATTGCTTACTCGTACGAAGCCGATTGATTCGAAACAAAAGGTTCAACCGACCACAGACCGTCCATTCACCAGAAGGATGAAACATGAGTTTGATGTGATCTTTCGCACCCAAAGTGCGAAGACCATGCCGAAGGTAGTAAAGTTTAAATTTTAAAAAGAGGCATGAAAGAACACCAGCGGAAGAAGAATATTCAGGGACTCAAGGACTCCACCTTCAACCCCCAGAATGGGGTTCATTATACATGCAAACACTCTACGACACTCACAAACAACCGCACGCCAAGTCCAAAAAGAATGAAGAAAATGAGGGAAAATGCTAAATATGCAAAATTCATTCATTGTGCGGCTTCATGTTTCCGTTTCTTTCATTTTTTTTTGTGTGTGTTCACTCAGACGCTCTCCATCTTTTCGTGGTAGTTTTCACGTGGCATTTTCCATGTTCAACAATTCGTAATCTGTTGTGAAGAGGGCGAAAATTAATAAGAAGGAAAGTTTTATTTGCACCGTGGGGTGCTTCTTCTGGGATCATTTACATATCATGCTGAGGGTACCTATTTCAAATTGAATTCGGGTGAGGCATACTAAAATTGTATACTTTACAAGTTCTTGTAATTTTTTTCTTGCCTTGTGCTGAAAATATTTCGTAGGTTTTATTTCATTTTAGGTACATAGGCGATGAGATGAAAGTCTTTTTTATTTCGGGACCCTAGGGCTTAACATTTTTGTAATGCTAACTTAATGCAAATACTTAGGAGCATCAGATTGTTGGATGCTTTGTTTTTGTTTTATATGGCAGCTTCTTCTTTCGAGCAGCTTCTTCTTACAGCTGATTGGTAGTAAACATTTTCTTGTCGATTACGTAAGTTCGGTTAGCGAGTGACATGAAATGGTTCGTTGTTGTGACTTTATCGTCCTCGTACTAATTGATCAATGAAATTTTTGGCTTCTACAAGATTTGTGCAACTCTTATAATGCTGTGTGTGATAGCTCTTCAATGTTCTTCACCTCCATTAGGAGCTTATTACGCTTCAAAATTAATATTATCAACATATGTTTCCGATTCAAATGTTAAGTCTTATTCCTTATATAAAGTATTGCCTACACAAATTCGCAATGAATTATTTATAACCTCTGGGACCATCATCTCATTTTTTACTCGGATCCAAGTAAGCTAAGGGGTCAAATATAAATAATTTACTTTTATGAGAAACTTAATCATAAAAAAAGACATTAGGTTGATTAACCCGATGCTGAAGAAAACTAATTAATCATTTACAATATCTCTTTTCGAAATGAGAACATATTTGGAAACGTTTTTTTTTTTGCCTTTTTGAAATGAGCAGACTAATGTCGGCAACTTTTGGAATTTATTTGTAGAATCGTTCAGCATTCAGATCCCTTAAATGCAATTATTTCAGAATGGGTTGAACGTTGGGTGGCTGGTTGATTATATCAAGTTTCTTAGAAGATGAGACCAGTCAATCAATCAGTGAACACACGTTGTTTCTGCCCGATTCTCAGGCTTACAATAATTCAATCAATTTCTGAACTAAATCATTGACGATGCATCCGCTCGACATATGCATGTATTATTTTTGAATGCATTATTATTTTAATTTGTCTTTTTGTCAGAACGTGTACACTAGCAGATGAAATAGCGTAAAAACACACGAGAAAATGATAAAATTTAAGACAGTTGAATTCGCGATATCGTTGCCTGCTGCCTGTTGTTCTCAAAATTTTGTTACACGGAGCATAACTATTAGAAAGTTCATCCTTGTCAGTTGGATTGCTTTCGGAAGAGGCCAAGGCAAACAGAAGTAAGGACTACAATCGTTATCGGTTATCTACGAATGAGGTTATTTAAGGCAAAAAAAACACCCTCCAATGAGTAACGAATATTTTGAATTAATTACGTGGGTACTTATTTATTTATATACGTATTTTCTATACATCAAATATTCTAATAGTATTATACACGCATTTAGTTATTTTACTTAAGAACATAAGAGAAACTAAGCCCCGCAAATTCTGAAAATGTCTTTAAATAACTTATCTTGCATTTTTTACCAACATTTTGCCATAACTTTTGTTCGTTGTGTTCGTAAAACGAATCGGATATGTACTGTTCGTAAACGTCAACAAAACGCAGTAAAAGAAGAATGCGTCGGGCAGATTGCACAGCCAAAATGAAGTAGCTGCAGGAAACTAGTCATAGTGACTTGCAGAAAAATGTAGGTAGGTATTCCAGTAAAAATTCGATTTCCATGTTTTTTGTTTTCCATCAATTATCAAACTGTTTTCATCTTTTCTCAATACTTCCTTCACTAGAAAGCTAAAGCAAGCCTTTTCACTGCCACGATGATTATGAATAGAAAAGTCTAAAAAGACTGGAGCCGATTGGACATTCACGTATGACTACGTTTACGAAGACACATTTTCATTCAATTTGACTAGTCAAAATTCAAAGAACTTTAGTTTTATAGTGGTTAGTTGCTGTATGTTGTTCTAAAGTTGCACACGAGTCTTTCATCGTCGCTTTTGATTGACTAAGAACTTCATTGTTGATGCTCAAGCCCAATCAATATGTCCTTTGTACACATTCCTTGGTAAGCTTCACGTTCATTCTTTAGTAATCTTATGACCATGTTGAACATGTTTTCTACACACTGCGCATTTCTGTCTTCGATACAACTTTGTAACAAATCCAGTCATCTATAACCTTTTTATCATTATTTAGAAAATATCTGCTATAGCGTGTCTATTATATACTATGTTTCACTATTTTCAAATGACAAGCCCTAATGAATTATACTCTGATGACAGTTGAGTGATCAAAACAGGGAACATTGAATGTAACGACCCTAAACGTATCTAATTTAAGAATGCAGAGATTATTCAACGAACCCAGAAAAGAAACATCAATTTTAATTAACTTCGGTTTTGACCACTGACATTTCCACATTTATAACGAACCCAAATCAGTAGGAGATAGGGGATGTTCAAGAGAGACGTCGGTGATTGAAATTGAAATCTCAACAGTTCCCGGAAATGTATGCCATCTTTTAAATCCGATACAATTAGAAGCATCTACCTTCACAGACATATTTATATTTGTTTCTTTTGTAATCGAATTTGTTGAAATTGTTTTAGGATTTGGGCTCAGATACATTTTCGGATGTATGCCTATCCTAATCTATTATAATACTTCGTATAGTTAACTGATCATGTATTCGAAAAATTACTTTATTTTTCTTCGTAGCATTTTAATTTGGCAATGACATATTGTAGCAAAATTTAAAACGAGTGAGATTCATGGCAACTATTGTAAATTGCCCCCTTTATATATATCATGAGACATTCACCGGCGCAGATATAGTTCAGTAGTTGCTTGCTTAATATAGTATAATATAACAAGTCTTAGCAGCCACTCGTGTTGTGCGTGCTATTGTCCTTTCACGTGTGCAAGGGACCTATAGTTTTATGCTAACTTCTCTGGACAGTTTGTAGTGAAAATTATTTTTGTCGTATAGACCAGAGATCGAACCCAGGGTAAACGCACATACCTACAACTTCATGGGCACCGGCTTGCTTGATAAATAAGTAAAATGAGGACCTTCTTTTTCATGCAGTGAAATATGCTACCATTTTCTAACCCAAATCACTTCCTCGATTATGTAGTAGTAGACAATCTCTTTACCGGCTGTAGAACAGGAACTGATGCTTATTTCAACCACATTGCAATAACTATAAACCACGCATTCGAATTTTCGCATTTTCTTTCTTTACGTTTCACAAGTTTCAAATGAAGCTTATAGCAATTTCAGTGGGTATTTCACTAGTTCATCCTAAGTATGCATGTCAATAAAGCACTACTACATATGCGAGGGTTCAAAAACGTAAATTTCCACAAAAGGTAACCACAATAATTCACCCCAACCGACCCAAGCTTGATCAACATATAGTTTTGTCTGGTACTCTCAACACCTTTTCAATGGGATCAAAAATTGGGTGATAGAACCGGAGTAAAACTTAAGTATAAACGCAAATACTGTGAGACACATTACAAGAACATTCGCGTCATGTAGGCTATTTTTTGCGCCGTCTCGTTTAATTAATTGCATTCGTCCCATTTAAGCATTTCACCCCAATACCCAAGGATGTAAGGAATGTTATTCAATTTTACCCGATTTGGAAGCGTTGAGTAAAGTTCAGAAAACTTTTGTTTAATGCAATGACTCGAAATGGAATGGTGTTCCCAGCCCAATATGTACCACTCATCAATGTCCATAAACGTTTGAAACCACATATTAGATGTTCCTATTGAAATTACTACATTCTAAACTAAGGTTGGTTTAAAGAAAACAGAAAGCACTATAACTTGCGTGCAATGTAGCTTGACGCAAACTTCACACTCGAAATGTTGAAATGTGTGATTTTTGGAAAGAATATATCTTCAATGATACCGTGAATGCGAATTAAATATACGCGCCATTAATGTGCTCCCGCGGAGCCAATATCCAGCTTTGCACACAATTTCAAACAATATTTTTTAAATCCCACGCCATTACAAATCAATTTTAATTATATAAACGAACTTCTGTTTTTCGACCATATCAAATTATCTTCAGAGGCACCAAGCTGAACTGCATTAATTTTCAACCCCGGTATGGGCCGTGTTTCATTTTACAAATCAATACGGAGGTGGGCTGTGTACAATGTAAACAGAAACCTTTTATCGCTTTGCCAAAATCAACTTTATGCATTTTTAATTTTCCACCATGACGTTGATGTTCATGAGGGCGTTACATTATTATATGTATTCTTGTCATCGGCGTATTGGAGACATTTCAGTTGTCAAAAGTCAAACAAAATACAATAGGTCGCATTGATATGGCATTCATCGAGAATTCATGTACTTTTAATGGTTAATCATTTCGTTCGTAGCACTTGTGAAAATGTTTATTCGTATTTTGTTGGAGTTATGTGTTATCCGAGTCACTTGGTATTTATGTGAAATACCCACGTTGTAGGAGATGAGTGTAGTATATGCTCTGCATAGTTTTGTGTGTTTGGACCTAGTGTATTGTTTGTTGGATAAAGCTTATCTCAAAATCCTGAATGTACACCTGCGTCCCATGAAAGTGTGTTTAAAAAATGTCTATTCAGGAATAATGTTAATGATAGTACATGATCCAATATAGAAGGGGCGACAAACCGCTGGTAACGAAAGTTCCATGCGAATAAATATATAGATTTGCCCTGATTAGGGCCCATGTAGGAAGCACTTCCAGGGCTAAGGCCGGTTTAAGAGAACAAGTGAAAATCACATAATCAGCGTAAACATCTTAAGACTGATTGGCTTTTTAATGATAATGGCTTACCTCCAATTTACCAACTATTTTGGTACACAACTGAGATTTCGCGAAAATTAATTTCTAGCATTGTATTGTATTAAAAGGCTCCATATATCAAAGACTGCAACTCCGCATTTTAAAGCTTGTCAATTTAATTCATTGAGACTAAGCCTTATGGTCGAGGGTGAGCCTATAGAGCATTAAGACAACATTTATCACAATACTTAATATTGTTCGAAAGTTTCATTTTCTGACATATGTGTGTACACAAAAGCCATGCTTACTGATTCTTCAAATCACTGATTCAATTTCGAATATAAAACCAGGTGTCATCTGCCACTTTAAATATGATTGCCATGAATTATTCAATCAGCGATATTGTATCAAGGTAGACACAAAAATATTAAAGTAAGCCCATCTTAATTGCATATTTATATAGGCATCGACAATGATGGTCAAGATGTTTCTCCGGTCCATCAATAATACCAAATATGGAAGGCTAATTTTTTTTATCGGATAAGAGAACATTTTACTTGATATTTTTTAAAGCTTACCATAAGTCTTAGCAATAGAAGTAAACTAATTTTTTCACAATTAGCCTTTGCAGCGATTTCGGGGTCGCAATTACACTCTCTTTTGATAACTGCCAGCAGCATGCCTAGTATCAATTATTCCGGGTCAGAACCTACAATTGTCACCGGCATAAGGGTGGGCCTTAGAATATTGGTTGTCAGCCTTATTGCTAAGTAATTGCTTGGAGGCTGAGAAATATCGTATGGAAAACTGTTCAGTCTAGACTCAGTAAGAACTGACACATTGCACGAGACGATATTTTAACGTATTTTGGGAAGGGGGTCCTAATGGTTGCGTATTTCAACAACAAGTTACACTAGGCTGACAATGGTGAGTATCAATTAATTGTTAGAGTTGAACTCAAAACGTATGCCCACACTCAAACAGCATTAGTTCCCCACAGCAATACCAGCCCGAAGAGTCTGCGCCTCCGAACTAGTGGGACAACGCAATAAAAGACGACCACGAAGCCGATGGCGCACACAAGTGGAGAAGGACCTCAACCAACTTGGAGTGCGAAATTGAAGGCAGCTAGCTAAGGATCGTGCCAGCTGGAGAGGATTGTTGACCAAGGCCCAGGTTCACCTCGGACTGACTGATATCATGGGATCCAGCATAGGCCAGACGCGTTTGGTTATGAGGCATCCTGTGCCAGTTGACCGTCTTTGATTTGCTTGGGCAAGCGTATCCAGACGTTTTACATTAGCAATAAGCATCGACGGTGTGTTGCCATCGGAAAAGAGTGTAGAATTTGTACCCTTTCTAGCAAGTTTGTCAACTTTGCAATTATCTGGCATGTCACATCTGCATAGTAGGACATTAAAATAATTGGCCATTTCGTTCAGAGATAGGCGGCAATCACGATAGACATTTATTCACGATAGACACTACTGTCTGGCTGGCTGAGCCACTTAAAGATGAATCACAGAATAGTCCTGGGTGCTGGTATCGGAGATCTCGTGGAATTCGAATAACCAGAGACACGAGGACGTCTACTTGTAGGGATTCTGTGTGCTTTTGTGCAAGGGTCTTTCTAGAGCATGGCATTTAGCAGAGCAGGTGTTCTAAAGTTCACAATATTAAAATTCCTGCAGATCTGTGAGTATTCAGTCAAGCTTGTGAACGTCGTTGCTCACGAAAACTGTGAGCGCAAATACATTTCAAGCAACGACGGTGAATCATGTGAAAGTAATTCCATACGAGAGGAAATGTTTCTGTTCTTGATTCTTCACATAAAAGTCGACAGAGTAGTTTTAAGTTACTCCGAAACATCAGTCCATGCAGTCGACACACCGGACGTGGGCACCCACGGCAAGGTTATTCCATGTAGAGAACGCAAAAGCCAATTTACAAGTCATAACATCTCATTGTAAGAACCATAAAACCAGTTTTCGAATTATTTTCTACTTCTGTGAACAAGGTGAAATCCTGTATGAAGTCTCAACCATAAAATGTTATGTATTGTACTTTATTGCCGAAATATTGCGGCTCCGTCGGGATGGCCTTGAGGCGGCATTTGTAAAAATCGTTAAGGTTTTTATTTAACTCACAAATCACGATACTTGACGTACTCCGGATATTCTTAATGAAAGAAGCGGAAAACGGTTGTAAACTTTGGCCCACATTAAAACAACATTTGTGCGGAAACCCCACCCTCTGGCGGTGCTTCACTATCACAAACAGTCATGCCAAACGGCAGTCAAGGGCTAACGATTCAAAATGAATTATTCAGTCTTACATATCCACCATCCATTCCCGAGTTTGCATTCATCCATATGTACATTCATAATGTTCATAACTTATGTATGCCAAAGGAGTTGAGTGTTGAGTGAATAAAGTGTACTGTAGTGTGCTAATTACCTTTTCCAATACAGGGCCGCCAGGTGCAGCTCTGCAGCCTCTATCTCTTCGACTGGTGCTTACATGTGTACACTCTGAAACTTTGCAATTTGCTAATACACTTCGCTCACATGCGCAATTATTCGTTTCACATATGTTTTGAAATTAATATTAATTTATGTGTTATCCTTTTAAAATTCCACAAATTCCACTCTGGATGCGGGTATGCAACGCTAAACTATTCATATATCGCTCGAGAGTTGATATCTTGTTAGAACTGCTTCAACTTATTGCCACAAAAACTGAACTGCACTCAACTCGGAACCGGAAATAGAACGGAATAAATTATTTAGAAGTCCTCTGTTGTGGCTCTTATTAATATCTTCCCCAGCCAAGCGAATATACACCACCCACCGAGCGAACGGCACTTGTAATTACTTTAAACGTTTCCCATAGTCAAGCACACAAACCGCATCGACACACGCACCATCATCAATTACGGAAAACAACGTGAAGGAAAGAATCTTTTTTTCTTCTTTTTTTTGACAATTTTCCTTTATCGTTATGCTTTAATCTACTGCTGCGTATAATCCACACACAAGATATCCTTCCTCGTGGAAACACAAAAACGAATTGTACTGCTCTACATGACACCGCACGGCGTATCAGAGTTGTGGGAGCAACCAGACAGTGTGAGACCCGTGAGACGAGTTGTCTTAGCGTGATACAAAAACCAACTGAAAATAAGGATCCCGGTGCCAAAGTAGGTAAGGCTTGGCAGCAGGTTCTTGCACATATTCCTTTTTTTCGTTTATTCCTCTTCGTTGTGTTATTCCGCTCTCGCTCACCTAACTTTCATTCGGCATTCCATTTCCAGTGAATGAAAGTCTCCAAAATGTCGGTATATGAGGGGTTGGCACATCGTTCCAGTCCGGGAAAGGCATACGGGCATGGAAAAGTGCGGTGCCGCTTCGATGGGACGTTCCAGGTTGAAAATGGGGATGCTTTCGAAAGTTTCTGTTCTGTGTATCCATCAGACAACTCCCTCGTTATAGTGCGCTTACACACAATTTCCACTGTAACACTTTCAAGTCAGGTTAGTGTGTGCAGCCGTCGTTCGTTTTTGTTGTTGCTGTTGCTGCTTACGGTCTTGGATCTTGGTTACTTATTTTTTGAGGCTAGGGTAATATTTGCATGTTTTATGGAATTATTGGCAGGGTTTGCTGTTGATTTATACGCGAAACCAGGAAAGAACAACAAAACGAATTGGATTTGTGTTTATGAAATGCCCAGTCAGGCCGAACTGGGAAAGGGTCCAAAGGATGTTGGTTTACAACTTGGGAGGATTATTGAGTTATGGGTCAAGGTGAGAGAGCGAAATGAAGGTGGATGCAGGGATTATGAACTTTGCTCGTATTTAATATTCGCACAAATGCCTCGGTCTCTGTGGACAGGCATAAAATTCCGTTTAATGTTGGATTAACGTAACATAAAATCAAATCAGATCCAGACATAGACGTCCAAGGGATGCATGGCATCTGTGTCAACCTATGACAGGGAGTGTGTGGTGGCCCACTTATTTTGTGTGGTTGCTCACACAGGTATGTACATACATACATCACAGATCTCATATTAATCTTGCTGACGCTGAAATTGAGCTGAGAAGGATCATTAGAATCTCGTTTGTCGTTCCATTGTCAGCGGAGAGGCACATATTCGGATGGGAATTGGTAGTAAAATACACATTGAAGGTCATAAAATGTAAAAGGTAATAAAATTAAGTGTTGAAGTGATTACTTGATGATGGCTAAATGATAAGAATTAATGTTTAAATGTTTGTTTGGGTCTAGTCCATTCCCATTCGTTTTTCGATGTGTTTTTTGTATATTTTATGGACTTCCGTGTGAAGGTAATCTATGATGGCAGATACTTAAAGGCAGTCTTCATGGAGAGCGAGACGCACTGGTCCAACACTGGATTACTGGGTTCGATAATTATTGTCTAGTCACAGATGTGGGATTGGAAATTGTTAAATTAGTCTCGACAATTTAAATAGCTGTAGCGTATCGTATGGTTTTTGCCTTTCACTTTCAGTCTACACATTGTGCGAGTACTTGTTTCTTATAATGAATGTACTTGAGGTAAGTTGTAGTTACTCCACGCGTTCTCAAAGCAGGGGGCTCGTAGCCAAAGGTACTCCCAGCTATAGTACTGATGTTCATTTCAGCGATGTGAGCGGCCCAACATCTTCTTCTTCTTTGATTGGCGCTACAGTCCGGGGTGGACCAACATGCATCTCCAGCCACCACCATCTTTCGCAAACTGCCTCCAGCTACGGGTTGAATTCCTTTTCCACTTGTGTGCGCCATCTAGTGCGAGGACGTCCTCTGTTGCGTTGTCCCAATGGCTCGGTGTCGAAGACTCTTCGGGCCGGAGCTGTGGTGTCCATCCGCTCTACATGGCCTAGCCATCTTAAGCGTTGGATCCGATGACGCTTAACTAGGTGCATGCCGCTGTACAGCCCGTATAGTTCGTGGTTGAACCTTCTCCTCCAAACGCCATCAACGAAAACAGGACCAAAGATCGCACGCAGAACTTTTCTCTCAAAACAACCAAAAGCTTCTTCATCCGCTTTCAATAGCGTCCATGTCTCTGATCCATAGGGCAGGACTGGGATGATCAGAGTTCTATACAAAGTCAACTTGGTGTTTCGAGAGATGGCTCTGTTACTCAATTGCCTCTTGAGCCCAAAGAAACAGCGATTGGCAAGAGTAATTCTGCGCTTGAACACCATACTGGTGTTGTTGTCCCTATTTACTCCAGAGCCTAGGTAGATGAAGTCCTTGACTACCTCAAAGTTTCTGCTGCCCAATATGACGCTCTGTCCGAGACGTCGATGTTGTTCGTCCTTTCGTGATGACAGCATGTACTTTGTTTTGCCCTGGTTTACCGTTAGACCCATTTTAACCGCTTCCGCTTCAATGCCAGCAAATGCCCCATTGACGGCTCGCTGTGTTCGTCCAATCACGTCAATGTCGTCCGCGTAAGCAAGCAGTTGAACGGATTTTTGGAAGATCTTGCCTCGGGTTTTTACGTTTGAGTTTCGCACGATCTGCTCAAGTATGATGTCAAATAAGTCACATGACAGCGTCTCGGTGAGTTCGTGAACCAATATAGTCAATGTATATTTGCTTTCTATACTACTAACTGCAGTCGTACTTAGGTTTCAATGAGACCCATTGACCCATGCCATTCGGTTTCCTGATATTAATGGAACCATGAAAAAAATGTTCACTGCCCACTGCGACCTGACAATGCTCAAATAGTGTTTATATCTAGAAAAGCTTATCAAACTCGCCCGTTCGGAGTCTCCATAAAACTGTTGGTCCCTTCCAATCGTGAAAAATAATAGCGCACGCAACACGAGTTGTTTGCTGAGAAGCTATGCCGTGATGTTAAGTAAAACATTTTTTTGTACAATCCAACACCTGGCTCTTTATGCACTGTGCCACCAACATAATTTCAACTGTGACGAATACGTAACATTTTTTTTTCGACTTTTCAATAAGAAAAGCATGTTGCCCCTAACGCGCTGTGAAAGCAGACTAGGTGAAATTCTGCCGAATACTGATTAATGTTTATGATCTTTATGTGAAATGGTTCCCGATTATGGCTTCTCTTACCGTCGATGTACCAGATCTTTGACGATGTCAATATATTTGTCCAGATTGGTAAAGGCGACTCTATGTCGCTTCGTTTCATTTAAAAAGGTGGAGGCCATTTGTCTAAAATGATCCCTCTCACCCTCCCACCATTACAGCAAATTCATTTGAAACTGCTCGCATTTTTTTTTTCAAGGCTCCAGACATCCCTCACTAAAAAATCTTTTATTGTTTAATTTCTCTTCTTCAGGAAAATGACCTGCTTAACAGAGCTATTATCAAATGGCGCCAAGCAAATATCATCATTGCTTCTAAACTGCTTAATGTCTCTCTTGTAATCAAGATACACACTTACGTACGTGTATCACCGTGAATATACACAAATATACGCAAAATCCAAATAAGGAGGAAAAAAACGAATATAATAATGGTAATGGGAACACAAAACTGACATAAAAAGCCACGAGTATCCAAATCTGCCATCTGCATTCTGTAACGTGGAAAAGGAACCAAGAAAAAAAACAAAAACACACAAAAAAAAACAAGTCCAACAGGGAGACCAAACAACTCCTAATTAATTTTTTATTCACTTTGTAGCGTGGCGGCGTACAAGGGGAGGCGGCAGAGAGGCCAAAAAGAGCTCCACCGAGCAAGGCAAAGGCGTCGACTAATTTTGTGCCCATTAAAAGCTTTATCCGGTTTTGTGGATTCATTTAAATTGTTCTAAGACGGAATGAAGGAAAGACTGATGAGGGACTTCCTCCAAATAGTATAAGCCATGGACGCACACAAGAGGGGGTGCCCTTGTCTTCAGACAATTGCTGTAAATACGTTGATGATTTCTTGAGTTCTTCTCTGTTTCGTTTTTTCTTGGCGCTCTCCATTTTCTACTTCGCGTGTATCTCTTCGTGGTTGCAGTTAACTATGCGCGGAATTAAATTGCCCCTGTGGCGGCGGTGGCTTTGGATTGCCGGAGTTTGTCATCACCTATTTTCAAGGTTCTATACATTCATTTTGAATACCAGCTGGCGTCGAAGAATCACTTTTGGGTTTTCTCCCTTTCATCTTCATCTCTCCTTTTAGCATCGGGTTGACTAGTTTCTCTCCCTTTAATTTGGCTCGATCTTGATAAGGATATATTTTCTGGTTGATGTGTGTATTTTAATGGAAATCTACTGAGTATTTTCTTTATTTTTATTGTGCTCATGAATATAAATAGCGGACTGTAGGGAATTAAGGGGATTTAAATTGAAGCTCGAACGGAGATAAGTTCAGTCTACATCTTATTTTGTCTAGAAGCGTTTCCTAGTCGAAGTTTAAGCAGTTGACCCTGTTTTTCTTCAGATGGCTATAGTCTGGAGGATTATCTGGGGAACATAATTCCAATAGATTTGAATTGTTTTCAAAGAGCTTTAATTTTTTTACAGTTTTAGTTTAAAGTTGTGGAAGCGGTTGAATTGGTAAAGTTAATTGCTCTGAAATATGTTGAAAACCCGCAGTAAGTTCCATGTTCAATCAAGATAAGAATAAGTTCTTGGTAATAAATTGACTGGTCTCTATTAGTGCTCCGAAGCCATTGATAGACGATGTACTAGAGATGGATCAACCCGAGTTGATAAACGAGTGAACCCGAGTTACGCCCAAGCCGAGTTGAACCGAGTTAAATTTATGTCTAACCGAATTGTTGAAGCTTAAACGAAACGAATAAATTCAATTCAATTCATTCATTAAATTTGTGCACCATTCGACACGGAGTGAATTGTCTATAGACTCGTTTGGCCATCTCTAAATTGAATATTATAACAGCAAATCGTTCAACTCGGTATGATGTGAGCTTTGGTTGGTTGTGATAAAGGGACAGAGTGTCATGACCTACCTAGTTGGAGTTCGGTTTTGGTTCTCTTTCTGATGAGTGATGACACGCTTATGGATGGGACCAGCTTTTCTCTAGTTGTTCCTTTTTGTATATTGTGTTGCTTAAGGGTTGTTTATTTTTTTTTCGACATTATAAAGTCAAAAGTTGCTCATGTTTTTTAGCTTGACTCGGGAAGTTTTTCTTAGATTTGAATTACATTTTCTAGACCACAAATACCTATGCAACTAACGTTGTTGCACGCAACATGCATTCATCAAATTGAACATCACGAAACGGCGACGACCGACGGTATTTCATCGAATTTGGAAGATCAGAAAATGATCATACGTCGATTGACCAATACACCTATTTTAAATCGGGTAAAATCGATTAAGTCAACACGAGTTGCAACTCGGTTCGCTTCAATTCTTACTCGGGTCAACTCGAGTTAAGAAAATTTCAAGTTGGCACTTCTTTACGACGTACTGTGAATAATCCTTGGGACATCTACTTTCGAGGGCCGTCTACCTTCGGATACTATTGGAACACTTGTCTAGACTTAAATCAGATCAATTCAGCCTACAGTCCATCCATTAGATGATGCTATGGCGCATATAATATAGCCCAACAAGTAGTTCGTTGTAAGAAAGAAATGCCCCTATTGTTTTATGTCTTCTACGAACAGTGAACTTTAAGAAATTTCAGTCATTCAAGTTCAGGCAGCTTCCGTCTGCTACACAATGGACAACGTCGCAAACCGGATGAAATTGCTCTGCTCTGGATGATGCACTACAATAGACATGGCATCAATCTACAAGCATCAGCGAAACTACTTCTAGCTTTTTAAGGTTTCGAAAGTGAAGCTGTCAGAGATTCCTCCACTAGTTTGTGTCCCATTGAACACAAGTGTGGGGCATCTCACTTGCAGGACTACGCAGACTTCTCCGAATCTGCGCCTTGGACCAGAAGACGTTTATCTAGCTGGATTCTTACCTCTATACAGTTGAGGGTGCTTGATGGCCAAGTCATCTCCAGCGACTCTTCTCAAAGTATCTTATATTATTCCCGAATCTTAAAAAAATGTTCTCATTTTGATGTTTGTGAATCATTACATTACGAAGCTAATTCCAACACTAATCCTATCCCAACGACATAATTTCTCACATTGAGCTAAATAGATCAGCCTCTTTAGTAGGTCATGCAGAACGACCGTCGTCCTGCTCTACAACCTACATCCCACTAGTCCCCGCTCATTAGTACGACTAACACACTCGCCGCCCCACATTTTACCCACTTCCACCTCAAGCGATGAGCTGATGGTGTCTGGTAACGATTTTAAATGAATTTTTAATGAAAAACACGCTCACCCTCATTGCACGACCCCATTTGTACTTTCACTTAAGAAAGATTTTGTTTTTTGTTTTTGTTATTTTCAATGGAGAACACAGAGGATGTCAACAAATTTCACGCTGTGAATTCCCACAGTGTACATCACTCTGATTTAAAGACAGAGGACTGGAGGCTGACCTTTTCTGGTCATGGCTGTCTGGCGCATAATCCGGGTCGTCGATGAATATTTGCTTGGTTATAGATGAGAGCATTTTTCTTCGATCTCATGTGGATGACCAACGCTCCAGACCATTTCTGAATGCGACATTCGAAATCCTTTTCACTCCTAAGTCCTTATCGGATTTTTTTACATGTTTAACTTTAATGTAATTTAATTATTCATCATGGAGATAATTTGCATACTCCGGGACTCAAGGACGACTGTGAAGGACTGTAAAACCTCGACAGCTCGACGGAGGAAAAATGAAAATTTGTCTCTATCTCTGCTCTTTCTTTCACTTGTCAAAGTTTTGCTGCTGAAAGAAGGAACTTTGTTTTGACGAGTTAATTCAAAACCTAACAAATGTTATGGACTTCTTTGTCTGCAATCCAGTTTGAGATCTTGTCTGTCAGTCATAAAATTAACCTATTGTTAACCATCCACGTCCTCGCCGCAACAGAGGGAGTGCTGTTGATGCTTTTTCTTTGTCTCTCGCCGTCAGGAGTAACTTTGACATTTCACATCATCGTCGCGGTCGGTTCGGTAATGTGTATAGGTCTGATGGTTTTTGAAACCTTTATGTATTACGATGTATTTAAATAACTTCGGCTTTGTTCGTGAAAAGGGGTTTTATGAAAGTTGTCATTAAAAACACGTTGCTCGGGCCATTTTTATCGGTGTTCACAGATTATGATTATTATTCTTGAAGAACACGCATAATGTTCAGCTTTTAATGTCGGGAAACTTAGTGGTACGTATTATTGTTTAGAGATTAAAACAGAGCCTACTTCGCCAGACATCCTCTTTGCGTCACTTCGCAATTTATTTTATCCATTTGCTCTATGGAACACAGCATTGATGTCACAGTATCGGCGTAAGAAAGTGGCTCGAAAAACTGCCTGGCATGAATGGTATCCACATCCCAGAGCCGAACACAAGTAACATCCATATTTGTGATAAACTCCTCTTCTTAAAGCGACGGTCGGTTTAATTCACAGTCCCCACGCCTGCTCTCATGATGCTGGTAACCGCAAGAGACCAGCATGAAACCACACCAAGTTTTGGGGCACTTAATCAACCGTGGGCACAGAATATAGTCTCTGGTTAAACGTAGTAACCATACGGTTGCTTATGTTCACTCTACCAGTAACGCCAGTCAGGCCTTCCTTTTGTTGTTTGTTTATTTAAGTGTCCACAGGTAGACCTGGGATATCTGGGTAATTGGGTGCATCTACTTAGACACGGGCCGGGTGGCTTCTGTTTCGTGGCCCCACTGACTCTTCTAACCTGAGCTCAGTCGTCTATTCGCTCTACATGTCCCATCCACCTTAGGCGTTGGACTGGGCTGATCAGTGTTTTACATAAAGTCAGCTTCGAGAAAAGACTCTAAGTGAGATCTATAAAGCAACGATTGGCAATAGTTAATCTGTACTTAAGTTAGTTACTTATGTCGTTCGTACTGTATTTTGCTGACCTGAGGTAGAGGAAGTCCTTAACCAACTCGAAGTTATAGCTGGCCATGTTTCCTAAACCAATAATTGTGGCGTACTTGTGATTTGTCTCACAAGCTAAAAGAATGGGCAATATCCAGCCTTTGGAAAATGGGATTCCGTTAAAGGTAGGCAACTTTCTTCCTTTAGTAGGGTTTAGAAAAAAACATTCAATCGACCACCTTCAATCTTGTATGTATATTGAAACCCTACGACATCGGAATGGAAAACAGCAGCCATGGATATTGCACAGGATATTCGCCGTTTACGGGTATCTTAGATCTAAGCCCATTTATTAATATACACTTTGATTAGATCAAATTGACAGCATACAGTAATTTATCGACGCAAATCCTTGGATTCCATTTCAGTTCGTTTGAAGACACAATGTCATTCAATTTATTTAACACTTGTATTCTATTGTTTCACACTGAAGCAAGGGAAAAAACAAACAACACACAAGGAGAAAAAAAATAACAAAATAGAATCGTCCCTTACACTACAATCGACGGAAGATACAGGTGCCTCTAGTCACCGTGTAGGTGGGTTCGGCTATAAAAGTGTAAGAAATGCAATACAATAACGAAAATCAATTTGATTCAATCAAGGCGATGTGGAAACTGCTGTTACAGTGTTTTTCTATTGAATTTTTATTTTATTTTTTTTTCTTTAACGATTTATCTACTTCAAGCTCTCACCCTCTGTGTATCGAGAATTGATGGGGGAGAAGTGAAAATCAAAGATTTACGATGGTGTATAGAAATAAATTACATTGGCCAGATTATAGACGAAAAAGAAGCAAAAATCAACCTAAGTGTATCTAGAGACTTGAACGTAGAGCCTTTTGAATTGAAGACACACACAGACACAAACTCTATGTTTGCAGCATTGGTCACGGCCACTTGATTTGTTTATTTTCCAAACAGGGTTCGAGATCTACTTAGCATATATCAGCAAATGAAAAATTGATTTATCTTACGCTAGATTGTGAAGATTTTTGAAAGAAAAATTAATTAAAGGATGCGGGAAAATCCATATTTGAGGGGAGCGTTTCAATATGAAAATGGTCATTGAGTTAGAAAGATGAACTACAGCATAACTAAATTGGTGGACGCAGTGGTAGGAGATTCAAGGGCTTGAGTGAGTTACAAGATTATCAACGTTACTCTTGACACATTTGGAAAAATTCATAGCTGCCGGGTATAATGGAAATAAAAGTATTGGTGGGTGGTATTTGGTGGCATAGGTAATCTAAGTTATTTTGTCTTGAAAATAACACATTTTAGATTAATGTTGTTAGACGACAAAATATAGGCCACAAGAAACTTCGATCATTTGAATTCAATAATTTTCTAATTTACATTCGATACGTTCCAGCTCTAGTACAACTGCTTCTTCTTCTTTCAGCTCTTACGTCGTATCAATAACTAATATTACTTCGAGCGGTATGTTGACTCCTTATGTTAAGTGGCCGACATTAGCGTATCCGCCCTGTTGTGACCTCATGCTTATGCGTCATAGCATCACTTTTACGGTATTCGGACACTGCAGAAACTGGAAACTCAACATCCGAAAGTCCCTTTTTAGCTGCAAAAAAGTCATTGGATGCAAATGGGGCTTACAACCATGCATCGCTCATTGCATTTTCATCTCGATTGTCAGACCGACACTTCTGTGTGATGTCTCAGTTTGGTGGACAGCAACATCGACCACTCAACCATTCTCAAGGAATTCAACTTCCTTCCTAGCGACACGGACCACCTAATACCCCACGCTATCTTCAAAAAGAAATTCTCGATCAGCATTCCATCCCGAACGGACTATATGTCTGATGGGCTGACGTTGGATGATCCTCTGCGTATTTTCACAGACAGACGCTTCGAAGACCCAAGATCTCAACAATGCTATCTCTTTGAAGCTCACTGATCATTATAGCCTTTTCAGGCAGACACCATAGCAATTATGACTCAAAAACAACGTGATATCAAAAAGGGATATCACAACCTGTTTCGACATTCAGACCGCTATAGGATCTCTGGACAATGTCATGTTTAACTCAAAAACATTCCTTAATTGCAGACTGTCTCGTAACAAGATGGCTGAGCATTTCAACATTCACCTCATTTGGGTGCCGGGACACTAATACATACCAGGAAACTACAAAGCCGATGAACTCGCCAGGTATGGCACACAAAGTGGGCTACCACCTTCCATGCCGATCGTCATCCACCAGACTACCATCTTTAAAAGTTCATACAATAAAAACCACCAATAACAATGGCTGGCACCACCTGCCTTAAAACAAAAGAAACCTGGCAATCACTAACTTTACTTAGACTCACCAAACACTCATTAAGGACTCTCAAAGGAGTCATAACCGGGCACTGTGCAATTGGCACTCATGCTCACAGGATTGAATGGATGAAGAGGAGGTAGAAAACACTCATCACCTACTCTGCTCGTGCAGCGCTCTAGTCGTAGGTTCCTACTATTTCGGTACCCTCTCTGAGCTAAGCATCGCCACCATAGGATAGGTAATTCGCTTTACAACAGCATCAACTTACTGAAGACAATCCGCGTGGTATCACAATGGCAATACTCTGGCCTAAGTGTGACTGGCCTTAGCAATCAGCCACTACAACCTAACCTAACCTATGAACAGCTTTAGCATATGCACTCACATCGTGCGATCCATGCCTTCAATCTGAAAATGGGCCTGCTGACACGACCTCAGTGTGACTTTCTTCTGCAGTCAGTGTCCACTCAACCTGAAACATTAATTAAAAAACATTTTTCATTTTCAACCCATTCACACTATTACTTCATAATGACAAGTAAACAAACATCAAGTAGTTGGGACTGAAGTCAGATTAGTGTTTCCACAGTGTACTTGTTAGTGCTCTGTCATGAGTTGAAGGGACATACATTTTGGGACGACTACGAGAAATAAGCATATGTGTTTCTTTACTGATAGTCTTTAAGACACTCGGAATGTAGTATGAGAAACACACGGTGTAGCCCACAACTCTCAGACTGGCAGCCAACGCACCTACCCGTGGCCTGCAAACGTACACCATCACGTATTAAGCAAATGCATAGCAGATGGCAGAATCAACCTAAGTGCAAGCTACACCAACCAGACACAATATTTTCCGTCGCAGACCGAAAATCCACTGTCACTAGAACCATCCCATAAATATGTGCTCACACCGCCACAACTCACATCCTTTTCCACACGTTGCTTTGCAAAAATGTGCCCTTATTCCCGCGCACATACACACACCGATCCCCGCACGATTCCGAACGTAATATTTTAATATTTTTAAGTGCATGCAGACAGCTTACTGGCCATTAAAACCACAGCATTAACATTTTTCACTGCAATTAAAAAAAGCTCACTTTATTAAGAGTGCAAGACACAATGCAAAGTAAAGCATTCTCCACTGTCTGTAATCAAGTGATATCCCGTATTCTTGAGGCATTAAATATTTATGCGGGGCCAGGCCACCCCCGGACTTGGGCTGGACAGAAGCGATTAATGCCCATTACACAATCGCACTCACTCCGAATTGTTATGCAAATTAGTGAAAAATTAATAATGTGCTGGGAAAATACGAGTATAAACAGGAAAAAGAAGAGAAAAAAAAATAAGATAAACAGAGTGGAAGAAAATCGGACTCAAATATTTCCCACATCATTGGGAGCCATATTTCCGGAATTAAAAAAATGGTATGTAGCGGAAATAACTCCCAAATGCCCACTTGGACAGAGCTGGACAAGGGCATCGGAATGAAATAATCCCGAAAGGACGCCGCATTGTGACGACGTGATTCGGATTGGCTGTGGATATGTGTGTGCGTGTGCTTCCACGCAAGTAAATTTAATTTAAGGATGCACTCGAATCGCGTTCAGTGTCCCCGTGGCGAACCAACTGCCCTTTTCACTCATCTACGAATATTGATTTTCTGTGGGTTTCGGTTGGACGGATTTATAATCACACCAGGATCGGAGAGAAATCATATTACAGTTGATTTTAGGAGTTTCCCCATTAATTTGCCAAGGACCCAGACTGGTTGGAGTCTGCCCCCAGCTGGGACGGTCCGTCCTTTTATATCAGCGACGACTGTAATTTGTCATCTCAATTAACCCGCTTCCAATTAAGCATACCGTGCTTGAACACTTTCCATGGCTGCATGGCTGCATGACAGCACCCGCCAGTCGAGTTAGAGTTCAAGTGCTTAGAGTTCTGATGCAGGGATCTGAGCTAATATTATGCAAACCCTTATGCAGGAGGATAAATGAATACCGCACAGCTGTGGGAGAGTAAAAGTTCAAAAATGTTCGTTGTCGTCGTCCTTTGTACTGGTCGACATCTTTCGTTGTTGTTGCTGGATCTAGTCACCACACCGAGGACTAGAAATTTGATAAATATTATTCCTACAATGAATTCCTGACCCGTTTACAGCATGCGCGCACACACAGTCAAGTGTTTGCGAAGTTCGGAGCTGTGTGCATGGTACAGGGTCCACTCCCAGCGGGTCTTTAGAGTACGAGGTGTAATTAATTACTAAACGTTATCATACGACAAGGACATTGCATGGAGCTTAAGTGAAGCTACAATGATGTTTCATATATTCAACGAGCAACGTATGCGCGTAGGTTCGTACGACCTGATCAAAACACGCCATATGGCTCGTCGCCTGCCAGCGTCTATGCTGTGACCGCCACTGCGGCCACCGCAGCCGCTGCTGAGTCCACACTTAATGAGCTTCAGTTGAAAATTTCGACAACAGAGTTGTTGTTGAAATGGACGAAGCTTACATGCATGAAAACGGCTCCAAAGGGATTTATTATCCTGCCCTCAACGAGCGCGAGTGTTAGCCAGCGTCGAGATAAAATGCAGGGAGGTCAAATCACCATGCTCACCGCTAATCTCATAAATCTTCATGGTGCCACGGATTTTTCGGGGGTGATATGGTTCACAAAAGTCTTACGGTGTTTGCGGACATGTCCAGAGGGAAAGCAACAGCAACGGCAACAGCATGCGTTGGCTTCAACGAAATGGGATAATAAATGTACTGGTAGATAGACGTTGCAATGAGAAACGAGAAACGATGTAGTTTCGGTATCATATATCAAAAATTATGAAATGTTATTAGAGTCAAAGTTGATGATTTGTGCAATAGTTTCCGAGGCATCTGAGGCTACAGCAGCAGCAGATGCGCTGGCAGTCATTTGTGCAGCTGCGCTATCACGTGATGATGACATTTTATGGCGGTTTAGAATGAAGGCAATTTCATCTAATAAAACGCTCAAATGAAAATAGAATTTTGCCTGGAAGTCATAATTTTGTGTGCCAAGTTGAGTTGGATTAGAGTTTAATTTGACATTTGCAGCTTCCGATTGATTTGACTTGGATGCCATTTGTATGCATGGTGTCCGATGCTGGGACGTAGGCAGCAATTTATGGGCTATTATATTGCCTCGGAGAATACAAAGATGAGCGCGTAGAATTCCGTCTG
This sequence comes from Eristalis arbustorum, assembly GCA_916610145.1. NCBI lineage: Eukaryota > Metazoa > Arthropoda > Insecta > Diptera > Syrphidae > Eristalis > Eristalis arbustorum. Next base: position 114,140,831 of record OU744316.1, read on the forward strand.
CCAGAGGAGATCGTGGTAGCGAGAGATACTAAAGCCAAAATGAGCTGCTGGTGCAGTGAAATGTTATATGGTCGAGCTTAACTAACTGGCCCGTGGCGTTGTGGTTCGATCTCTGGTCTGTGCGACAAAAGTAATTGTTACGGCCCCATTTCTTTCGAATCACTTATAATGCGAGTATTTCCTGTCTAGAAAAAGCTTCTAAAACTTGACTTGGCCGTTCGGAATCCGCATTAGACTGTAGGTCCCTTATACTCGTCAAAGAACAACACGATGGGTAACTGTGGAGCTAGGCCCTGTCGCTCTATGGGCTGCAGTTGCATCATATTACAAGCTTACTCAAGAGAACAATCTTGTTACGGAAACTTTACCCGTTCACCAGCTAGGGTTAGGTTTCTATGGCGGTCATCGTTGTTTCAATCGTCAAATGCCGGCAATCCATATGTTCTCGGGGGACAGTGTTCGACATGGACTGATCATGGATGATAATGTCGGGCATCTAGCAAGCAGATATCCATCTTCGGCCTTATCTAGATGGTAAAGGAAGGTAGTGAAAATCACATGTATATCACACACACTTTCACAACAGCTATGAATCCACCACAATATGGCGGCCCATTGTTGGATTTTGTGGGAAAATTGTGTGAAGTCCAGCCAGAACCATGTTCTATTGTTCGAAGTGTGTTCAGTTGGTTCATGATCTTATTGACAGGATTGGGTGAATATAAATGTAATGCCGCGTACTATTTACAAGAATATTTTGCATCAATTTAATCCATTAATGTAATATATCGCCTATTTATATTTCATACGTGGAAAATGAATTTAATTTCATAGCATTCATTCATAAATTCGAAAAAGATAAAGAATTCAAAATTAAAATATCTTAAATGTTAAGAGAAATGGCCTGTTATTGGAACTTAAACAAATAACTCAGAAAAAGATTTTCGGCAGTAACTCTAATCAAATATATGTAAGAATGGAAAAGCAGCAAAAAAAGTTAGTCGAAAAATAACTTACTAATCTTAACTTCAATTCATTTTAATATGGTGGATGCATCAAAACTTCCTAGTTTTTGCCGAGTCATCAAAGAAGTGTGTGGTCTAGCGTTGTCCTGATGCAAGACGAAGCCCTTTCCGGTGATCAGTTCTGGCCATTTTTTCGATTGCTTAACTGTTGACAGTTAAGTGCAGAATCAATCGTTCGACCACGCTGCAGCAGCTCATAGTGGATGATTCCTTTCCAATCCCAAAAAACACTCAACATAACCTTTCGAGGAGCCAATTCAGGCTTGGCGACCATTTGAATCTTCGAATTCGAACCTGTTGGGCAACGCAACAGAGGACGCCCGCGTTTAAGGTGGCGCACCCAAGTGGAGAAGGACCTCAACCAACTTGGTGTGTGAAACTGGAGACAGCTATCCAGGGATCGCGATAGTTGGAGAGGCATGTTGGTTGAGGCCCAGATCCACCCCGGACTGCAGCGTTACACAAAGAAGACCATTTGTTGAGCTTCACCACGCTTGCAGCATGATCTTTTTCGCACATTATTGGCACGTATTTGATCCACTTTGCGTCTCCTGCTTCCATTCACTTCAGAAATGGTTCGATTTCATTTCGTTTCAGCAAAAAATCGCAGATGTTAATTCGGTCCATTAAATTTTTCACGGACGATTCATGTGGTACCCAAACTACGAGCTTCTTAGCCAGCCTTTTTTAAATGGTTCAAAACCTTTTGATGATGAATGTTCAGTTCCTCGGCCTTGTCATGGCTGCTTATGTTACGGTACTGGTCAATCTTTTTCATTATTTCATTGACTTTTTCAACGAGAGCGAAGTGCATTTTGGACATTAAAATTTAAAGAACGGAAGCGAGCGAACCATTGTTGTGCTACACCAACTGATACAGCATCCGTAAACTGCACAAATTTCATTAATGGCTTGCGTGGCATTCTTCACTTTTTTATACAAATTTCAAAACATTGCGAATTTCTTCATTATTTTCGCTTATTTTTGAGCAGCTGTAACTTTTTTTCAACTTCCCCGAATCTAATTTTTAATTTTAAAGATGGACAACGACATCTATTGACAAAATACGAAAAGACTTTTTCGGTTACCTCCGTACCAAAGTACTGCAACCTCCGTACCAAAGTACTACGGTTGCTCTCTGATTTCTGATTATGACACTTAATGAATGCAAAATTGCGTATTTGAAGATTGAAGTGACGAATACGAAAAATCATACAAAGCATTTCAAATAAATTTTGTCTCCAATATGTTCTTGCCCCTCCCGTCGAGTGATTCGATATTCGGTCTTAGCCACTTATTGCAGACTTTGTCGACCGCTCTGTCCTTGAGCTGCTTCCTTCGATATGCATTTCTCGTGATATATGTTCATAAGGTACAGCTGAAGATTGCCCCAATTCTAAATGCATGTAAGGTCAATCAAATCCTCCCCATTCATGTGCAGACGTACGTTCGTACGAAGAAGGACAACGTGAATAAAATCGCACATGTGAGCTAAGCACTTGAAAATCGCAGCAATACCTCTTGCATTCACCTTCACCTTTTTCGCGAACGTGTCAACCCATAAAAATGTCTTAATTTTGAAGAGCGAAACGAATTAAGGATGCATCGTAAACCAATCCATGTTATTCGGTAACAAATCTACGAAAAGTCCTCCTTCAAGATAAGCTCTCCTCTGCAACCAGCAAGCAGCCACTGCATTCATTATGCATCCCTGGCACGTTCTTGAACTTGATTTATGCGAAGTTAGTTTAGCACTACACTTCCATCGCTTCCTCAGAGATGTACCAACGAAATGTATAAATCTCCCCTATTGCTGATGCTATAGTTTTAAAATCAGAACTCTACATATTAGATTAAACGTGATTCTTGACGTGAGTCGTAATGTACGACAAATACTGTTCACTATGCAACCCCATGCAAACGTCACTCACAGTCAGCATGAAAAACGATAGTGTTCCCTGAAACAAATCACGTACCCACGTCCCAACGTCCCACGTCAAGGTCCAAACGTACCGACTTGATGAAGTATCCCAACTCATTTTCAACGTCTTGCGATCTTTCAAGTATTCATGAGAGTTTTCAATTACCCTTTCCGCGACTCGACTCAAAAGTTATTTGATCGATATCAACTCGATTCCCTCGCTTCAACACCTTTGTAATCGTTGTCTTAATTATTCACTTAACTACTCTCTCGCTTATGCTCGCCACTAATTCGCTTTAGTATTCACTGCTTACATCCGCTTCAGAAATAATTTACTATGTATATACTTCCTCACGTGAATGGCATTCGTAGCAGCGTCATCGTAGTTCTTGTTCCTTCTCCGCTGCACATACTCGTATGTTTACGAATTCACATCGTGGGACATCATAATTCTCAAAAATATCTCACCTCAATGAAGGATTCTGTTGATTGCCCTCCGTGGTGTGTGAATACTCTCACCTCACACTCCAGTTTGGAGGCAGATTTCTCTTCCAGCCTGCTCGCTGGCTTAAATCGCTGGTTGATTCATTTATGTGAATTGGTGTACATGTCGCGAGTGAAAGGATTTTTGGCGAAATTTATTGGCCGCACCCGCAGGCAAGTACACCCTTTGGTTCAATGAGTTTGATAAATGCTTAGCACTTCATGGGTTTAAAGTGAAGACGACTGAGCCAGCGAAGACATATTAAGGCCTAAGAAGAGGAGTGTAGGCACGTGTTTTATTGAGTCAGTGGAAAATTAATTCGCTTGTATTTCCTAGACTTCAATCTGAAGTGGAATATGAGTCGCATTAAAAAATTTTTTTCTGATGTCACAAATAGTTTATTGCAAGAAGAACATGTGCTGAATGTTGAGCGTGCGTCCGCAATGGCGATTACTACGAACGGTGCATTTTCCGACACGAACAACATTGAATACACCGGTAGAACAGGTTGGATACTGTGGTGAAATCCTAGAAGTGGTAATATGAATAATAAGCTCGAGTTCATCATCGATGTCAATTGTGCTCTCGGTACAGAAGCAAGGCAGGGTTTTTAGGTTTAAGGAGGAATAGTGGATGTGTAGGAATGGTGAAAGTAAATAATTGCGGTAAGTATACCTTCTGTTCCCAAAGCAGAAAATGACATAACAAAGAGATATAAGTACAAGTCTATACACCCTCCATCGACTTTCTTTTTGGACGGCAAAGAGTATTACGAATGCCGCCATGTCTGCAATCAGGATAAATTACAGGCCGACGGAAATAGAAAGAGGTACTGCTGCACAATGCTCGAGTCACTAAACAGAACAGCGCGATTGATACAAGATTTGGGAATAAAGTGATAACCAGGAGGACGAATAAAATAGCACTTGGGTGATGTTATGCGACTTGATATCAGGTCATAAGGACGAAGCGAGCTTTTCTATTACGGGCAGCAAAAGTGCTGTCGACAATTTAGTTAGCGAGTACGGTATCATGTCTGTCAAAATTATAAACATGATGTTGCACACGCTTGGGAAAAATACAAGCTCTAGGTGCAGCAGGAGAAAAAAAAATGATTGCGAAAATATGATTTTGCTATTAGGGGGAGATTTAGTTTTGTTAAATACTGTACAACGTATCGGCTCGTGGCGGCGTACATGCGTCGACCAAAAGGCACTTAAACCTCGACATCGTAGGTTCGATCCGTGGTCTGAGCGACAAACAATAATTTCCACTATCCCACCTGTTTCGATCCACACACAATAGATTTGATTAAGTTATAGTGCCTGACTGTCAAAGGCCAGAGTAGGCCCATTGTGGTACCATACGAACTGACTTCGCCTAACATCGGAATCAGTTGGTGCATGTGATAATGTTGGACTATGCTGGCACTGCTTAGCTCATTAAGATTATAGAACTAGTAGGCCCCTAGGTTTAGGGACCTACGACTAGCCAGAACGCACCATGAGCAGTGTGTTTTCTTCCTCCTCTTCATTCATGCAGCTTCGGCAGAAATCATTATATGGGCACCAATCCTGCGGGCATGAGTGCCAATTGTACAGTGCCTGGTTATGACTCCTATGAGAGTCCTTAATTAGTGTTTGGTGAGTCTAAGTAGACCGAGTGACCGTTTTAGCTTAATGACATTGTCCAGGGTCTTTATAGCGGCCTGACTATCGAAACAGATGGTTATATCACTCACAATGTAATTCGTCTCTAGAAAAAGGTTATCCAAAAAAAGCTTGGCCTTGGCCGCAGACAACATATGCTACCTTAAACGTTCATGGGCTTAACAGCTCGAGAAGTCTTAGTCAACAGACACTCGAATACACACTTCCCTACAAAACACAGGCTTCTCATATGTTCGACTACAAACAAAAGATGTCTTTTTTCAATACGATTCAATTGATAAGCCCAATATCTGTGGACCCGTGGCGTTGTGGATATGTGCGTCGACCCCAACCGCGACGTCGTAAGTTCGATTCCTGCATTGTGCGACAAAAATAATTGCCACGGTCCCACCTCTTTCCAGTCACTGACGATGCTCAACGAATATTTCCTGTCTAGAAAAAGTTTCTCAAATTTCGGAGACGGCATAGAACTGTAGGTGCCTTCCACTTGTGAGGGAACGATAGAAGCTAAGCCCTGGCCCTCTGGGGGCTGTAGCGCTACCCATATTATTATATATAATATCTGCTCTAAGTTCATTTTTAGGCTCGTCCCCCACCTGTTTTTTATACCTACCATTGAATTTATAGTGGATCGCGGAAACAATGGACACGCTTGAACATCGATGTGCATCTCGTCGACTATATTTGATAGTCATTTAAGCAAGCGCTTGTTAAGTGACCCTATAACAATCTTCCCCTCACCAAATTCATCCGCAAATTGCTATCAATGGCTATCTCCCCACCGTCAAGATATTTGAACGCAACGCCACTTATAGAGACTTGGACTGCACTAATATAAAACACATCTTCTAGTTCTTGTTTGAGAATGCACTACAAATGTGCGCAAAAAAACAATTCAATGTCTCCTTTTTTTTTAAACTTTTAACTTAAAAATGCAATAGGCCCGTGTTGTCAACATTTTTATGACATCTTACTATGGTAGGGAACCCTAATGAACTAAGATCTCCAATGCCCACAAGATACGTCTCTTTGGCGTACCTTTTGTCTGGAAAATTTTCACCATTACTAACAAAACGTTTTTCTTTTAAAATAAAAAAGTGTGTTTGAAAGCAACTCACACATAACAATGGCGCTGCGTTGGTCGTTAAGCTAATGAAATATACAATTTTTCACCGCACTGATGACCGCGATCTAATATGATAACAATGCTTACACTAAACGCGACCACGAGCTCCATTTATTCAATGGCCCCTCACGAATTGTCAACAACATGAAAAACGGCTGCCAATTATCTCGAACAATTCCATTAGCCATTTATGCACTTTAGCAGGTGCGTAGATATCATCAACCATCGACCGAGATTTTCATTCTTTAGAGTATCTAAGCATTTAACGTTTTCGGTAAATTATTCAAAATACCACGCAACCGTCCAAACAAGAGCCCACTTAAGCCGAACACAAAGCACAAAGCACAGTTACGACTGGTCTTGGTCTCTCTGGCTACATTGAATTTAATAAAATCCACTTTTCACTTTCACTAGTACAAGACGCAAATTGATTGTGCACTCATCTATCAAAAAAGATTTCCTTTGCACAAATAACACGAACATCACGGCCGCTCCACTAGTGATATTCGCACGAAAAAGATGAATTACCACCCACAACTTCGTTCAGAGTAATAAACATGAAAATGTATATATATTCCCTTATCATGACATCAATTTCGTTGGAAATATTACGAAATTTAGAGTCTTCACGCTTCGCTCCTCCCACCCCGCTTCAATGCTCGGCCATGGCATCTCACCATGGGAGATTGTTCAAAAATATCATCGTACTCTGGATAATAAGTTCCGAGCTTTTGTCATTAGTTTAGTGGGCGGACGGATGATAATAGGGGAGAGTATAAATTAAAGGATAAAGCAAACAGTTCTCGGCAACGAAAATATTTGTATAGCGAAACGAAACAACCACAGTGATGTATTGCACCAATGACACACTCTTGGTCTTCCCCACGCTCACACTCTCACTCTCTGGTCTAGGATATGTGTGTATACCTAATGGTGTTAAACAGCCTTGAACGAGACTCCTTAGTCTGTTTTTGGTTTGAGCCATCTAATGGAATGAAAACATGCTCGCTTGAGTTTCTAATAAATCATTTTTTCCAATTACACATCAAGTGCTACCACTATACCCTAAAGGATGCCATCGATCATTATTTTTATTGACGAAAAGCCCGCCATAAGGATGCGGGGATTCGAAAACTTTTTGATGAAAGCTGACATATTTTTAATTGTGTTGTGGGTGAGTTAAAGGTCTGGAAACAGTCTCAAATGCTCATTTTAAATGGGTTAAGGTTACACACAATTTATTAAAATGTCTACAATTTAGGAGAATTGATCTTTTTCTTCGGGATGGGGAAGTGACTCTGATAAGGCACAACATATGGACGTTTTGAAATGTTCCCGTGATTGATTGAGAAATCTTGAAGGCCGACATAGGGCTAAGGGCGGATTCTTGAAGGTTGCCCAACACCTGCTTTTGCTGCTTATTTATTCGTGGTAGCAAGCCACTCTACATCTGATAGCAACGATCATAGCGAATCCTTGCCAAGAATCTGCTCTCAACAGGGACGCAATGAACTCGGTCTTGTAAATGAAATGAATTTATTCGATGCTTCTTTGCTTAAACCAAATGCTGAATACGGATAATTGACATTGTCTCACTCCGATGTCATCAACACAATGAACACGTTAATTCACTATCCCTGCATCTGCTGTAATTGGCCACCTGCTTCGCTTGTCTTTCTCGCTGTGTAACTACAGTATATAGTCAGTGGCAGACTTGAAGCCGCATTAATACGCGCCATTTATCTACTTGCATTAAAAAATAGAGCTGTAAACTCCTCTCCTTACACACCGCACAAATTTATAGAATTATCACTAAACACCAGTCCACTTGGACTTTGAAACCCAACCCGACCACGCCGAGTTGAGAACAGAAACATTTTTTCGAAGTACTTAACCGAAGATTATTAATGGAATTCCACCACCCGTGTTATTGCTGCCACTCGTCCTCTATTATTATTTCGCTCCTGTGCTTAATAGCCAAAACACTTTAAGTGTCGTTGTCAGAGGTGAAGAGGTGCAAACTTTACCAATTCGTTTCATCGCCTTATACCAGATGCTATAAATTCTGAACAGCATCATCCCTCTCGCGCAGCCCAAGAGCAAGTGAAACTTAGAAAAAATATTAAGAGACCAAGAAAAGCAAAAAAAAAACAACGAAGAAGAAGAAGAGAAAATTAAAAATTATAGTGGTTCACGCTTAAGGGTGCTTCAGAATGAAATCAATTGCAGCACTTGAAATATTTTTCTTCCTTCTACGGAATTTTCTTCGTTTTCATTGGATCTCTTTGGTTTTCTAGGGAACTTCTCCTTACGTGTACTTAATTTACGAGTGAGAGGCAAGAAGTACCCTTGCAGGAGACTACAACCAGAAGATGCTTAAACTACCGTAGAATTATCAAAAAGGAGAATTGAAATAGCAATTATGAGGCGTGTTATCTTGAAGAAATTTTGTAAAAAAAAATAAATGCTTATAAGGGTTGAGGGCTATTATTTGCATAGTTGTAACCAGCTGTTTGGAAGCTGAATGTATGTTTATGATGTAATTCATGTGTAAAACTTATGCGATGCGCTGTGGGGTATTAGACCCCAAAACATGGCATTATCCCATTTGTTTACTACTGAAGAAAGACTAGTATGCTGATTTCAAATAAAATGCCCTAGCTGTCAAACCAATTGGCCGCAGTGACAGTTCAAAGTTGAGTGTTCGCTGTCTGTGCGTGTGTGCAGTCGGAAGTGCTTGATAAACGAAATAAAACATTTTGGCGTGGTTTGTGTTTTTATAAAGCTAAGTGGACCGAGTTTTTGCTGAACAAATGGACAAGTGGACACCCAAAATAAAAATAACGATTTGTTTATGTTCCAGGCAAGTCGCAGGCATATTTTTGTTCATATTTTGTACCCTTAGATGTCTTCTAATGGTTAAACAAAAGTTGTTCCCTTATTGAACCTGTCAAAGTTGTATGGAATTTAGTGAGACCGTATTATTTGTGCGATTTGTTACATATAATGCGGAATCATGCAATCGACTTAGATGTTCTGTTTTTGTTTAAGTGTGACTGTTTCAAATAACTGAGTATGCCCATGTGCGCCCATTTCACCAAAACAGTTAGCCCATATTGTCAAATTAGAATGAATTAATTTGAAAACGCTTTTGCTTTTTCCTAGTGATTGCCGATTCTTGCTGATTCTTAGTTATTTTATAACGAAATACTTTATATTGAGAACAAAGCCACTCACAACATACCACCTGCTCAGAAGCTCTTCAAATTCGAGCTGCTATCATGGCCGCTTTGGCATATAGAAATGTGACATCCTCAGCAATGGCCCTTAAACTAGAAATAAGCGAAAGAGAATGTACACATATATAGGCTTTGGTCAAAACCTTGAGGCCATTCCAAGTCGCAAATACAATTCTTTGCAAGGAAGATGAACAATTATGTATATATGGTATATTAAGTAAACATCTGAATACAAACATCGGGGATGAAAGTATCGTACGATTCGTAAGAATGTGAAAGAAAATCCGCGCCTCAGATTCAAAATGGACCGAAATGAATCAGAAGAACTTCTCACAGGATCCTTCTTTTTTTGATCCGATGCACAAAAATATGAATTTCGACGTTGAGGAAGTACGGACGCTTTTAACAAAACATGTTTAGGTCTTATTTGAAAACACAGCATACAACGAAAACAGTACTGCAGGAGTTTCAACAAATGTACCGTCTTGGATTTCTTGCTTGAAGACAAATCAGATGGTGACACAGTCAGCGAATTTGACATGTATCTCGGAGAGCCCCAGTTGAATCGTAATTCCCCTGATGTCTTAAAATGGTGGAAAAATGTGCAAACCAAAATACACAAAGCTAGCTGTGCGGGCCATGCAATATTTGTGCATACCAGCGACGTCGGTAGCATCAGAGCGCAATGTGCAGACATTTTTGATGAGAATAAAAAATTGTTGCAACTACCAAATAGAATATAAAATACGTTAATCGATGTTTTATTGTGTGTTTAGTATGTCATCATCTACTAACACTTCTAAGACACATTGCTGAGAACTGAAAAATACCGGGTAGCCAAAGTGATGACGTGTACCCAATAACTTATAAACCCGGGAAATGTTTCGGGTACCCGGCTATCAAGATCTCTACTGGCCATAATAGAGATTAATGTCATATTTTGGTGTCTAATACCACATTGTGTGATGTATAGAAATGCAGCCGCTGTGTTGAATATGCCGTACCGCTAAAATTGTTGAGATATTGTGATGGAACATATTGCAAGTACAGGCCACTGACCGGATTGTTTTTTTTTATCGACGGTTCTATTTTATTTCAGATTGAAATTTTGTGGCCATTGTAGGGCTACATTTTAACACATTACAACACTTAACCCCTTAGCCGTCAGTAATACGTTCGCCGCATTACATGTATTTCAAAATTATACGCATTTTATAGGAACTCAACGATTAGAGGATCCAAAGGAAGTTTTAGTTGTGATAGTCGTCCATCAGTTAGAGTACGATATTTTATTGTCAAATGGATTTCTGTAGGTCATGTACAATCTGACTATACTCAGTTAAGGTTCAATGACTGAGTTTGTTTTGAGTTTCAGGGTTTCAGAGTGTTTAAGGGCTCATAAGATCTGCGGCACACACAACAACTCGCCAGACTTAGCTCGGAATCTGCGTTCATAGGACTAAGACCGTGCTTAATGTCAATGTTGATAGCAGCTACATGCAGCGCGAACTAACACGACTGCCAAAACAAGTCTCCATTAGCACTGGACCAATGGGAATTACCACCCGCAACCAAATTCAATCGATTAAGTAGAAATCATTCCTATAAGGAAATGCTCTGCCACGACTAGAGTTATATGTTTGCTAGCGAGCTTTCTTACTTGAGAAGAAGTACGTCTCTTGGACTAACTCCAATCTTCAGGTTGTGGTGTCGAAATATGAAGGCCTGGGTTGTACAAAAGGAACAGAATGCCAAGTGAACTGACAATGGAAAGGAGGTGTTGGATCGAGATTATGTAAGTATGCGTTTAAAACCTGTCAGATTAATTGATAAGCATCCTTTTGAAAAGTTTCTATTTCTGCTAGGTATAGATAACAAAGAAACTCTTTTTACTGGAACAGTGTGAGGCTAGTGCACTTGACACTCCGCAAATCATGAATTTATCATAATACACTTGACGTCTATAAGAATTTTTTGTATTTCATTACGTAGAAGAAAGAATGGTAATTACTAGACTGAGCAACAAAAAAATATAAGCGTAGTTAAGCCTAGATTTTTCATTGAATTTCGACCAAAGAAAAGTATTCCTATCGCCTTCATATCCGGTTCCATATGCAACAAAGAAGTACATGACGAAAGGCAATGACAATGTCAGGGCGACGCATAACTTTTTGATACTGCAATTCACATACATTAGCCTCAAAAGATTTAGGAACAATTGTGAAAGTCAGATACAATGTGCACGAGAAAGCCCCTAGTTAGCTCCATCTGTTCAGACACTAAAAAGTCAATCGCTGCACCCCCCTTACAAGCTACTTCTTATATTTCTTACCATTTCATCACACAGTACATTTCCCTGTTTCCTCCCTTGAAAGTCATAAAATTTCATTAAAAATTCTTCCAAAGTCTGCAGTGAGTACCCGTTGCTGTTCTTGTGCATTCGTAAACTTTCACAAACTTGCCGACCAGCCGACACCTCTTGGCATCATGGAAACACTTTTTAAACTGGGAAGGGAGCAGCAATTTAAAAATTGTGTAAACACAAGTTTCGCACCTTTCGGCTGATATGCTAGTACATGTTCAAAATCTAAGATGTAGCGAAGGACAGGCCTTGGATTAAAGTTACCATCCCAGTTCCCTTATCCTGACAGAGAGGGAGGGATTGCTATTGATTTGCTGCTTAGTTTCATCTTCAAGGACGTTCACAAATCATTAATCCCATAAAAATATCATCAACATCCCATCAGGATTTCAAATTGGATAGATAAATTAACTAAGACCATGGCTCGAAAATCCTTTGCCATCGTCAATACCATTACCGAATGGGGATACTTGTGTGTAGAGGCGAACAGCCGACGGGATGGGACTGTATAAATAGACAAGGCCACACTCCCATATCCGCAACTACGGGGAGGCTGTCATATGTGCACAGTGCCAAGAGAAATACACAAAGCTGGAGAAAGAGTAAACAGTTGTCTATAGTAATTTCCATCCATTATCCATCCGTAATCCTTTGGGGATCTTAATAGGACAAATGAGCTAATGTTGTAATTAATTGAAATCGAAGGAATCAAGCAGCAAATAACCAAACAAATCGAACAAGCTCTCCGTTTTATGTGGGAATGAATCAGGTGGGGATTATGGCTGCATTAGGGCTTCGGAGGCGTTTCTGCCTTGAGTGCTTTGCGGTATTAAACGAAAAGCTTCTGTTGGTTTTTCTCCAGCCCAATCTCCGCGACGACGACGAGGACGTCGGTGGTGTGAGTATGATTAACATTTTATCCGTTCTGTAACTCATCTAGGTGGGATGTTTCGAAGGAGTAATATTTAATATCTGGCACGTTTCAGTCAATGTTTTTCCAACACCGCAGCCACAGAGCTCTTCTTCACATCACCGCGTACACGCACACGGTGAACGCGACGACAAGATACAGGAATATTTAGGAACCCTTGAAAAAATTCCGGTCGAAGCCTTGGAGCGTAACAGAAGCTCTCAGACACACAAGAATCCTCGCAGACTCAGAACCTCTTAATCCGAAATTCAATTCAATTCAATTCAAAAAATAATTCGTAGCAATCAGGACATAAGTCGGCAGTGAGTGAAAGAGGAGCAGGGCACAGCTGAAGATGGTGGCAACAGTGAACAACCTGAGATCGTTACACCAAGCAAATTTCATTCCGTGCTCAGCGACAAAGGAACACATTTTTTTTTTTTTGAGTAATCACCATGCAATTCAGTGATGTCAAAGAAACTTATTGAAACTCTGATTGCCCCATTGAACTGGAATAAGGAAATCGGATTCTTCTTTTTTGTCAAACGTCTTTCAAGATGTCCTCAGCAACAGAATCAGGCATAATTGATTTCTTGAAGTAGCAATTACATACATACCCCTCGTGGGCTCTCTCGTGTGCATGCGACTGTGTGTATGCTCATAAATTATACGAGCACACTTCGTTATCCTTCTTGAGAGGTTGACACATTTTTGAATTTGGGCACATAATAGATGCCGTCTGACAAAGTTAGCATTCAGTGCCTTCGACCCTGCGATCCATATCACACATCATAGTTAAGCACATAATTTCCCTGAGGCTAATCAGATTTAGTTGGGGGCCCATGGAATCAAGTATCTCCACCGGATGCACAGCTTCCGCTGTTTACGGAGATGGGTGCATATTTATGGTTGACAGGCCATTAAGGTGGTAATAAGTTGTTTATATTGCGCGTAATTAGATTGCGGTCAGCTAGCAGCGGACGATCCGAGAGTGTATTGCACACCGGAGGAAATTGACTTGCAAAATAAACAATTAATTACAGCCACTGAAGGTATTATATCCCTTCAGAGTATGTACACACACTTCACAAGGACACACACACACAAGTGAAGAGACTTTTCCAGATCGCTGCATGATATAATGCGGAGCAGGCGTACGTACTTGTATCCATTTGTATTGATTGGTATACCTAACGAGGGTATAATTGTCGCCAAGGAGTCGATATGATAATATGAGAACAACTTCCAGGATGTATCATCACATTACAGGTGGAGGATTGGGTTACAATGTATACAATAAATCGCAGTTAAAAAGAAAATATTTATCAACGTAACCAATGGAAACCTGATATGCATATTCCGCCTACATACAGTGATTCCAGTTACATATTTAGGAATTAAAGTGATGTGAGGCTTAGGCTTAGGTTTTACGAGGCTAAAAATGACTCCATTTATGCGGTCTTTGGACGGGTACAACTGTAGAGGGTACCAACAACTTCGAAACAAACAAAAGCTCATAACCACATAGTCGAGCTTTTCAAATTATGTGAGTTGTCGACGACGAAGTATATGCTGTCTTCGACAAAACTTCAGTATAGACAGCTATAACTTCGAGATAGTGAAAGACTTTGTCTACCAAGGCTCCGAAGTAAATACAAACAACGACACTACTGCGGAGATAAAGCGAAGGATCACGTTGGCCAACCGCTGCATTTTGACACTCGGTAAGCCACTGAGGAATAAAGCCATCTCTCGAAAAACCAAGATATCTTTATATAAGACCCATGGACACTAACTAAAGCGGACGAGGATATTCTTTGGCGCTTCTAGAGAAAAGTCCTCCGAATTATCTTCGGTCCCGTATGTACGGATGGTTTTTGGAGGAGGGGACTGACCGACGAGCTGTACGGGCTGTACAGCAACATGGACCTGGTAAAACGAGTTCGAATCTCTTGTCTCAGATGGCTAGGTCACGTCGAGCGAATGGACACCAATGCTCCGGCCCGGAAAGTCTTCGACTCCAACCCCGATGGACAACGCGGTAAAGGAAGACCACGCCTACGGTGGCGCACGCAGAAGGGGACCTACATAAGTCGAACGTGCGTGGCTGGAAGCAACTTGCACAAGATGAAGAGCTAGATGAAGAGGCATGTTAGTTGAGGTCATCTGATCCATGTAGAGGATTTGGTTATCATCATGCCCTAGCAAACGGAACTCCCGTGCGCATTCGATAGGTGTGTGACTGTATGTACTAATGCGGGGATGAAGGTAGACGTGCCCAAATCAGAGGTTATGACAATTTCATCGGGGTCTTTTTCGAGTGACAGGAGGAGTAATACTTAGCTTTCCTGCAAGATTAACGAAGCTGAATCACTGCTGAAACAGCTTAGCAGATCTGTAATGAAAAAGGCCGGGCATGGTGTCAAAGTCAAATTATCAGTTTTCAACTCAATGTTGAACAGCTACTTTTCCGAACGGAAAGGGCTATGCTTCGATTGTTTGGACACGTAGCCCGAATGTCTCCATCATCACGTCTTCCGAGACTTGCCTTAAATGCTCCATCAGTAAGGCGTCCCCTTGGCAGATCCAGGTCGAGGTGGTTGGCCCAAGCCACAAAACTCGCTTGGTTGCGCTTGAGCATAAGCCCTCATGAGCTAGGGTCGTTGGCGGAGGATCGAGTAGTCTGGAGATCTTTGCCTGTTTAATGGATCATGCGGTTCAGAAGATGATGATGATGATGAATCTTAACTATGTACACACTTCTAATGACTTGATACTCAATGTGTGCCCATCGCAACTATTCTCGCTATGCTCTTGGGAATTCTGTTAAGTCATAGTTGTTGACACGACTCCTTTCACGGAGGTATGCCATTTTTGCTTATGGTGGTTTTCAACTTCGACATAATCAGGACGGCTTGAGATAGCCATGCCGGTCGACCATTTACACACCGTCTTTTGAAACGTCACGTTTGAACGAAGTTGAAAGAAAACAAATTGCTGTAACGACCCCACTCGGTTGCTGGTGAAAGACACGGCATCATTGGTGTTACAGTAGAAATAACTAATGATGCGCCTGACTCACAATAAACACCAAATATTGGCCAGTTGTTTGACCACGTGTGAATTGGCAGCATTATATATGCTAGAATTGTGCTGTATTTAACGTACTTTTTAACATCGGCACTTGGTTCCAGGAGCTAGATGATTGGAATTTTTACGCATGTATGGGCTCTCAAGCTCTATCGAAAAACTCGACAAGCTGAAACTTATCAGCGAATGGCAAAGATGTTGTACAGTGGACAGCAACGATGTAAGCCTGTCGGTTTGTTTTCGATTCCGCCAAAGATCGAATTTATAGTTCTGAATTGGAAAAATTATCCCCTCCCTAATGAAACTCACCTCTTGCGACCAAAACAGTAATGTGACTTCGACAACTCAGAAGCGCCTCTATAATCAGCACCGTATACATTCAGCTATCCTACTGTCTTTAGCATCAAATGCCAAATTAACTGGTGTACTTTTCAGCTTGAAGGCGTTATGGAGTGCGTTGTCCCGCTGATATGGCATTAATGATTATTCGCTATGAAAGCGGGTCTACACTCTCTACCCACGTCGTTTACATCGAACAGCATGACAAAGAATATTAAAATCGCTTTTAAATAAATAATGTGTACCAAGGTCTTGTGAAAAAATACACTTATTTTTATCACTTCACTGCGTAAAATAACATAAATGAAATCCAAGAATGGAGAGTAGACATACGCTCCATTACGTGCAGTAGGGTCAATGATCAGTAGAAACCACATCAGCGTGTTATTCACCCTTTTCTGTACTTAGTTCAAATTCATTCAAAAAAATCCATAAAAGCTTAAGCAAATCGGAGCGGAATCCTTTCTCAAGTTACACCCACATACAATCATGTGCATTGCTATGTGTGTTGTGTTATTTTCGATTTGACGGAGAGTTTTCAGGTTCAACTATAATTCCCATGAATAAACATGAAGCCAGGCCCTTTGTGGACGGATAAATGAAAATGTTGTTTGACAGAGATATCAAAAATGTAAATTCGATGAAACCTGGACAATTGTTAAAATATGTATGCATGTGCAGTCAGATACATATTTGTGTCATTGTGAGCATTTCCATTATACTTTGCAGATACACATGTGTCGAGTGGAGGAAGCGTTGTTTTGTTTGCTTTTTGTGCAGTCAAAGGTTCATTGACGCTTCGAATAATTTAGCTTGTAGCTAAGCCAAGCTAAAAAAATAATGTAGAGCGTGTCATTCCATTGAAATCAATAAAAAGGATTACGGCGTTTAAATGTTGAAAAAAAAAAAACAAATTATAGTATGAGTTTCCGTTTGTGTTGATGTTTCCACAGCATGTGTCATTTCGTAAAACAATTAGTTGATAACTAAACTGTAATTTATTACAGAACATGGGAATGAAAGGTTTGCCCAGGGGAATAACACAATTTTTAATTATTACAGCAGTTACAAGTGTGTAGAATTTGTTCATTGGATTGTATGGATGGAAAAATGTTAACATTTGAACTTTTTAATCTTGAACAAAAAAAAAACAGTCATGTCGTCCTTATAATTGATAAGTACTTCTCACAGCTATATATTATTTTATGGCACCTTAACTAGTTTCTGATATATATGGCAGCGAATCAAAGTTAGTATTCTGCAATAATATGCAAATCCTGCAAAATAACAGGAAGTACCAATTCGTCACACTCCACCATTCCATCGATTTTAAAGCCGTATTATTCGTTCCTATGCTCGAATTCGGCACCCGGATAGAGCATATCCGGTCGCATTGAACCACGCCACATCGTACATTTCGATTCAAGGAACCCTGATCTGTTCGAAATGATTTCGACAAGAAGATACGCTGTAGTGTGATTTCTTGAACTTGGTACTGGCTAGGACCGATTGAATCTAGGACCGATTGAATCTGATTGTAAACAATAGGTACGTTCACATTATACTATGTTCATAGCGTTTAGATTGTATTGCTCTCTTGACGGACTTTATTTATGAGGGTAATTCGTAGTATCGAAGCTCATGTTCTTCATTCAGTGATGATGATCTCCTACCAAACGACACTTAGCTCTATAATGAAAACATATCATTTTTATTTATCCGATGATGCTCACTCCTTGAAATGTAAAACATGAATGACAATTTGGTCTCCTCAGTACTAACTATTTCACCGACGCAGATAGCAGATGGCGAGCCACACATAAAAACAAAGCTTAGAACACCTACACACAACACTTGGTAGCTTGGGCTGAGGGTTCACAATTGTCAATAAACTGCCGCTATGTAGAATTAGCCTTCATTAATATTCATGAACGTAAGACATATGTAATACTGCTGTCATATGCAAACCCATGCATTCGTTTTCATTTTGCTGCCGAGCTGCGGAGAGTTTTTTGCTATTTTTTTCTCAGTACTTCAGTGGAATCCATTGCAAATATATGTGTTTTTCTCTGCATAAATAATAAGTATTATAATTAGACTAGGCCTGCTTTGGATTTTCGAAATAATATATCCTTTGGAATTAGACTTGACCAAAAATCCACATCCAACTTGCAGGAAACCACCCACAACAAAGTTGCCGTTAAAATTTGACAAGACATTTTTTTCAAATTTACATTTATGTGCTCACTCTTTGCAAAAGCATAGCTCCCGCATTGTTTGTGATCATACATGCAAAGAAATTGTAAAACAGGTACAATTACGAACCCAGCCTTGAACTCGTTTTTGAAATTTTCTTGAATCTGACTAGTCCATTGTAGAAACTGCCAATGAATGGCATTATCAACCAAAGACATTGTGTTTTTTCCTTGATCACCGTGACTTTAAAATTGTTTGCGGAAAGTCTCTTGCTTAAGGATCCAAGTCCCAAACTCTTCTTGCCCTCATCCAACATTTCGGAGTCAACAATACTGAAAAAAAAACTTAAGATTAACATTGCCAAAAATTGATTTCTCATTTTGACTCTAATAATTTTGGAGCTGTTGGCTGAAACCATAAAACATTGACACAGCGACAGCTTTCAATGTGCTTTGATGGTACACACTCAGAAAATAATGTGAAGCCAATATAAAAATGTCTCCATTACTTCAGAATACATAAATTTATGGCCACTAAATCGATGAATTTTGTGAAGGCCAGACAAACGGCTTGCCACGGCACTACTTGCTGAACGGCCTCTCAGAATCGTCTGAATATGAGATCTGAACTAATGGCACGAAATCAAACACCAACCACGTCTCAGATGCCGGACCTTTTCTAAAAATAAAACGTAACCTTGAAAAAGAAAGCTAGACGTATCGAGAAAACATCTATTCATTTAGGACAAAGTGACTTTCTATTTATGGCTTGGGGGCAATTGTCTGTTATTGTTATTGAGATGTAATTGATTTCGTGAAATTCGGCAAATTTAGTTACTAAACATAGGTCATTGGTCAATATTGACTGGTATTGTGAACAGTTTCCAGGAAAAATGTTTGACAATACCTCAAATTGCCCGAAGTGTGTGTGGACTTATCGACTCCCACACACTTCATCGAAGACCTTAGTTTATGTCGAGTTCACTTGGAAGATGTTGCTCAATTCCTTACACAGGCAGCAAACAATGCTTCACAAATCCATCTTTTATTCATCGCTCTTCTGTGAATTAGTTTAACATTTTCTTAGATAAACTTCCGTGCGATAGCTAAGAACATGAAACTCTTTTAAATTCTTAAACCTTCAGTAAATTAAATGCTCCACTTAATTTACTCCCGGATCCACTTGCACATTATCGAATTCACAAAAGAAATCATCCTTAAGTATTATAATTCATAAAAATCACTCGATTTTGAGTGCGGACAACTTATCTTCCTCAAATAAACCAAGTGCTGTGTTTTTGTATTTTTTATTTTGTTTCGTTAAAGGTCGTTAAATACATTTCAAACATCGCTTAATGCACAGTACATTTTTCAAATCACTTCATTTATCTTCAAAGCATAAACGGAATTGTTATTTTTATGATCGGTTCCATTTTTCAAATTCGTGCGCTTTCCTCACGTCCTTTGTTGCCTTGGCTGATAGCCTCACAATATTCCCGAACGGCGAGGCGTCCCTCCTACGTCTTCAATTTTTCATTGAGATGATTTGATGATTTTTATTGTTACACACTCCGTACTCTGATTCCCAAGGGATTCCGCAGCCATAGAATGCCGTAGATCGATAGATATGCGTTGGCTGTCCATTTCTTTATGCTTCGATTTAATATATCAATATTTGATTTGACATTGTCACTGGCACTCGGTTGTGTCTGACAGTTTAAAAAAATATATGGAAGTTTTTCCAAGTATAGCGAATCCAAGAAGCACTTAAATAAATAGAAATCTGTTTTGAACATCCAGTTAACAGATGGAAATTTTGGCACAATTCAACGCCAAAGCATATCCCTTGCTGCCATAACATCGAACTAGGCGATGTATGTGAATAATTTTGCTCTACATATACATACGCTCTTGTGTGGGTGGATGGATGCTCGGTGTGCTCTTAGTAATTTTGCAGATTCCAAATGAAATCTTGGAAACTTTTCCAATTATGTGTCTTGAAAACTCTTTGCTTAGAGCGTGTGCACAATTGGAACTGAAGTGAGGCGCTGAGCGAATGGGAAACGGATGTTAAGTCGACGAGAAAGGACAATTAAAAAAAATAAAAAAATTAACTGCCGTCTTTTTAAATTGAGAGGACTGCTGTCACTAATTCGATGTCGAGTTCAAGATTTAAACGGGCTATCACTTGAATGTAAAGGAAGTAAGAGATAGCTTCTGTGTCATTCAAAATCGATAATACATATACATATGTGGTTGCAAAGCAAAGAAAATTGATTGACCTTCCATCTCTTAAGGCAGAAAGCACGGGGATTAGAACATATTTGCGAGAACGAAGTTTTGCTCATTTGTTTCAACAACATGGTGTTAGCACTCATGTTACAAATGAATGGAGAGTTTTTTTGTTTGCACTCAGGGCAAAGAGCAATTGCCATTGGCTTTGAATGATAGTCAAATTACACAACATCGGAGCTCGTATTGCTGACAACAAACGGGCAATGACATATACCGATGCCTAACACCTTCTTTTATTTCTGTTCTTCAAATTGTGGGTCCTCTCGGTACGGTAGGCTTTTCTTTTTAAGTTCATGATTTATGGCTACTCGCAGACGTTTTTATGACTGGACCACTTCCAGATCCAAGGAATGTTTTTTTCCGGAAAATAATGAAATCGTCTAAAGCTGTTTAAACGAAAGAAAATGTGTAGTAGAAATAAAAAATGATCAATCCGCAGTACACATGAACTGCTTCAAGGTACTGTACTCACCCTAACATAATATTTTTGTCTTTAACAAAAATGTTGGCATTGATGTAAATACTGTGTTTGCAGATGATACAACAATATTTGCATCTGGGGCATACTAAACGAACGTCTGTAAAGTGCTGCAAGCAAAGATTAGAAAAAATAGAAATGGACAATTAAAGTAAATTGTTTAAAAATCATGAACATCCTGATAAATATAGTAAATAAATTTAAATAAACATGTTCAATTAGGGTCATAGCAATATTACATTTTATGAATCAAAAAGGGGGGTTTCTTTTAGCTTTCCCTTGAATCACGGTGGCTTATGGCGTTGTTGGTATGTGCCTCGACCCCAACGAACTTGAACCTCATCTAGGTCTAAGTGACACAAAAAAATAATTTCACGGCCCACCTCTTTCGAGTCACTGACATTGCTCAAAGAGTATTTCCTGCCTAGAAAAAGCTACTCAAACAAGGCCGTTTAGAATCGGCCTAAAACTGTAGGGCCCTTCCGCTCGTGAGAGAACAATAGGTGTGGTTGCTAAGAAGCTACGCAATACGGGCTGTATCGCCACACATATAAAGTTTTTGTTATTTCCCATGGAACGATATCTAATTATTTTTGTTGTGTCTCGCTAACTCAAAGTAAAATTGTAAAGGTCACTTTTTCTAAGCCTCTAATTATGAAAGTTTGCACACATGAAACATTATTTGTCACGCAACTTAAATAAACAAATGAATGAATTATATAATGATTTTGTAGTTTTCCACCTTGTTGATAATATAATGCTTAGAACTTGGTGCTTCTGCTTCCACAAACAGCAGTAATTTGTATCGCTTCGACTAAAATTTTATCTCACAGGTAGTCGAAGAAGTCATTCTAGGAAAACCGTTACTTAGTAAAATTTGTAACGGTTTTTACAGAGTTTATTATTAAGATAAGTTTTAAATAAATAAAAATGATACATATTATTTAATTATCCATTTTTACTACAAAACTCAACAAATTTATGTTAATTTCGAGTGTTTTACTTAAAACCGTTGAATTCACTAGTGCCCCCAATAGCACGATTCTAGGGCACATATTATAGAACAGGTTCACAAACTAAACTTAAAAATTAACTTAAATATAACGAATGGTCTTTAACTGTCGTCGAACACTTAATTTAATTAAAGACCAGTTTGGAATATTGTGTTATAAATAGGTTTATGTTTATTTTTATATGTCACACGGCTGTAAAATTGTTAAATCAAAGTTTATTCGCCAGTGAATGGAAACGATCACTTTGGTGGCTGAACAATATAAATCACTTCATTTAAAGGAGATAACTCGAAATGTTTGGAATACGAAGCTCACTAATCTTCGAGAACAATATTCTCTACTCTAACTTCTCTAAAATATGAGGTTGTTCGAGAAACAATGTCTTTAGATATGTCTTCGTCTGTATTGTACACCCGAATCTGAGTTCAAGAAATACTATCCCAACGAAGTTGTGTACAACGAGGCAAACTTGAACAAAATGGATAATTTTTTTCAAGCCGATCAGAAGTCACGCCGTATGACTATGTCTTATACCAACAGCCTAATCTTTGGGACTTACTACCCGAATACCATATACCATGAAAGAGTGCGAATCAACGGCTTTAGTGCTACTGAAGCATTCCTCTACCTCGACACCATTAGCATGATACAGGATGAGGAATAATGTCCTATTGTCTACAACGTCGTATACTGAACAGTAGAGACACGACTTCGATACGAACGAGACCTCACTGGCAGTCATGAGGATATCCTCCGGTTCAGGAAAGCGATCTAGGCTCGAGATAGGAAAGAATGTGCTAAAGAATGGCACTTTTACTGATGGTTGAATCTGAGCATATATCGGCCTCTGCTGGCTAATCGATGGGACAAGTGACAATGGTGGCCAACTTGCATTTAATTTAGTTTTAAGAAAAAAAAATCCAAAAAAGGTGCACCACGGCATATAGAAGGTATATGCGCAAGCATGCCTATGTACATCACATATATGCCTTGGTACACGCTTCTGTCTCAACGGTATGGTAATTCCTGGCAATTAAAAATTTAATAATCGATTAACTGTCAAGAATATAAAAAGGCGGTGTAAGCCGAAAGGCACAAATATTTGCATATTATAAGACCAGGTAGACTAGGTTCAGTCGGTTAAAATCAATTTCAATAAGTTATTGATAAGTTCATTGAGCTAGTTTTAAGTACTTTTGTCTAGTTTAAAAGTTTAAAAAAAAGAAAACGAAATTACATGAAAATAAAACAAAATTCTCTCACAAATGTAAGCATATCCCTACTTGTTCAAGCCCAAACGCTTAACACTCAAACAGACACACACCAAAGCATAACAAATTTATGTCTAATAAGTCACTCAAATTACAAGTTATTCACGCTAGCAGCTCTCATCTTAATTCTAACGACACCAGATTATAATCATCCGAAAATGTCCGCCTTCACACATCAAAATGCAAATTAAAGCAAAATATTATGACAAACTGAGGTGATTTGTTTGGGTTAGCACACAAAATCTGTTGTCCGGCTGTCACAGGTCAGTTAAGCCCAAGAGAATTTACGACCACGCTATTAAAAAGATAAACACTGAGTTGGTTCTATGAAAAATTCAAATACCTACATCTTCATTTTGACCTTCTCTCTCCTCTCCACCGCTACGGACCTTTTTGCAAATTATCCTCGCAAGGATAGGCCAATGACGACGATACAAAGGAGCAGCACTCATTGACAAGATTAATATCATGGTGTCTGCACTTTTTGTGAAAATGACCTTTGTTACTGGGGGAATGATATTTGACTCTTATTCGGATGACATCGGCAGTCGGGAAACGACAGTAAATTGACGGCGTGGATGGGGCGATGCAAATGTTTGATATTCATGTGGCGGAAGACTGATAAGGAAGTAATGGCGGAGGACTCATATCAAATCCGAACTAGAATGCAAATTGGATTTGATTGTTGCTCTCCTGTGGGAATGATTGCTGATATTAAATGTGAATGGATTTATTTATGAATGATATTAAAAATGTCGCTGAGTCCAGGACAAGAAAGAATGTTTCCCATCATGGCTGTGGCTGAGTGAAAAGAAAATCGATCGCATTAAAAGTGATTAGTGGTGGGAACTATTCCTTGAAAGTGAGTAATCGATAATGGATTATATTCAATCACTGTAACTACCGGACAAGAAGCAGCAGGGGAAATCAAGAAATTTGCGAATATTTCAATCGTTTCATATGAAATTCCAAATCACAATCACACGATGTGTAGACTGCTGACAATTAAAGGGAAGTAAACCGTGTAAACGCACCCAGCATGCATATACTCACTCCGATGGTACAGCTGTGTTTTATCGTGTAGAAGAGGCCTGCTCAGTAACACAAACTAGAAACCATGTATGGCAGAGATAGCCGACTTCACTTCTCTCCGTCGACGAATTGAGGAGACGTCTTGGGTGTAAAGACGTTTTTCTTGATTTGCTTTTTCTTATCGTCTTTATTGCTAGTCGATATGCCATTGGAATTCACGCTACTAGATAACATAGTACTGTCCAGCATTGGCTTCTGTTGAAGTTGTAGATAAAGAGGAGAAAACTATTGTGCATCTTATTTGCATTCTTTCCGCTAATAACTTGGCCTAGCGAGGCAACACGAGTGTTAGCCTTCTTCATCGTTTTGTCGGTGAGGGTCGAAAAGATCCGAGTGATAACACAAGGAGCCAACACTGGGCTTAGAGTGAATGCTGCCTGCTGGCAGCCAGTTTAAAAAGGCTCAGCGTGCAGTAGTCAAGCATAGTTAGCACAGTAAACATCGTATTTATATCCCTCGAAACATTCTTAAATATCCTTTAAACTCATGGACATTTGATTACTGATAAACACTACTCAGTGTGGTCCAGTGTACATACATACCTAGCACTTCTGTATCTCGAATAACAGGTGAATATATCCATGCATACATAGTTGTTTATTGCATTTATTGTTTTGGTGTGGCTATTCTAGATAGCCTCGTGTTTCACTTGTCTGTTACCCACCTTCTCAATTTTCAGTGAAGCCCACAATGCATCCCCAACGATGCGTTGGATTGTTCGTTATCGGAAATCCACAAGCCCGGGGTGAGTGTGCGGCATCGAATTGACTTTTGCTCACTTATAGCCGGTAGTTACTCATGCATTTAACACAATACCAACTCTGCCCAAAATGATTCCAGTTCAATGCCTATTCCACGTGTCAAATTGCTGTCCAATAAACTGTTGTGGAGACGATAGTACACCATGTAAAATGTACATTATACTACACTTTCGGTGCGTATGTATACGCCGAGATTACAGATGTTTCAGAATGCACTGGTTTCGTTTGTTCCTGGTCGAAACAAGGTGCACATGCTATCAAAGAAATGGTGGTTACCTTTTTGTGTTCACATCAGTGAATCTAACATATGGCCAACTGTCCTTGTGGGTGGAGCACCTATTCGAAAAATGTATTTCATTTCGGCAACATCCCTGGAATGGATTGCAGTGGGTCTTGACGTGATGGAATGGAATTCAAACCAGAGAAAAAAACATACCTTTTGCTCGGAGTAAAAAGGTTCTTTTGAATTCAATTAAATTCTTGGAACAGTGATTTACGCTAAAGCGGGTAATACATGGGTGACAACATGTTTGCTAGACGTTTCCTTTATTTTTTGCTCCAATAGAAAACATTTAACTTTTCCTTTAAATCGATTTATTGTAAGACTAAACAATTAATTAGTTTTTCCTTTCTGTGTGACCGCAAGTAATGTGAAAATGTGAAAATATTTAACAATTATTTTCTAAATTCCGACCAAATGTTTGCAATGATTGTCTCTGTCCTTTATTTATGGTCATTGTAAAAGTTAATCGCACTATAAGCTGCAAAAGTTTGAAATCGAACGGCATGCCTGTTGATATCATCGGTATAGATGGAATTAAAACGAATTAAACTACACCTTTAAAATTGTGGCTTCAATAAATTTGGTCATTAACCCTCTAATGCCCGAATAAATTGGGGCAGCGCTAAATTTGCTTCAGCTTTCAAAATTGTCAGTCTAGTCTTTAGAATAAATGATATTAATTTCAAAGTCCTACGTATCCTAGTTTAGCCATTATGAATGAGCGAATTTTTAAACAAACATAAATTATTTCTATTTTTTATTGATATGTTTATTAATTTTTGTTACAATTTAGGTGCAATTTGTTTGCAAGTTTGTGAACAAATAAAACAATTATATCATTTTGTGCCCGAATACCCAGTGTTACATAGCCTATATCACCCTTTTGATCCCCATTTAATATAGTGAATGATTTCGACAAATACTACTGTTTTCGCAGGTGCTGCAACATAACATCTTTTATAAGAACCTGTCGAATGTTATGAAGAAGTTGCTGGCGATTAAACCGGTGGTGGTGGATATATTGTTAAGAGAACTGACGATAGTTGACCTCTTCTGCGCGTTGTAGCTGTTAGTCACTGGCTATGAGTAACTAGTTAGTGTCTCCGCTTTGATTTCTCAGCTGTCTGTCGTACAACAGGCAACTATAAAGCACTGATGAGCTTAGGCACTTGTAAAACGATACTCATCACTCATATACCTCACTTCATTGAACAAGTGCCGATCTTCTATAACTCCAACAACATGTCGGCAAGACCCAACCCATTTCATTCTTATAGAATTCAACAACACCTGGACGAAAAATGTTTACAAACTTCTTTTATTTTCAACACCACTTGAGTAAAATATTTCATTGGTTGCTTGAATTGGCCCAAAATCCTATCTATTCACTTCTCCAACTTAAGCTTTCTAAACACAACATCTAGTAACGTGTCTTCGCAAATAATTTAATTTTCAACTTAATTGCCTTCACCAACAAATCCTCTCATTCTAACCAACCTCGATATTCTTCAATAACATTTTTGTAGATTTTTTCAGATTCGTCGTCTTTTCTTCGAATGCATATCTAACGCATAAAATAGCATGTTATGATTTATAACCACTATGGACAGTGGTTGCTATGGACTGACGACAAACAAAACGTAATTTTTTGTTTGATTTTCTTCCTTGTTCTTAACATTTGTGTGTATAACTTCTTTCTGCCAATAGTAATTCGCTCAGCCAAAAATGCGCCTTGTATTGTTGTAAAATCATCCATAAAAAAGGAGACCCTTCGAACTGCGCCAACTACAGAGGTATCAGTCTCGTAACTATCGCATACACAATCTTATCTGCGGTACTGTGTACACGCCAAAAGCCATTCGTCAAGAATCTAGTCGGTACATACCAGTGTGGTTTTAGGCCAGGAAAGTCCACCATCGGCCAAATATTCACACTTCGGCAGATTTTGGAGTAACCCAGGAGCAACAAATCGATACCTACCACCTTTTCATCGATTTTAAGGCCGCGCATGATAGCATTTATAGAGACAAGCTATACAGAGCAATGTCTAGTTTTGGCATATCAACCAAACTCGTACGTTTGTGTAGGATGACGATGGAGAATGCACGCTGCTCCATCGAGCTCGGGGAGACCTTTGATGTCAAAAAAGAATTCAGACAAGGCGACGCGCTGTCATGCGACTTTTTCAACATCGTTTTCGAAAGAATTGTTCAAAACTCGAACGCCAACACCTGGAAACAATCTTTCAGAAGTCCGTCCAACCACTCGCATATGCCAACGATATTGAGCACCGGAGGCCGCAAAGATGAGTTTAGCGGAAAATGAAGGTAAGACCAAGTATATGCTGTCAACGAGAAAGGACACCCAACACCGACGTCTCGCTCAGAACGTCACAGTAGTCAAAAACTTTGGCTACCTAGGAATCGCTATCAATTCAGACAATGACACCAGTGCTGAAATCAAACTAAGAATAACTCTTGCCAATCGCTGCTTCTTTGGGCTAAGAAAGCAATAGGTAAACAAGGCCCTCTCTCGAACAACCAAGGTAACGCTTTACAAGACCTTAATCGTCCCAGTCCTGCTACCTGGCGCAGAGGCATGCACTTTGTCAAAAGCGGATGAAGCTGCTCTTGGTTGCTTGGAGAGGAAAATTCTTCTTGTGATTTCGGTCCCGTCTGTATAGATGGTGAGTGGAGGAGGAGATATAACGACGAACTCAGATGGAGCACGCAAGTGGAAAGGGACCTCAACCAACGTGCGAAAGTGGAGACAGCTAGCTAAAGATCGAGCTGGCTGGAGACGCTTGTTGGTTGAGGCCCAGTTCCACACCGGACTGTAGTGCCACCTTAATAATAAACAAAAATTGTTGTAAAATAGGTGGAAAAACTTGTTGAATCAATTGTCACATATATTAATTGTTTGGCTGCAAAAATTGGTAACGTTGGATGGTAACTTTATTGGGCCAGTTTCATTGCTCACCGCCATATTTCCTGTCCGATTTTAAACAACTGCTTTAAAAATTCATCGGCTGATTTATCATTTTGTATGGAATACGTGTAGTCAGTTTGAAAATGGACCTATGTCCTTCTCTGTTTTTTAAATTATAAAAGGTTAATACAATCATCCTTTTTGGTATTAACTCATTTTATTTTACTTCAATATTAATAACATGAAATCCTAAACTTAAAAGCAGTCCACTTTCGAGATGAAGAACAGTCATTTCTCTTACTTGCCAAGAATGCGTTCCGTTTGAATATTACTTTCAGATGTGGAAGAATAGAGGAACGACCTTTGGTTTTTTTCCCATTAGATATTCACACTGATTAATTAGAAATAATGTACACTGATTCTGTCAGTATTACACGTGGTATCATTACAAGATATTTTAAAAGTAATGTAAAGATACATAAATACACTTTTTTCGACGGTTCTTCCACAGCGAGCACAAGTGTTATTTGTTTACGTTCTTTTTTTCCCCAATCCGATTTCCTAGCAGATTGAGTTCATCGATGTACATACACACCTTACAAATCTTTGACGTCCTTCGGAGAAGTATCTCATACAATAGTATCGCTTTTCACTGCGGTAGTGTCTGAAGTACTTTCTTCCACGACTGATCTTTTGCATTTACCTGGTGTAGAGTATAAAGGGGGAATACCTTCAGAGAAAGTGTACAATTCATTTGCTTTGCAAAAAGGATCAATTTCAAAGGAATGAAATGAAAGTAAATCTCAGCTGAACGAAATGTGTACGTATACGTATACGTATACAGATGTGACAATGAGTGCTAGAAAAGTTCAAAGTATTATTTTTGAACAAACAGGTGCAGTACGTTCCCTTCGAAGAACTAACTTTACAGGGAAGCGCAAGAAGGGGACATGAATACAGAGAAACTCCCTTTGTACCTACTTATGAAGAAGGAAGCAATAATATGTATATTTGCTTGTGAAACTCGATGTGATCTGCTGGATTTAACTGCTTAACCTTTCTGAAAATCTTGTGTTCAAGAACTCTTTGTGTCGTTTTCAAAACCATCCCGAAGAGCATACATCTGCGCTGCTTTACATCCGACTACAAGCCGATCAATTTTCGAAGCTCCCCCTAGGCAACAATATTACTTACAATTTAGCGAGTTATCTGTCACAAGACATGCACACCATTGTTCAAGCCAAGGGGAACTACCAAATGCTCTTCAACCACAAAAGCAACCTCAGGGCGTGTTTATTGTGATATTTGAACTCCAATCCAAGTTGTAAATTGCATATTCCACCAATGTATCCACATCCTTTACGAACCAGAGTAAAAAGGGGAGAATTTTCTAAATTATTTTCCTCTGAGGCATGTGTAATCTAAAATCAAAGTGTTTATATTCAGCCGTGATGCGAGGGGCCTTTGCAAACCTAACCTAGGGATCCATACATTATACGTAACGACATTTGTCATAATGATACTGCAATGAGAACAAGGTAAATCCTCGATGCCATGAAGGGATCTGATTTTTTTCCACAGATCTCAGCGACTGGGAGGCAAGGCATTAGCATAACAAGGACGAATTCCCTTAAAAGATACTTTTCCCCTCCTTTCACGGAAAAGATACGATACTGCCCGCGGGCGGACAAAAAGAGAGACAAATCCAAATGTATTATGGGATACTCTTACGTATGAAATCAGATGGAGAGTATTCCTTCGTTTTTTTGTGTCGTTGTAGTCTTTGTTGATGTAAAAAAACAGTCTTCCCTTTGGTTATGTCGAGTAATTGAATTCAAGCCAAATAGAGAGCTCTTTGTTCTGCCGCATCACCAGCAGCGGCAACGGCAGCATCTTCTTTGTGGAAGCCACAAAGTTCGCCGTTTAAGTATTACCAAATTCCATTTAGAAAATTACTTCGATCGCTTAGTTGCCGCAGTCTTGAGAGAAAAATTCACGAAATCTTTAAGAAAGAACTATGTTCGTATGGTTTTATTGTTACGCATCTAGATGCACGCGAACGTCGCGATGCCGTCGTAAAGGATAGCCCATCAAATCTTCACGGTAGCAGAAGAAGTGAGCGTAACTTTTAAAGCACATTATCAAAGCCCTCGCTCAGATAATATAACTTCCAGCGAAAGTGCAATGTTTTTCGCTCAGAAATATTACAAGAGAAAAGGCATACAATTCGACTGCGGTGGTGGAAATGGGAGATAGGAGATTTTTTTAAAGTTTTCCCATTAAATTGTGGCAACGGGTCTTAAAAGCCTATCCCGTGCACAAAATTGTACTCCTAAGCTAGAAACTTGAAGTACTTGTAGAATTGCAGTTGCCTCAAAGAATATGGGCGAGTGTGCTGCTTTCAATTTTATTCCGAGAATATGGGTTGAATGCATCCCACTCTTTCAAAGAAAGCGCATTAAAATATATGCAACAACAGTTGAATTCCCAGAGCATAAGAATTATGAGATGCATCACCAGAAACAAGGGAGTGCTGATGCTTTTGCTGTGCGGAGTCCTTAGGGTGAATTGGGTTATTCTATGGAATGTGTTTATAGTTGGGTTTCCCTTTCCGTTTTGTTTGCGAGTATAAGAAACCGAACAACATTGTTGTCGAAATACCCGGAAAACAAATGCAGAACGGCTCCCCGGGGTATTTTCCCAGAGTGACTCGAATTTGTGTGACAATAAGAAATTCAATGCAAGAGCAGCATGCTGTGTTCGGGAGGGGACTGATCTGTTATTTCTCTATTCCTTGTGGGTTACACATTTTTACGTTCAAAAATAGTAAATCACTTACATCGTTCTTGTGTCTCTATATGCTAATGTTTGGATTCACATGACCGCTGTAAGACTGAGCTGTAATTGTCGTTAAGTCTTTTGTTGTTGTTGGGTACATTGACGAAAACCGAAACAAGTCCTCAGGACATGCAACAGATGTCGATGCAAATGCAAACTTTGGAGAACATGCACACATTGAGTGTTTATCTGATCTACTGACACAGACATAAAATTAACACATTTGAAATATTTTTTTCCTTTTTTGCAGAAAAGGATTTGCAAATACTGTATATGTTCATGTTACGGGACAAAGCAAGATACATCAAAGCTAACAACTTTTCAAAGAAACAGAGAAATAAAGAGAAAACCTTTCGACATCCATCAGACATTCACCAGCAATGTAAAGGAAAACTTTTTGTCCCCAAATTTTTCACTTCATTAGCACAATTCATCTCTTGAAGGAGCCATTCACCCAAACACCCGTGAAACATCATCAGATAAAACCATTGAATTAGCCGCAGAACAGAATTCAAAATTCAAACTTTAAAAATTCCACTTCATCAGTCAAACTTCAAACTTTTGGTAACTCTGTGCTGCAAATTATTACTTAATTGGTGGCATGGGGCTAATGTTCTAAGCAGGAATAATTGGCAATTTGAACTTTTTTTGTGTGTTTGTTTTGCAAAGAGCAAACTTCATAGTGATTGGTAAATGAAAAGAAGAAAGGTTTTTGATCGATAAATAAGGGATTGGGGGTAATTAAGGGCAAATTGCCGCCTCTTAGAATTGATAATTGAAATTGAAGGCTTACAACAAATAAAATTGGATGCACACAATGGACGCCGGGTTCATGGATAAGTTTAGCGAATTGGTTACTTTCAATAAAGTTTGATAAATTCTAGACACGCCACAAAAATTCCGGTCAATTTTAATATTAAATTCTATTTTAGGACACTCCTTAATGGATGTGATGGAGTGATTATGTTTAACAACCACATCCACCAAATGTGGTGTCGCCATCTACAAACATCCATCATTCTC
This sequence comes from Eristalis arbustorum, assembly GCA_916610145.1. Taxonomy (NCBI): domain Eukaryota; kingdom Metazoa; phylum Arthropoda; class Insecta; order Diptera; family Syrphidae; genus Eristalis; species Eristalis arbustorum. The sequence goes on from OU744316.1 coordinate 114,173,174, forward strand.
GATAGGAAGAGATCTCGCTGCTCTCGAGCGAGATTCTATCCCTCACATACCGCCTGGGACATAACAATATTTTGGTCAGTTAAAGAATTTGATGACAAGCGTAAACTCCACAATTAATCACAACTTAATCAGGATCCAACGTGGAATCGGCTTTCGCCATCAATGTCTGACTAAAATCATGCTCTAGAAGACCCTCGTTTTACAATATTGTTACGTTTTAGACAAAACCTGTATTGTATGTAATCACGATTAATTTGTCCAATAGGGTTCGATCACTGGATTGTAACAAAATGAAACTCACAAGTTCAAAAATTCAATTCACTGATTTATTTACTTGTACATCACTACTTTCCCTTTACTAGATTTAAATCACACCAATTAGTTTATTACACTTTTCTTGACTGCCTTTCAGGTTCACACTTCTTAAATTTTGATCACTTGTATACAACTCCAAAACTAAACTGTCCTGCTTCGGCCGCCTTTCCGATATTTATATCAACCAGCATTCTTTCTAGAAAAATCTGCCTATGAAATTACATTATGGCTTGATTATGTATAACTATTCGGTGGCGCCGGCGCAGCGCTGACTTGTTCGCTTGTCCTCCGCATGTACAGGAACCCATTTACTCCATAGACTTTAGTGGTGGCGGTGGTTTGTGTGTAGCATTATTATAGCGACTGATTATTGCTACTACTCCGAATGATGTTCGAATGTTTCCCCCAGATGGCGCTTGAGAGTGATTTGCGTCCACGTCACACTACCCACCACCTAAACTTGTCCGTCCCGTACAAGATTCGAAGTGTTCTCCTTGTACGGTGCCAGTCGGTCCAGATGGACCACTTTCATTTTTGCTCTGCTGCTGGCGTTCAATTGGATCCGGTACACTACATCGTTAATCCGTTTTATAACCTTATACGGCGCCTCCCAATGTGTCTGTAGCTTGGGTGACAGTTTTTTCGTCCGTTGTGGATTGTGAAGCAACACCATTTGTCCCTCTTCAAAGCCTCCAGAATTTGGCCTGATATCATACCTTGCCTCCATTTTGTCGCTTTTGAGCTCTGTACGTGCCCTGATGTCTCTATGAATCTTCTTCTTATGGCGCTACAGTCCGGGGTGAACCTGGGCCTCGGTCAACAATCCTCTATGAATCTGGTCCAGGCAATCTTTGAGGGGTGACAACTCTTCATCCTTTGTCGATACGCCAAGCCTCAGGTCTGCTGGAAGCCTTAAGATCGATCTGAAAATTGCCTTTGCCATAAGAAAGACTGGTATTTGTTCGTCCCAGTTTCGTCGATTCCTGTCGACCACTTTCTTTAGATACTCCTCAAGCGTCCGGTTGAACCTCTCCACAATACCGTCCGACTGTGGATGCAACGGTGTTGTCCTTGTCTTATGTATGGCTAAGGTCTAACATACTTCCTTGAAGACCGCGGATTCAAAATATCTTGCCTGGTCCGAGTGCAGGTCCAATTGAACACCGAAACGACATATCCAATTGCGGAAGAATGCATCCGCACAAGTCTTGCTTCCTGATTCGGTATGGCATATACCTCCGGCCACTTGCTGAAATAGTCGATTACCACCAGGATGTACTTATTGCCATGTTCGCTGGTCGGAAGAGGCCCTACTCATCCATGGCGACCCTTTCGAATGGTGCTCCTACGTTGTACTGGTGCATCTTCCCACGGCTTCTGATTATAGCTACTACTCCAAATGGTGTTCGAAGATGGCGCTTGAGAGTGATTTGATTTTAGAAAGCACAGCTGCCTATCAGAGGTACCCCGGAATCTGCTGTCTGCGAGGAGGTCATTGGGGAAGAAGAAGTAGGAATCACCTTAAATATTGCATTCTTCTACACTATCAACACCTGTCTACGCCTCACCATCGTACACTTACAGGGTGACAGGGATCTAGTTAGTTAGTTAAGATCTATTTACTAATTTAATTGTTTTTTTATCATCCACACATTGTAATTTCTCAACAATACGCGACTTTAGAGAACGGACACCAAACGTAGTATTTCGTAAGAAATCTCAGTGTCTCTTCTTCAAAGTTAATTTCTCGTGTTATTAATTATCAGCCATACCACCCTCGCAGCAGAATGTATCTTTGCGCACTTGTAGGAGATTTAATGACACATGTCTACTCTTCGTGAACGCTAATTTCAACGCACACAGTTAAGGATATGTGCTCCCCCAGGCGTGCACTGCACCTCCAAGTATACTGTATTACTGCAATTATGTCACATGACTAATTACAAATTCCAAAACACCCGTGAGTTCATTAAGTTTTAGTGAACATTTGCGATGCAAATTTGCTTCTGCTGTGGCACACACACAACTAATGCCAACACGTTAACGAGATTCATCGCCACACAACTCCACGACACCGAAGCGCGCACTGGATAACTATTTGCAGATATTCCTCCAGATCCACACACGTTTCACTCGACATCTCAAAAGTGTTTGATAGAAAGGCAAAAAAAATGTTTGCAGATAACGTGCACACTCAAAGAAGCACATCGACGCGAGCGCGCCATATCTTGGCCAGACTTTCGCAACAAACATTCAATTAAATGAAGGACTGTAATCCTATGTAAATGCTTCGAAAACATTTCCAGTTTCGACTGTGTGTTTCTTGTGAATGGAAAATTTCATTTTGATGTAATGCCAGAAATATTCCCTGCCGCACAAAGGTCTCCCGTATCTAATCTTTTGTCTGGCATTCCAATTTTTACTTCTTTGTATTTTGTGTGGTTCGCAATTGTTTTCGCTTTTTATTGTTCCTTTTTGGCACAAAAAAATATGCAAATCATTCAGGTAAGCAGCAACCTGAGGGCTATGCAAATTTTATATTCTTTTAATTCTCTGGTTGAGGAAATACACGAAGAGAGAGAGGTGCCCGATGTTTTGGCGCTGGTTAGTGGCCGTTTCGGGGGACAAAGGACACAGAGGTCTCTTGCTACAATTGCAGACGGCATGGTTGAAAGTTGGATTTGTAATGAGTGAAGCAGGACATGATGATGATTGCGATAGCAGTCCCATCTGTTTGAGTTGTGAATGCCAGGAGTGCTGTGCCCTCGTACACGTTGTCTCATAAATAAGTATATTGTTGGAATGTTCAGTCAGTTCGCTTGAAGCCGATGTTTTCTGATGGCGAACTTATCTCATTAATAATGATGCGGAAATAAAATCTGTGAGAAATGAGATTTTCATCTGTAGTTTGTTGTGTAAGTACTCGTAGAAATGGGAAATTGAAGGAGTTTCGTGTGCCGCTAGCGATGCGAAAAGGAAGTGAATAGGTGATGTCCCAACAAACCGTGTACCTCTATAAGAAATTTTAGCAATAAATTCGATGTGACGGGAATGCAATTTTGTACTTCTAACTAGACACGTAGTTTCGTTGCCTTATCGAAATCAAGACGAAAATGTTGTATGATTTTATGGGGAAGTTAGGACTCTTTTCAAAAGGAATTTTGTGGTGACTGTGAGTGACAATGAAGATTGCATCGTTGAATTATGGTCATTAAATGTGTATGCACAGTAGATCAATATAACTGTGATAGTATCGATGGCCGATGATGAACAAGAAATCCGATACCCGACAAGATAACTATAAACAGACTGAAGTCGAATGCTGCTGGAGCGGATGGACTGTCCACGGGACAGTTTAAAACAGCTGGAGATGATGTAGCATGCCTGATGGGTGAATTCTCAGCAGTGTTTGTCTGGCCCATAAGAAATAACATCTGTTTGACCGCGCCACCTATCGAGGGATTAGTCTACTCAACATTGCATACAAGGTCCTCTCTGCCGTCTTTTGTAAACGCCTTAAACCATTTGTTGGGTCTTTATTAATACGGTTTCAGGCCGGAGAATTCCACCGTTAAAAAAATGTTCACACTACGGCAGATCCTGGAATGGGTTCAAGAGATGCACCCACCCAGTATTTGTCGACCTTCAGGCCGCTTATGACAGCATGCATAGAGACGAGCTATACAGCGCCGTGTTTAGATTTAACATTTCCACCAAACTCGTGAGGTTGGGCAGGATCACGATGGAGAACTCTAGCTGCTCCATCAAGGTCGGAAACGAACTTACCGAGACCTTCAATGTCAAAAAAGGTTTTATGCAAGGCGACACGCTGTCATGCGACTTCTTCAACATCATATTTGAGAAGATCGTGCGAAACTCAAGAGTCAACACCAGAGGCATGATCTTCGAAATGTCCGTTCAACTGCCTGCTTTCGCGGACGACATTGACGTGATTCGATTCGGAAGCGGCTAAAATGGATCTAGTGACAAGCCAGGGCAACAACATAGGCCTCTCGGCAGAGCGTCATAATGGGCAGCAGAAACTCTGAGCTATTCAAAGACTACGTCTACGTCGGTTCTGCAGTCAAAAGGGACAATAGCACCAGTACCGAGATCAAGTGCAGAATTATTTGTGCGAATTATTCGCTGCTCCTTTGGGCTCAAGTGGGAAATGAGTAACAGAGCCATCTTTGAAACATCAAGCTGACCTTATGTTACAACCTTATTCATCCCTGTTCGTGCTATGACACCGAGACAATTTTGAAAGCGGATGAAGAAGGTGTTGGTATTTCTGAGAGAAAAGTTCTGCGTGCGATCTTTGGTGCTGCTTGCGTTTATGGCGCCTGGAGGCATGGACCTAGCTAAGCGTCGTCGGATCCAACGTTAAAGGTGGCTTGGTCATGTAAAGCTGAGGGACACCACAGTTACAGCCCGCAGAGTCTTCAATTCCGAGCCATTGGGACAACGCAACAGCGGACATCCTCGAACGACATCCTGGCACACCCAAGTGGAGAGGGATTTCAACCATCTTGGTGAGAGCGGTTGGAGTCAGCTGACGAAGGGTTGAGCTAGTTTTGAGGATTACTGGTTGAAACCCAGGTCCACCTCGGACTGTAGCGCCAAACAAAGAAGAAGCTAGTTGCGATTGTATTGAACTCAGCAACAATAGCGTAAAAGTCGATGCACCCACCCATTAAGCACCATTTGCATCTAAATCCCTTAAGTTCAATTTTATCAAGGATCATCTAATCACAGGATGTGCAGAACAGTCGCCGCTGTGTGCTCGAATGATGCGTTTTCTCACATCTTCTTTGTATGTGACGCATCGAAAACGCGAAAACAGAAATGAGCCAAAAGAAAATGTTGTCGAGTACACTTTTTTTAATAATGTAATTAGGAGACTGGATAGAATCCAAGAGCGAGTGATTAAGCTCCTAAGGAAAAACCTAAAGCAGTTGACAAACTCTGTGTACTGTAATGTGTCTTATTTGTTCCCTCTTTGCTATTTAGATGCTCGAATAAAGCATCAGTTGCTCAAAGTATAGCTTACTTGCAATATCACGTGTATTCATCAAGATATGGCTGAGTTAGTGCTCAATATGCGTCAAGAATGATTTGATGAATGATTTTATGTCCCTATTATTATGATGAGATGCAAGGAGCATACTAATCTATAAACGTTGCTTTTCAAATATATCTGCCATCACCATCTTCATCTTCTGACTCGCGTGATCCACTGCGAGAAACACGCATTAGAGATCTCCAGGAACTACAACTCATCCGGAGTTCAGTAAAGGCGCAACTAGGCGTTTTTTTCTTTTAAATTCTCCACCAGTGTCCATTTATTAAGCCTTGGACAATAGTACTATGACCTCTCAAATAATCGCAAATATATACAAAATCAAACAATTAATGACCAACAAAGGAAATAAGCACTCCTTGCAAAAAATACGACGAAAAGAAAAGGAAATTGAATTGTTTGTACTTATTTCGGTTGATTACAATTGTTTACGGAAGGTTTTTCAGCAAATCGAGCGTATTATTTAAGGGTCTACACATTGTCCCCGATGAAAGAGAGAATACAATAATCTCCATCACGTCCAACAGTTTTAAACAATGCGGTAGGTACGGGCATTGATCAAATTAAATCTGATTGGTGTTTTGAAATTACAATTTCTTCAAATTATGTTTCGTGGCCAATTTGATGAACTTAAGCAGAAGAGTTTGTTGTGGGAATCTTTTACTTAAATGTTTGAAGTAGTCTGTTAATTGGATGAAAGGATTAGTCTTTATAATGGGCTTTGTGCTTTTAATCTCCTGTGAATTATTTTATGAACTGTGGTGGTATGAGCAAAGAACTATCAAAAGCAAAGACCTTGTTAACTCCCAAACAAAGTCTCATAACTCAACTAGGGGATGGTGCGCAGAACCCTGAGAGCACAATTGTCACCAAATCCAAATCAAACACGTCTTCCATTGCCTGAGTAATTCTCTTGAAAGCAAGTATTTTCGTGAAGATCTTCAAGAAAAATATCATCCACTTAATTACACAACCAATGGAGAAACCAGTCCAAGAAAAATAACTCTTCCCATGAGATAGCAAACGAACTCTAAATATTGTACTCCTTCATCAATTCCTTTTTGATAATTTACTCATTACTTATCCAAGCGTCCCTAATCGAAAATGAATGCGAAATAGTAATTTAATTGAATACAGCATGAGATAAAGAACTTAAACATTCCATGTGCCATTGTGATTCCATCACAAGGTTCATTACTGCATTTGATGTTCGCAACTCTCTCTATTCAGGCAAAGTGAAATGAGTTACGTGCATCTAATGCTGGAAATAACTTGCCTCTGAAGGCAAACGCAATTTGCAATAACACGTGTTCGAAGCGATACACCAACATCCCTGTCATACGAAAGGAAAGAAGTAAGTACGCTTTAGGTGCTCTAGGCCTTTATCAGTTACGTAACATTTTTTATTCACTTTGCACGTGTGGAGAAGAAAAGTCGCATTATCCTTGACAGAACGTATCTGCATATTGTATTCGTCGCAATCTGATAAATAAACAAATCGAATTATTGGCTCGGAACAAAACAAGGAGAGCGTATATAACATTCGTGGGCTTGTCTTAAATAAAAGATTTATTTTATTTTAAAGCACACATTTGTTTGTCTTTTTCTGTCAAGGTAATACGCATCACACATTTCGATGTGAAGATAAGTCATTGACCTCCAATTGATAGCCGAAGCTTGAAGTTCTAACACAGATAGCTATGAGTGCTTAAAAAACTGCGTTGATTTTAAATTTATTCGGTTGCTGCTGCTGCTACTGGAAAAATCGGCAGCCACAGTCGTAGCAGAACCAAACAGCGATCAATTGCGAATTTTGCTTTGCTGAAGCAGTCATCGATTGATAATCCTAAAATACTTCTCATTCAACGCAACTGGATCGTTTTGTGTGTCAAAAAGTTCGTGATAGTTTTGCAATTTACCAACAAATTGAAGCAACATGAACGAGGTTACCATAGCAAGCCCAAATAAATATGCCAAGACAAATGCTTCACCAAGGGTGTGTCTGGTCATCCCTCCTCTTTATTATTAATATGAACTGGAATTTGTGCCAATGGCGTTGTGGATATGTACGTCGCCTAAAAGCTGTACGACAAAAATAATTTTCACGGTCCCACAAAGATTTGAGCGTGTGATTCTCAAGTCCTCAAAGGGTGAAAACGTCCGCTCCAAAGATTTGTATCCGTATGTGCTGATGTTGGAATGAAGGTTAACGTGGCGAAATCCGAGCTTATTGTGGTGGGAGGTGCGCTGAATCGTGCTGCACGATTGGATAAGCTGTGTCAATTTTGAAACTGATGTAAGATTTCTTTGTACTCTTGTGGATGTTAAGGAGGATCGAGTGGCGTGCGGATCTAGGAATTTGTTATTCATCAAAATGGAATGTAACTCTTTCGACTCTATGATTATATACAGGAAGTAGAGTTAAATAAAGGGTGATTAAATTTTAAGGGCAGATGCTGAATGTGAAACACACCTAAACGCCAAGTTTTTTTCTGCATTTCATTTGACATTTCTTAATTTCAGACTAACTCAATTTGAACCATGGAAAGATACACAATCGAGCAACGCGTTAGAGTTATTCAGACTTATTATGAAAATGGGCGTTCAAATCAAAATGCATATCGTGCACTTCGTGATTTTTTCGGTCAATTTGATCGTCCAAATGTGCGTACAATCGGAATAATCGTGCAAAAATTTCAGCAAACCGGGTCTGTAGGAGATGTGAAAACACCAGTGCATGCTCGTACAGCTCGTACTGCAGAAAATATTGCTGCTGCTCGCGATGGTGTGACTGAAGAGCCGTCCCCCTCAACTCGTCGTCGTGCCCAACAATTGCACCTCTCACGCTCGTCGTTGATGAACATTATGCATAATGACTTGCATTTACACTCTTGAAAGGTGCAATTGACTCAAGAACTAAAGCCTCTTGACAATTTCATTCGTCGTCAATGGTCAGAATGGTGGCAAGAAATGGCAACAGTGGATGATCGATTTTCGAAGATCACTGAATCATCTTCAGTGATGAGGCACATTTTCATCTCAGTGGATTCGTCAATAAGCAGAATAGCCGCATTTGGGCGAGTAATTGTTTAAAAACCAATGCACCCCTAAGATTGACTGTTTGGTGCGGTTTATGGGCGGCATCATCGGGCCGTATTTTTTCCAAAATGAGGCCGGTCAGGCAGTTACTGTGAATGGTGTTCGCTATCGTGAAATGATCGACCGAATTGGAAGATGTGAACGTGGACGATATGTGGTTTGAACAGGACGGTGCCACACTGCTAACGAAACAATGGCTCTCTTGCGAGACAAATTCAATGTGTGTTACCGTGTTATCTTACGTGGTGGCGATGTTAATTGGCCGCCAAGATCATGTGATTTGACACCGTTGGAAGTTTTTTCTTTGGAATTATTTGGGAGAAAAGGTGTACGTCGATAAGCCAGCAACAATTCAAGAGCTAAAGGATGAAATAATTCGGCACATTAACGGCATAGAACCTCAATTATGCTTCAGCGTCATCGAAAATTTGGACCATCGGATGGTTTACCGCCGAGGTCGCGGTGGCCATGTGTCCGATATTTTGTTATATACATAATTGAACCATACCAATATTAACAAAAAAAATGTTCCTAAATAATTTGTAAAATGTAACCATCCTTTACATCCTATTCTCAGGCAATACAGTTCCGAAGTTTTTAAAAAGTAACATAAAAGAACATTTTAATCGGAGAATTTTTTTTGTTGGCCAATTTAAATTCTTACATTTAGCTGTCTTAAGAGAGAGTCTTCGACTCCGAACCAGTGGGTCAACGCAATAGAGAACGACCCACTAACCCGATGACGCACTCAAGTGGAGAAGGACCTCAAATAACTTGGAGTAGCTAAAGATCGCGCCAGCTGGAGAAGATTATTTACCGAGACCCAGATTTGCCCCGGACCGTAGCGCCACAAGAAGGAGAAGAAGAGTCTTAAAAATATCATCAATCCGGTTGTCCACCTATAAAGACCATACAGATAATTCGGTTATTATTCCTTTGAAAGGACATGCTCACTTTCCACAATGCGAATTTGAGAAGAGATTGAAGGGGATTACACCGGCAGGTGTATGTTTATTGCGTTTTCAATGAGAATCTTTTGAACAATGCCTGCATAAATAGAATTAAAGGCCCATTCATATGAGCGGCGAACTGCGAACGCGAACTTTCAGAAACAACCCTTTTCCAGCAAGTATGAGCTTATGAGCATAAGAGCGTTATATTTCTTGACATGCAACAGATTGTAACTGAATTATCGAGTTTCTTCAAAGACAAAAATCCCAATAGAAGTTAGTTTAAGTATCCTATTTAATGATTTGAAAGTTTTTCTCTACGAATCAGTCATGCTCTACGCGAACTGTCAAACTGAATTCGTGATACACAAACGCGCAAAAGCAATCCGCAACCTCTACGACCAAAAGATTCGCAGTGAAGTGTCACTTTGCACCCGTAGTTCTCCGCGAATGAAAAAACTCCATATGAATGAGTTGTCAGAGTTTGCGAAGTTCGCAGTTCGTAGCGACATCATATGAATGGGCCTAAACTCAGATCTTTTCCATAAGTCATTCGACAGTTTCATTAAGAATTTCAATCAACAATACGAACAAGAAAATCAAACCATTGTCAAAGACAATAAACGTGTGCATACTCTTCTCCTTCCACACATCATCGCTTAATACTCTTACGAAAAGCGGCTAACTTTAAAGAGGCTTACGTGTATCCACAAAAAGTCTAAATGCAAATAAATTGTTTTCACGATGAAATCAAAGCCTACATAACAAGAAGCTCACTAGAAAAAGGATCGGCTAAGCATTTTTTCTTTTAATTAAATTTATTCGTTTTAAATCCAAGCTTCTTTTAGCCGAACATCAAAGCCAATACCCTTCCAATGAGCAGACAAAAAATCAGAAAAAACTCGGAAAAAACTCTTTCAATCAATACAAACACTAAACATGGTATCACTTTAATTGGAATTCAATTTAAATTGAAAAAAAAAAAAGGATTTTATCTATATCGTAAGGCAACACATTTTCTTTGATCATTCCCAGGGGATTAGGAAAAATCGATCCGGCACGTGGAAGCAAGTAAATTAATTAATTCCTTTCAAGACCTCCTGTGAGTGCGTCAAAAGTGCCTAATGCCAAATAGAAGTTCTGCGATTCCCTTACCCCGTCGTGAGCTTTTAAGGAAATGTGTTCTTTTTTCTGTGAAGTAAAATTAATATTCAGATAATCGATTTTCAGTCTAATTTTTGGTGAGTGATTCTCTTCGTCTGCCGGCAAGGAACTTATTGAAATTATACCAAAATTTATTAATGCGGCAAAACCAATTTACGAGTATCTACACCAATACACGACGGATGTGATAACAATTACAAATTGCGGGAAAACCCCGTGCAGTGGTGTGTACACCGCGGAGCTGAGGCGACCGTTGGTGTGAGCCTTCGCAGGTGCCCACAAAGTGCAACCTAATTAAACTGCAGGTGTTTCTGAATTTATAATTACCCACGAGTTGCAATGCCCGAGAAATCCTGGGAGCAGGGGAATTTCATGCACCAGCGTGGCCTTAACTGCGTCTAATGGTGTTAGGAATTTTATCGGGATGTTTGCACAGAAAGCAGTTGACTGTGCTAGCTGGTGAAATTGATTTAAATTACACTCTGGAAGCAATGTGCGTTCAATGGGTGACATGTGCTGCATGGTATGGTGATGAGGTTGTATTGCCTACATTATGAAGAATGTAACACCAGGGGGGCAAAGTAATGCCTCAAAATGTGTTAGTCAAGTGAACGAGGACGATATGCTTCAGTGGGTTGTATATTCACAACCTTTAATCGTGTTTTATGCAGGCGTCATCGATTTTCAGATCAAATAATTAAATTTGTACTGAGTCGGTGATCGGTTAGTATTTGATTCTTGGTACAACGAGTGGCAGTACGTACTTTAATCGGTGTTAGGACACAGTGTTAGTTGCACGCCGCAAAAGCTTAGGGCTGGTCGCAACACTGAATTACTCATCTCTTATTTTGAATTATAATCTGAGAGTGATAAAATTGTCTCTGTGTATGAGTGGAAGTCCAGCCAGCGATCAATTCTGATTGGCAGAATCAAAAGTAAGCATTCAAACAAATCAATTTATCAAAGCTCTCCTTTTTCAGTGATAAAAGTACAAAAAATATATTTGCATGACCTTAGCCCTAACTAAGGAGGTATTGGCAATTATTGAAAAAATTGACTAAAGGCACCTTCCAAATCCTTTCAAAAATAGGTTTAGGAATCTCTCTTTCAACTCAACCCTTACGTGTGGGCTGATAAATCGATTATGCCTCAAATACTGATAACCGTTAAATCTTGGCAAAAATAGATGATTAATGAAGGTTATCATCTCTTTCCCTTGAACGTAAGCTGTGCTGACAGAAATAATCGCATTGAGGAGCAGAAGATGCGATTAAATTATGAGCCGTTTTTTTGTAATTAATCTGCTGTCCGTTTGTACTTCGATGTACTTTGAAGGTTTATCGGTTTGATCTTTTTCTGGACACGGTAATGAACTCTTTCGATTGAGTTGAGATGAAGGAGCTTAGAATGTACAATTATAAAATATTTATTTTTGGCGCTACTTTTTTTTGTCGTATTTATATGTTAGCTAATAATCTGGAAGGGGGAATGTTTAACAACCCTTTGGATTTCCCCCTCTGTTATAACATCTTTGAATGTTTGTGTTTATCGACATTCCTTTCGCAACAAGAGGGCCTCATGTCTGGGCAATCATATCAACCGCTCTTTCTAAATGGTGATTTTTTTAGAATACATCGACTGACACCTCTGACAATCTCTTTTGATACGATTTCACGTTAGAAAGATGAAATCTTCACTTCGTTTTTATAAAGTTGACCACGAATTGCTCCGTTTCTTTTTTAGACTAACCTCTAGAACCGATTAATACTGCTCAGGGGTTTCAATACTAAATACACCTAATTCTGTTTTTGCACGGTAGATTGCTTCCAGAAAAAAAACGTGTAAAAAAAGACATTTGGACTTACCCAAAAGTGTGCTATTTAAATTTGCTTTTATCAGTAAATTTGCTTGTACGAGCAAAAAGGGAATTCCCTTAAATTTGTGATATGAACATACTTCGCAGAAATAAATGTTGACAAAAAATTAAAGCACAAACAATTTTAAATCGTGCTTAATGGAATAAAATCGTGTAAAAAAATTAAAACTATTTTATTTTCAAACCGTTATATATCAAAACCTTGCAAAAACAGAATTAGGTGTATAATTATATATAATTATTCCAAGTTCCTTTTGAAATAGAACACGGTATAACACGGTAGCTTTATTTCTTAAGTTATGTTTTTTAGGGTATTCGTCAACAAGCCATACGCCGAAGTTGTTGTGGACAACCCCACGTTGAATTCTCCAGCGTCGCTTTGGGCGCTCACGTGATCACTCCCTCGCTTGGCGTGCCCACATGATCTTAGCATTGCGTGGGTTGGTAGATGAAATAGTTTCTACAACGACTGCTATCTCGTTTCTTCTTTACAGAAGATGATACGAGGGAGAGAGTGTTAGGAATTTCTCCTTTAGTTACCACAAGGTGTCTCTTGTATGAGTAACGTCATATGTGGTGAACATAGCCTTTTGGACCTTAATGGGCTGTTCACGTTATTATATAACAATATGCAAATGTGCATGATGTTTAAGTGATGGGCTTACACAAAGCGCACATCGGCCTCGGACGGCCCTGTTCTAGCGTAGATTTTTAAGCCATCAAACTCGGTAGCCCTCTGCAGAATACTGCGGCACACTGGAGTCCTAGTCCTGAAGTCAGCAACACTGCCGATCGGCTCCTCCTACATCAGTTTATTACTGCCCCACACTTCTTGAGTTTGTGTCTCGTAGCGCGTTCTAAAGTCTTCACAGGTCCTTACAATCTAAGGTCTTCAGGTCTTTACATCGGCTTCACCGTTCTCACGAATGTTATATTTGGCTAATACTATGCAATACTTTGTTTTAATTTCGTAGCCACCTTCAATCGCGTTCTTTACAACCCTAGTTGCCTTTCCCTCTCTACCATCTAGGTTGAACTTTAGGTTGGGTTTGGTTTGTTTAAGTTCGCGGCTTGTATTAAACTTAATAAACTGGGGGTCTACTACACACTATCGGTACCAAAACATTAAATAGCAAGGGTACAATGGACGCAAAATATTGGTCAGAGTGAAAAGACTTAAATGGCATTTCAATTGACGTAGAGTACACGAGAATGTCTAACGTACCTAGCATCAGCCTTAATTTGATATGTACAATAAATAATCAAATTAGTAATCAATAGGCTTCAATTTATAAATTACCGTCAAATTCGAAGCCGAACAAATTCAATTTAAGCTAACATTTGTCATATTTCAATTTGGAACTGCATTCACCTCTCAAATCATTAGTGACTTAAATTGCACTAACCATGACCAATTAAACCCTTAAATTGCAACAGCATACTTTTCTCACAATAAATACCACGGCTTGAAAATAAAACGCTTCAAATATTTTCGTACAAAAAATGTATACATGTATTTCATCAGTTTGAATGAAATATGCGAACCAAACTGAAGCTGTAGTAAGCACGAACTAATTGATTTCACACACGGTACCAAATTCAATTGGGTGAAGCCTTCACCGTCCTGGCGACCGATCAGATGTATATTCAATTAACACATTTTACAGGCGTGCTTTTATGGTTTTCGGCGAATGAACTATTGTTTCGTGTATGAGCCTAATTAAGTTCATTGGGTTGCGTACCATCGACTTCGGCATCCAATATGTCTGAATTCGGATTGAGCTCTCGATGCAATTAATTTCGATGTTCTGAGGATTTTATTAAGTGGGATGGTTGATAAACCCACAGCTTCTCATTACAAGAAGTCATTTCATAAATACTGACATTTATTTAAGAGCAATAAATTGTAATGAGTTCTTAAAGTAATTTCTTTTTACACTGCACTGTACTTAATTAATCATTCATCAATTATCATTTATGGAATGAATCCCGCTCTGCAACATGAACGTCTATCAGTTGCCATCAGTGATCCTTGTGGTATGAAAGTACACTTAAAATAGTATATATTTATGAATACTATTCCACCCATTCAAAGCAATTTCTAGTTACATCAATTAAAATCTGCTCCCACTGAGCACCTGTTAACCACTTCACTCTCTACCCCGATTTGCGCGATTCACTGCCGTAATAGGAAGAAAACAACATGCACAAACCGCATGCATAACAAACCTCCGTGAAACTAGGATCCATTTATTGGTTTTTCTATAACAGATTGCTTTAGAAGGTGGGAATGATTTTTATTGCAACTTCACTTACACCTGATCCTTTTTATGACGCCATAAAGTAGCGCAAACTCCCCGCCTTTTGCCTTTTCGTAATGTATGCGAGTTTATTTTGCTTTTATATAACTATTCGCATTTAGCGGCTCTGATTTGATAGTGAAACTGAATATGGGACTCGCAACAGGTGGACGATTAAATGGTTAAATTTGACAAGAATCCAAAGCGAACTATCTAATCAAAAACATTTGTTTTTTATTGTGCTTCGTTAGGAATTGGTTGTCGCTTGATAGGGATATCCTGATGTGGTTGGTCAGGGAGGACATCATGGTTCATTGATGTACTTTCCTTAATTGCTGCCAGTCTCTCGACAAGTTGGTCAAATATTTTATTATTCTTCTTGTGTGTGTTCATTGGGACACCCTGATGGACACCTACGCTTACACATATGTGGAGGACCAAAAAAACTCCCAAGTTGCAGTAGATGGACGACTTCTCAAACTTGACACTATTAAATGCACTTGTTTGACGGCACGAGGTGCCTCATTGTCAAACAAGTCTGGCTAAAATCTTGTCCGTTGTCAACATAGGCAGTAAACTGATACTTAGAATAATCGTCAATGCCGTAACGAGACATATGATGAAATGAGATTAAGCTGTTGTTCGCACAGTACCCTCCGCATGCTAATGCTTAGTTTCACAGGGGTCGTTTGGCTCCACTTTGGCCCACGGCGTTATGGGTATCGGTCCCTGGCCTGTGCGAAAAAAATAATTAAAATCTTTAAAATCACTGACAATGCTCAAAGAGTAGTTCCTGTATAGAAAAAGCTTCTCAAACCTAGCCGTTCAGCTATTAATACTGGAGGTGGTTGGGTGCAAAGTTATTGCCTATGTGAACACAGCCAGCAAATTCGTCTCTACTCTAATAGACATAATGCAGAATGCCTTTGAAGCATGGACACAAACTTGCAGACTCGGCGTCAACCCACAAAAAACGGATATCGTACTCTTCACCAGAAGATACAAAATCCTCCAGTTTGAGTATAAAAGCTAAAAAGCGCCAGCATTGGCCAACTAAATCGTTTCATTAGCAGCACCAACTGGTTCCAGTGTTACGAGAAGTCAATCGGCGTGGTATCACAATGGGCCTACTCTGGCCTAAGTGTGACTGCTCTTTAGCAGTCAGTCACTACAACCTAACATAACCTAGCCGTTCAGAGTCGGCATAAAACTGTAGTTCCGTTTCATTCGTGAGAGAACAATAGCACGGACAAAATATATTCACCGACGCTCGTTCACAATCCTAAACAGCGGATTTTTCTTTACGTATGCTGCCGTTGTGTCTACTAGATCACCAATACAAAATGCAAATGCATTTAAAAAGGAACCCTAGTACATTATTTATTTAAGTAAGTATCTGAGGACACTGTAAAAGTCATTTCGAAACAATAGGCTTCACATCCTTTTGGACTAGCTGCCCCCAATACATTACTCACCAATATGTGGAGCAGACTTTACTCGCGAATGCCTTCTTTGCTCGAATGTCATCATAAAACTGAACACTTTTACGCGACTTAAACTCTTTTAAGACCCACATATGTATGTATGTATGCATTCCCAAACTGGAACAGTCCGCTTGATATAAAGTTCTTGGCCATAAAATGTGGCCAAACTTATGGGCAAACAATACCCAAACGTCCTTATTCTCAAATTTTAAGAAAGTTTATACCCTATTTTACAACTTTATTTATCACTAAACCACGCTACGAGTCTCTTAATAATTTCAGATAAAACACATACTAAACCACCTACAGCCGATTTATTCAAGTCAGTGTCTGCCACACATCCCTTTGCTGGTTTTATGCCAATTTTGAGCCAAACAAAACGAAGAAAAGGAATCTTTTTCTTTTTACAACTAAAATCGACTTCAGTGGCTGGCGACTGGTGTCTGTCTTTCTCCTCTGAAGCAGTGACAACGGAGGTGTCAGTAAATACACCCCCCAATGGCAGAGAGAAACCGATTTTCATGACACGTCTGCATTAGCATATCGCCCCAGCAGGCACTTGTCCCGAAATGATAATGTATTCGCTTTCATGGAAAAATGTTTTCTTTTGTTAATTCTCTTCCGATTCCGTTGACAATACCTTCTAACGTGTTTCCTGAAATTCAATTTAGTTCGCCTCGTTTTGAACAGCACCAGGCGCATAAGCGGAAGAATGTACCAGTGGCAGTGGCAGCAGCACCAACACCTGCAGATACATTGCAGTGAGCTGTTCGCATTCACAAGAAACGATGTCGCGGAAGAAATGCGCCAGTCTCTGTCTCTGGTGAACGCCTTCAATGAGCAACCACCCTTAAACCTTGAAACTCAAACGCAATCTAAGCCAACCCCCAGCATACATTTTTCGCCAGGCGATACGTTTTGAATACAAACATTTTGGTTTTATGAAAATGTATCCACCGCCTTGGGGAGTATATGTAGTCCTCCTCCTCCCAGCCGGCGTTCCAAAAAGACGATCAAATATTTGCACTGCAATGGGGATGTGCGCTGAAATTTCGAATTCGAAATAAGCAAGCCTTTGGGGCATTTGACGCATTGTCTACCATTTCCGTGATTATTAGACGACGCTGCTTGATGATGCTGTGGATGATTATGCGGAGGATGCTCTATCGGGGGATGGTTGCCGGAGGAGAATGACGAACACTGATAAGACTCCGTCGCATTTTTGAACGATTGAACGAATCTATTGCTACACGGGGTGCCAATATATCGAATTGTTTACAGTTTACAATTTATCTGCCACTGCCATACGGCGGCGTGTAAACGATTTTAAGTGTTTCTTGAGTTAATGGAACGTTGTAGTGGGCAGAAACCTTAAAATGTATTTATTTACGGCAAAGTGGTGGCAGCGGGGGAATTTTATTAGATACGATGAAAGCCACGTTCCGTCGTGAAAAAAAATATTCACTTTTCATGGTCATTTGGGCGTTGTGCTGTGGACTTGGGGAGGCAATGATATTAGCTTGCTCCACCCAAATGACACCAAAATCAATCACCGGAGTTGAAATTGATTTTGTTGGCCATCCGAAATATTAAGTAGGTCCGCCTGCGGGCGGAATCCTCCTTGGGATCTTATGAAAATATTTGACATTTCAAAATTTAATATATGAATGTATACACTTGAGAAGAATATGGGAACACCTCTGTCACAGGACTCGAAAGGACATTGATTACTTTTCCATTCCTTCTCGCTGACCTTGAATTAAAAAGTTTGTTTTTTAGGGATTTCTTTTCTATCCACTCGTAAAATGTCATATCATAGCCAGCTTTAATTTAATGCACGAAATACGACTACTGATAACGTAAAAAGGATAGGCACCGCCTTTAATTAAAAATCAATTTTTAATTATCAAAATTAGATATTTCTTGAGAATGTGGTGGCCCGTGACGTTGTGGGTATGTGCGTCAAGCCCAACTTCGATGAACATACCTTAATGAGCAGTGATACATTACAAAGCATGGTCCGTGTAACTGTGGCAAGCGTTATACAGCGACTACGAGTATATGCAGCCTTTAATTCACCACCGACATCAAAAGAGACGTCATTTCTAAAGAGGTTCAGCCGTGAATCATGAAATATAAAATTTCAATGTTCATACTCTAAGGACTATAAGGACTCCGGTTATTATGACTGTAGAGATAGCCGACTTCTACGTCTCTCTTCCCTCAAATTATTTTGACAGCGTTTTTTATAACATTCTCCCCAGGTTTTCACCGACAAGGGCGAGAAGAATACGTGTGAGCTCTTCGGACAGCGGATACCCTTGCACTGCAAGCTACCGATGTGGAATATTTAACGATCATCACTGCTACCACAATATCATAGCCAAAAATAATACAACAACACTCAATGCAAATTCTATGACTCAAATCCGATTTCGTATTGTTTCCTGCCGCGAGAAGTGGGGGAAATCCGTCAAATTTATCGATGGACTAGGGGGCATCAGCTGTTAAGTCGGCTATTTCTATAGTATTTCATTTCTGATACCAATTAAATACATGACGTGCTACACTCATAAACATACAGTTCATCATCAATTAATAGCATATTCTCCTAAATTAGTCTCCAATATGTTTAATTTTAAAATAAATTTTCGATATTGACTGTCATTCGGAAATAACATCCTACGAAGACTGAAAAGTAAGTGCAAAGCAAACGCATTTGTGTATGTCTAACAGAAATCTTTTGGAGGAAGTCAACGACCTGGAAGTGCTCATTAATTTTTGTGGACAGAGCTCTATGATTGAGCTGCAAAAACGGAGTGACACATTTTGGACAAGATCAGAATTTGTTTCATGAGTGGCAAGCTTTTTCAGCTAGTACAATCCTTTACTCGTTACCTCTAATAGCGGATACATTTTTGAAAGTCTCTGGCTACTAAGTGAACACACACTTCGCATGGTCCTCGATTCCCATTAAACCCTTCATAGTCGCTCATTCAATCGAACAGTTTTAGATGCCTCGATGTAGACTGCCAATCACCCTAATGTGGAAAAAGTTATATGGTCTTGGAATATAGTAGGACCAGTGATAGCCTAAGAAATTTTCACGAATTCACTATTAAGCTTAGTGGAGCAAGTGAGTAATTGAGTTCTTTTAGTCCTAAGACTTTTATCTGCGTTGGACCAGACGACCTGTGATAGGAATCTCAATTACCAAGTTTTGAAGAAAGCTTTTTAGCGTTTTCTCCACATAAGTAGAGCGGTGAGGCCGTTCTATAACCTCTGGAGCTCTTTGAGCGGCAGCACCACTCTATTTGGGAGTCGCACGCTACCGCACAATAGACGATGATTAAATCTGAGAATATATGTATTATGTCGACCTCTCACCTCTATTTTGGATATTAGATCACAGCCACCACGATATTGCCAATTGGTTGCAAAACTTAAGTGAAAAGACCAAGACCCATGAGGATCTCAGGGGCTGTCCCGATCCTCCCATAGCCCCAGACTCTGGTCAAGCTACCAGTAGACGCCATAACATTTCAGGAATTGTCCGCCACACACCGTCACTTTGACGAGCACTATCCGATTTCATTGCTGTGTCAATAATATGACTGAGATCAGTGACAAGCAAACGTGTCATAATCTTTGTTTAAACAAACCACTCCGCTAATGTTGACAAAATAACTTGCAGCTTAAGTGAACTTTAATCGAACTCTTTTCACCAAAAGGGCTCCCTTTGTTCCACTGCCTGAAGCCATAACTGAAAACGGACCGCACACATGTATGTACACGTGCTCTTAACAGGTACATATGTATGTTCGAATTCCATGCAAGACATTATTTACATTTCACTTCACTCACACACACCCTATGCGGCTTAAACGAAAAAAAAAACGGTTGAAATAAAAAGCATTGCGAATGTCTCTCTTGACTTACCTCTTCCCAGGGGCTCTTGTTCACACATTGAACCTTTTCTCAGGAATAAACCAAAGAGCAAGAAAGGAAAACCTAACGACTGAACACAGCCATCAGGATTCCCGACGTGAATCTTTTATTGTCCAAGCGGCACATAGGAATTACATTTCATTGTGTGAGCGAAATGTTTATGTGTTGCCTTCCAGCTGTACCCATATTAGCTCTTTTGCTGGACAAGGGACATTGTTGATGGTAATTTAAGTTCAGAAAATGTGTGAAGAATGTTCGAACACATCGATTAATCTTTAAAAAGGACAATGGGAGCTTATATGCACTTGAAGGCGATTTGTGGGTAATGTGATAAGGGATTGCGGGTGGAATGGCGATCAATATCTGCCGCAAGCGATATCAATTAAATGGTATTTGAAAGTTTACTGTGATCTCCCCTTAAAGGAGAAATTACTTTTCGCTGTTGCTGACAGCATTCTGTTGGGAACTCCGCAAAATCACATCTTCATTGTACTCACGTCTGGGGAAAGAAGGCACGTGTGCGTTATGAAAGGGATAACAATGTGGGAGTTGCTCATAAAATAAACGTACACGTACACACATGCGGAGTGAAATATTTTTAATTTTAACATAGGCATGTTCAAATATGGCACTTGCATTTAACAGCCACATAAAGAGGGTTCAGGCCGCTTCAGGCAGACTGATTTATTTGTTTTTTGGTTTGGTGATGAAGATGATTTAATTGTAGTTAAAAGTCCAAGAACATGTGAGGAAAAATACAACATATCTTATGCAAAAATTAATAAATATTAAAAACCATGAACAAAATTGTATATAATTGGGATAGTATTTTTAGTTTGTTAATTTAATTTAAATTAATTTTAATGACTATTCAGTTATTGAAGTATTGCACATAAAAGAATGGTGCATTGCACGCTACAATTGTCGATAACGTAGTCTTTCGGAGTAGAGTTGGCGGCGGAGGTATCCTATATAGGTTATACGACGGCACTCACAACCTCAGCGATTTTACCGATACCGGTAACATCTGGAACCTTTTCCCAAGGCTAAAGTAAATGGGCATATCCTCCCAGTTGATGAGGTTAACGCCTCACTACTTAAAAAAAAAATATTCAGAGTCAACCAAGTGCCTTGGATACTGACGGATTTATTGTTAACGACGCGAACGAACAAATTACTATGCTTTGCGGTTCTGCACGTGAAATGTGAGGTCTCTCAACAGGCCACGTGCAGCCGAAGAACTCGCGGTGGCCCTTCACAGCTATAAAGCAGATATCACCCACCATTCAGGAGGTGCGATGGAATGAGCCGGGAAAAAAGAGGATGAAAAACTGCGACATCTACTAAGGTGACTGCTGCAGAGAGAGGCAATTATTTGGATGTGGATTTGTTGTTCGAGGCAGACTTAGGCAAGAAGTCTTATGCTTTGTGTGCAAAAGCGAACGCCTCAAGACAATCTGATTTGCACCCACTCCCCGACGGAGGACAAAGATGACGGATGACTTCTATGATCTCCTGGAATGAACATACGATCAATGCCCAGCTTCGACACCACGATCGTTATAGGAGATATCAAAGTTGAGCTAATCGCTGTTTCTTTGGGCTCAAGAGGCGATTGATTGATTCTATATAAGACACTGATCATCCCATTCCTGCTATACGGCGCGCAGGCATGGACAATATCGAAAGCGGATGAAGAAGTCTCTTTGAGAAAAAAAGTTCTGCTTGCGATCTATGGCAATGTTTGGTTGGCGGGTCTGGAGGAGAAGGTTCAACCACGAACTGGTTAGACGGATCCAACGCCAACGATGGCTAGGTCATGTAGAACAAATGGACAGCGCTCCGGCCCGATGAATTTTCGCATCCGCAACAGAGGACGCCGGAACTTAAGGTGGCGTACCCAAGTGAACAAGGGCCTCAACCAACTTGGTGTGTGAAACTGGGGACAGCAAGCCAGAGATCGTGCTAGTTTGAGAGGCTTGTTTGTTGAGGCCCAGGTTCATCCAGGACTGTAGTGCCACACAAAGAAGGAGAAGAAGTCTTGCGAAAAGAAAGCAAAATTGGGTCGCGGACGCCAACACGAGGCGTTGGGACAGATAAATAAAACGAAGTACACGACAAATAACGTTGTGGTTTAGGGAAGGACTTCACATTATATTGTCATATACCAATTGAATTAAGTTTCAGTGAAGACAGATTAATTTTCATAGACAGACAAACTTCGCCACATAAAACCACTGAATCAGAACTGGACCCCAGTGCCTGCATTTTTACTATAGTTCTGTTTACATTCTTAAGCCGGCACAACTACTACGAACAGGGTCTAAAAAAATGTCTAAAAGGTTTGCAGAAACTAATATTGAATTTCAGTTCCCAGCTTCAGTGAAAGGACAATGGCACGCACAACACTAAGGGTTGCTGCATCAACTTTGCTGGTCTATCTATTATTACTATTCTATGACAGGAATATAATTCCAACTTGCTAAGATTGGCATCCGATATTTTAGTCACTTGTCATTAGTTTATTTTTGTTTATTCTCCATACAGCCCGTAAATAGAACGGATTTTTCGTTGTTTCTGCTCCATATGCAATCGCCTCCGGCCCGATTCTCGTCCTAGTATTCATTGCTCAACGATTTTTCTATTTGAGTATTCTTATGAAAACTTAATAATCCATTCAAGGCAACACACGTGCGGGGAATTATTTAGTATTTACCCTCCCTTTTCAACCAAGACAGTCCATGCAGCGCCCAAGACCAGATAATACAGCCCGAGTCCAAGTCCCCGTGAATGACCAGCATCATTCTAAATATAAAAATAACACTACCTACTGCTACTACCCACTCAGTGGAATCTCACACCGTAATGCGTTACGTAGCCATTTTAGTTTATATGAAGAAACCGGCCAGGTGAGCCACCTGCCTCAGTGATGAGGAGCCTGCATTTCCATTAGGATTTAATATATCCACGTCTCCTCTTCCTTATCAATTCGGACAACAATAAATCATTTTTCCAATTTTATATATCGAGTTATGCCATCGCTGGCCGCCATGGTCAGACAATTGAGTGTATTTCAACGAGTAATGGATTTGTTTATAGGCCGACTACAATCAATAACACAAGCATATCAATCTAAGGATGAGTGCTGAACTGCAGGAGGTAAGGCGGAGACCTCATCACCATTCATTATTCGAATAACACAAATTTTATTACACTCATTCAGGACGTAGCTATACGGGCAATGTTCTCTTGGAATCCTAGCAATGACCTTATTGCGTATTATTATTGGATCGATTTGTGGTCGTGCTATACGAACCGTGAGCCGGAGAGCCTGCTCCTGGCTGCTGGCCTACACCCCGCACCACCACCCTGCTCGACGAGGCATAAGAATGTATTTGGTATCAATAAACATTCATTTGTCACCAAGGCTGTTTTCATGAAACTCGAATATTTTAAGGTAATTTGATTGGAATCTTCAGGAAATACACACGACTACGGAAGTGTGGGTGGACGGTTAATGAATGGAAGGCATTTGGGGCATTCCCCGATGCATGGACATGGCCAGGTACTTGAGACTGATGTGTTTTGCTTGGTGAACGATAAAGTCCGAGAGCATAATCGGTTAAGGGCAATTTCTGTTGGATCACATGTGAAGCAAGGTCGCAAATTCGGTAAGCCTCTTAGGGACTCATTAGATATTCTATATCCAGTACTTTAACTCATTGGAATATATTAACTCAAAGATTGACATACAGATTTTGATATGTGATGGCAGAATGCAAATTCAATTTGTTCAAGCAGTTAGTTGTGTAAATGATGAAATTCATCCTTGCTGAAATCATAGGATTTATTATTTTAATCAACTTAATGTTTGATGTCATGAAATTGTGTGATCAAGCAAGCGAACACTTCGTATGGGCTGGATATTATTGACATGAAAGTTCTCAGGGTAGCCTCGATGTTTATTTAAGTTTCGCAGATTTAATCCACTAAAGGCAATCGCTTAAACCAAAATTACATATGATACAAAAATGCAAGCAGAAGTTACTGAATTTAAAAGAACCTGACACTCCACGAAATTAAGAAGGACCCTAAGCACAAACAGGCGTGTTTTTGAACTCATCAACAACAACTTTTTCTTGTCTCTTCCATATTAACGGCTGAATGTCATTGATAACATTGGCAACTGCTGAAACTAGCTTCTCACCTTGTAAATGTATGAGAGTCCTACATATCTCCTTGGACCGACTCCGAAAGACAACCAGCGGTAATCTCTCATTAGAAGCAAGACTCTTTCAACCTGCTACCTTTCTCAGACCTAACGAGGTATTGCAGTGAAATCAAAATCAGTTTTTAAATTGTGATGGAAACTAGGCACAATGGATCTAACTCGTTTATTTAAGAATGCAGCGGTACCATAAGGAAACACGAAAGACTACCTTGTCAGGAGTTGTCTATGCACCAGGAAACTAGGCTGGAGCATCACCTGTTAAGCACTAAATTCTTCAGTCGCAAGCTGAATGCAGATAAGTCAGAGGTCCCACCACCTCTGTCTGAGTCTTCAAGAGGTCACCTATCTGTTGAAATCGCATTTAAAGCACAACTCGGCACTCGAAATGGTGGAGGCATTCGCCAGTACATAGATTGTACTTATTTCCCGGTGGTCTTCATATTGTTGCATTGTGAACAGCGCTAAGACTTACTAAATGTCCTAAACGCTAGCAGATTGATTTACACATCGAGCATTGTCAGCTTTAACGAAAGTATTGGCAACTGATGTAACCTGTGTCCATGTCCCGAAGTTCAATACTGCATTCAATGTTGGGTCTGTTAAGAGTAATAATAATACTAGTATGGGTGGCGCTACAGCCCGCAGAGGGCTAGCCTCTCAGCAATTACTCGTGTTGTGCGTGCTGTTGTTCTCTCACGAGTGGAAGAGACCTACAGTTTTATGCCGACTCCGAACGGCCAAGTTTGAGAAGGATATACTCTTTGAGCACTGTCCGTGACTCGAAAGATATGGGACCGTGAAAATTATTTTTGCCGCACAGAGCAGTAATCGAACCTACTACATCGAGGTTGGGGTCGCCGCACATACCCACAATCCCACGGGCCACCACGTCTGTTAAAATCGTTATAATCGACGGATGAAATAACTGGTGTATGTTTGGAGCTGAATTAAATTGATATGTTAGCCATCTTCGCCGATGAAATTGAGACATTTCCGTCTTCACCACCTACTAAATTTTAGCGACTAAAGTCCAAAGCATCTTATTTCTTAAAATCGACACAAACAACATAATAAACTCACAAGTTCAAAGTGTAGCTCATGTGTATGTGTTCAATTCATCAGTAGACCAATGGTTTCTAAGGCCATCTCCAACGAAGTCCTTAAAAAATAAAATCACAAATGTGTTTCATATTTATCAAATTGTATGCACAAGCGCGCATACTTCGGTTTTGTTGATTTAATCATGCTTTAATATTTCTTGATGTATATTTTCTCAGAAACCTACACTTGTTATATTGAAATTTTCAAGGAAACAACAACCCACGCTTTGACATGATCCTGGTTGTGAGGGTAGGGTGTCTATTGGATTCCACTCTCAGGCATATTGTACAACGTCAAGAACCACATCAAAGGCGCTGACACAAAATGCCTCCTGAGACCACGCAATTTGGCGGATTGAGTTGACATGTTCTGTCAACATGTTACAAAAGAAAAAAAACCACCCCCCATTGCTAAGCCTATCGCAAGCAGGGGTATTTATACAGCCTGCCGCTTCAGGTTCAATTCCGCAAGTACATTCTTATGTAGCGACCGTAGTAGACGAAGCAGGCCCCAAGATGTGCCAATGAACTTTGACACATTGCACCATTAATGTTGGGTTGCATACGCACATTCGTAGCGACTGGCGACAAAACATTGAATAAAAGTGTGCCAGGGTTCAACTTATTAATATTCAAACAATATAATTGAAAGCCCCCATGTCTCATACGTCACCCAGACTAGGCACAGAAAGACTTCTCTTATTTTTTTCTGTTTCACTTTTGAATCCAATTCTCGGGGGTAAATAACACTTGGGTAACCTCAGAAACTATCTTCCTCCAAGAAGTGGACCATTGACAAGTCACAGCCCCAGGGGCACTTGTGCGACAGTTTGAAGGTGGGTTAAGTGTGGAATCGTGTTTGACTTCGGTCTGTTGAAAGAGATTTTGACATGCATGACTATTATCCTCTTGTTCTCGTGTCTCTGTTGGGGGCGACGCTTTTTTTCTTTTTGCGCCGGCTCCTTTGGAATCAGAATCTTAGGGAGTTTTTTTTCCGCCTCTCATGGCCTGTTTCTTTTGAGAGAGCAACAGGTTCCCTGATTTCGAAATTCGACTCGCATATGGCTAACATCAACGGCAAAAAGCACTCTCCCGTCACACTCGACATGTCAACGACGAGGGGTGAATTTTTAGTTTCTTTTTAATGCAGCAACTTTGAAGTGGTCGGAAGTGGGAGTTGTTGGTTGTCCGTTGCCGAGGAGGCAGCTCTTAATGAATTTCTTAAGAGGCAGTGTCTGAGATCGCATGTCAAAACCGATGAAATGTGGGAGTTGCATTGAACGAAATTCCAGAGAGAATCGAGTTCAATAAATTACGGCATGAACGAAAAGGGTGAAGATACATCAGAAGCACTCGGCTCCTTCGATAATCACTTGAGAAATGCAACACGTTTGTACCGCATACTTGCAGCCCCTCAACAGGTAGTGGCGTGATGTGCAGCAATACTTCAAGGGGATACGGCACCCCAGAGCACTGATGGGTTTTTCAAACTTAGTAATTGAATTACCGCAATTGAAATGAATACCCCGAAGACGGTGCGAATGCAACAGATTGAAGCCATTTACGTCAAATCAAATCTAGGATGGGCGTGAATTGAAGAACTAATGGCTATCATGTCACACGGCCAAGTAGTCTCTTCCAGCACTTTTACGTTCACCCGACCCACAGTATGTTGCATGTCATTGACAGAATTGTTTTCAACTCACAATGACAGTCTGGAATGGCAGTGCAGGCAGAGGACGCCATTAGATTGATATCGAATTTCTGTGTCGCAGTCACGCGAAGTTTGAGTGTAGTGCTTCAGGTGAAGAGGTTAATGGCTAATGATGTGCGATTGGATGTAAATCAATCCTTTTTACTTCTTGAACACATTCCAGTGAGCAAATGAGCCAAATGGGTTGAACATGAAACCCTAAGTAGTCACGTTAAATGTTCCCCAAAATCAGATACACTCAATCTCGATTGTGTCTACTTTAAAGAATTTACATTTGCATTTATGCACCAGAAAATGTATACACAGCAGTAGCCTTGTACAAAATGCCCAATGGAGTACTTAACATGCAATTAGCTTGTTTAGCAAATCACGGACGTTTCGGTCTACAAGGGGAAAAATGGCTGCTTATCTTTTTCGGTTAATTACGCACCATTAAGCGAAACTGCACTCCTCTCAGGGGCGCCTCTGTCTGGCGGATGTAAAACCAAGAGTCTTGTTAATTTATCACCTCTAAGGGATTAGCAGGCAGTTGAATCTGTAGGTCCGTGAGTGCATCTCGGATAGTCTAGGGGATTTGTTATAGACACAGCTGTGTATACCTATTGCGCGACGGTTGTTGGGCAATTAAGCATATGGACGTGTTTCAATTGAAATTAATCTCGACTGCAATATGATCGATGATGGGTCGAGCATGGACCAAGGCGATGTTTCATGGTTGCAGAAGTAAATTAATATTGGATCCATTAAATGGGAAAGAGATACGAATATGGAACGTGGCAGACGTGGCGTAGTGAATAAGTGCATCGACTCCTGTGGAGGGTGTCTAGGTTCAATTCCCGACACGAACAACCCGTGGCTCGGGTAATTAACAATGCTCGGAGTGTATACCTGTCTGGGAAAAGTTTGAAATTCGCAGTTGGTTGCGGCGTGAAACTGAAGGAGAAAATACCACGCGTATGGGTCGTGGATCTTATATCTTATAATCGATAAAGTAAATTTAAGGAAATAAGAATAAATACAAGTTTTGTCGTGTAAAGAATATTGTTTGGTTCAGATTAATGTGGTGGCACGGGCGTTATAGGTATGTGCTTCGACCCCAACCTAGACGTCTAAGGTTCGATTCCAGCTCGGAGCGACAAAAATAATTTTCACAGCCCCACCTCTTTCGAGTCACTGTTAAGAAGAAGAATGTTGTACAAAGGTTCTGCAATTTCTTTTAAGAAAACTTACCAGGAGATGTTTATAGAAAATGCTAATCCAAGAATAGAATAGAATTTATACATTTGGTAGTCCAATTAGTTGGCAAAAATTAATCAAACTAATCAAAGCGATTCCGATAAATGAATACAACTGATTAAAAGATCTTCATTGATACACTAACGGTAATTGATTCAAGGAAATGCAATTTATTAAAGAAACTGAACAGATAATAAGTATAAGTCTCTCCCCAATTACACGATACCAAGAAGAACACCTACATTTTTTACTTACGATATATTTGAAAAAAGAATCAATAAGGAGAGCAGACAACAATGAAACGGAATGCGCTGTCACATACTCGTTTCGCACTGAAGGCGTTTTCGTTTCGACATGTTCCCATGGAGGCGGTTTCACTTCCAGTGACACTTTAATGGAAAATTTTGCGATTCTTTGTCACATCAACTTGTACAGAAAGTTATTTTTGTGAGCATTTTCCAGTCAAACATGACATTGTAAAATATAAATGTTTTGACAAACACATGACATTCTTGCTGGGATCGGTGAAACTGCTGTTCGATAAGGTAGAGTTATTTTCTTAAATTGATTTTATGGAAGTGAGTTTCATAGGAGTGTGCAAACTACGTATGGTTAGGTTATGGTCTTTGGTCAGTCAGCGAAATTGAAAGCACATTTAAAACATTATTGATCGCTTGCGATACCCTTACTTACTTACTTATCAGGCAGACGAACCATGAAGGGTCTGAGCCTGA